>JTDE01000414.1:98881-168193 GCA_014338405.1 Paragonimus skrjabini miyazakii | reverse complement strand
ACGATTGATCGATTTCACGTTAGGGGTACACTGTTTTCTAGATTTGTTTTCTTTTCTCAGCACGTCACATCTCGAGACTGTCTTTTTGGTTGAATTTTGATACCGCTGCATGTGCCACAACGAGACTGGACCTTGACGTGGTGTGACGGTTTGCACATCTCGATGACCTGTTGGGCTAACCTGGATGGTGTGGTCACCACATCGATAGAGTCACTCATACCAGATAGGCCAATAGGTAGAGATTTGAGAAACCAGTCTCCTGGTCCTCCAGGTTGGGAGTTGGTTGACATTTTTTCCAAAGAATGTACAAGTTCTGGTACACTATCACCCACTCGCTGCCTTGCGGTACAGACTTTTGAGCCAAAGGCTTTGAATAAGAGCCTTAATCGTTCTCTTATCTAAGTCTGGGCGTCCTGGCAGTATCTCAGCCCACACACAACCATGAATAGTCACAACACAAGTAATTCCATACTGCATCGGCCGTCTCGCAGTGTAAACCGGGTCGCCCTATCTGCTGAATACAGCAGGGCGGATAGGTGAAAACATGCTACCGCTGTTCCCTCCCACACTACCCTATCCCATTTACCTCACAGGCCCTTCCCAACCTCCATTTCTGATAATTACTCCACAGGTCCCAGAACAGATGTAGCTAACCGTGGTAACACTGAGCCGGTAAGTTCCGTCTCTTGCTATTCAGCCTCAGGCCTCCCTCGTTCCTTGCTTAGACCCAGAATGCGAATTAATACAGGTTCTTTCAATTTTCGCACGTTAAAACAGATAGGCCAGCAGGCCACTCCTGCACAAACGTTAGACACGTTGTATGTCGATGTTTGCTGTTTCCGGGAAACTGAAGTCCAGGACGGTAGTCAGCGTATGGAACTACCAGCAACCGCATTTTCTACCCGATACTGGTAATACACTTCTGGTGGCTGCACAGCCGCCGTCACAGGTCAGCCTGGAGTAGTTATAGTCTTCAGCACAAAGGTTGCAGTCACATTGGTGGATTGGATTCCTGTTAATAGTAAACTTTGTGCCGTCATCTTGGCAGGTTCTGCCAGCTCTGTCAGTTCTAGACGCAAGACTCGAAAATTTATTCACTGTGTCTGCTTACCGTCCTACTGACTGTAGTGACGTCGGCATCAAAGACGCATTTTACTCGGATCTGGCCACTCTGCTTCGGTCGACACGTGGCTCTGATATAGTCGCTCTGGTCGCAGATATGAATGCCCAAGTCGGTCGTCTTGGTGTGCCTGAATCTCGTTTAAGTGGCAGGTTGGGGATAGCGTCACACCGATCAGGTAATGGCGAGCGATTGTTGCAGCTGTGCGCTGAGCATAAGCTATTTTTAGCTAACACTAGTTTTAGGCATCGTTCACGTCATTGCTATACTTGGCGTCCGCCTTCTCCGAATCAGACCTGGTCTCAGATAGACCACATAGCTGTTAGTTATAGGTGATGGAGTTCCATCCATGACTGTCGTTCTTGTTGGAGCACATGCTTGGATTCAGATCATGCGTTGGTACGTTGTCGTTTCTTTCTTAATTTTGCTCGGCAACGACCCAACCGACAGCGACGACTGGCCGTTTAGAAACTGGCTTTACCATCGGTAAAGCATAAGTACCAAACCAGTTTAGAAAGCAGCCTTAGCAGTTCTCACTCCGGAAATCTTAACAGCTGCTGGACCCACATTTCACATTCAATTTCTGAAGTCGGTACTGTAGCATGCGGCACGGAGGTATATAGGTTGAACAGACATTGGATCTCGGGGAAATCCCTGAAGTTGTTAGTAGCTAGACGGAACGCTCCTCCTGACTGTTTATGTAACAAGTCTGGGAGAGATATCCGTAGATAGCCAAAACGTAGCCTAAAGGCTGATGGTGAGACTTGGTTAATGGAGGAAGTTAAGGAAATAGAGATCGCTCTAACCTCAGGGAAAACCGGCAAACTATTCAAGCTGATTCGTGCTACTGTTCCCAGGCGACCGTCTGTCAGAGTCAGAGCTAAGCTTCTTTCGGAGCCCAGAAATTGTCCAGCGTTCTTTAGCCTATATTGTTGCGCTCAATGTCAGATGGTAGTCACCACAATTTGTAGATAGATATGTGTGTGCGTGTATTCAGAACAATTTGGCTTGCATGCGACATGCTACTACATTTCTATCCTGGTCTTGATTTGAACTTTCGGAGTATTCGGTCCAACTTTAAGTTTTTATTTTTCCTTATCCCGTCTAGAGTGTACTCCTTTATCGAGCCACTTCTTACATTATATTTTCAATATCTTTCTTTCCAACTTAGATCTTACCACTGAAGTCTCTCCATCGTTTTGTTTGCGGAAGATAAGGATTTCGCTTTCACGGTAGCCTACCATCTGGCTTACCAGAATTAACTGCCTGAACCCTAAAGACCTCCGCTCGCATAGCTTCTGGTCTTACTTCTCTGGGATTACACTGGATACATACTGTGTGAGTGGAACCACAAGTGGTGCAGCGCAAGCCACTTGTGGTGAGGGTTATGTACAGATGTTCTTTGGCTTCGGTCACCGTGTCAGGCTAATCTGAAACGAATGCCACCCACCAACCTTGTGGGTAGGTATTTTTTCTAGTGAATTTCTGTGTGGCTCTTGCCGGTAGAGTTTATTATCACGCAGATTCCCAAGAAGTTGATCTTTGATCAGCCTTTGTTAATGCTAGTTACTAGCATAACTCTGAGCTCTGTCTTCCTCTGGCATTCAACTATGGTATCACACCCACTGTTTTGTTCACGCCCTGCTTATTTCATCAGTGAACTCGCTACTTCAACTCAGTATGATAAGCAATCAATAAAGCCTATGTTGACGGAATACGATGCTTTAGTAGATTTTTATACTATTATTCACTATCTGTACAGGCGTTCACCATGCGACCCTAGATACAACTGACCTGCTTTCTGTGTTCACGTCGTACTTCACCTTACCGAATGTACCCTCATGTATGTTTCTAGTGGGACGATTTTGCTGAGTACGTGTACTGTACCAGCATTTTTCGCATCATCAAGTTTGCATTACTAGTCGTAAGGTCAGTACATAGGCTACTTGTCTATCAGGTCACGTTTACTCTTATATGCAACTGAATATGCAGAACGACCACGTCTGCATTAGTACTCTTTAGCTGGAATCCATTAGACCACTGTTGTTTGTCAAACACAGGCAAAGCAGGCAGTGAGTTTCTGTGATTTTAATGTTATCCTTATCATTGTTACTACACAGATCTGTTGGCAGATTCGGTGATCAATCAAAACCATGAGAAAAAGCCAATTAATAAACGGAAACATAAAGACGTATAATAAAATACAAAACGGTGTCGAAAAATATAACATTCTTTTATCGGCTTTGTATCGCGTGTGGTTTGGATTCTGCTATTTGCTTCTGGTTCAAAAAGAGGTATTTAACAGTCACGAAAGAGAAACACGATAGCATACATGAAAACATTCCTGCTTCGGCATGTAGTCGCTTCCTTAAAGTCTCTAGCTAGCGGCTCTCAGTATTCTTTGGATCCCGACTGAGAAACGGAGTAAAGCTAGTAAACACCAAACGTGATTCCACTTTCTTCACATTTCTACGTCACATGAGGGACCGCCCATCATGTTGTTTTCTTTCACTCACACAGAGGTGCAAACAAGACGTGATGTGCAGGCGGTACGCGTAAGCTGTATCCTGGCCAACTTAACCGATGATGTTGAACCTCACTTAAAACTAGTCACGTCTCTCATTTTCACACAGGCTTTTTATTCAGTCCCTTTTGAACTCACAGCAATCGCAATCCCCTGCTAAGTATCAGTAATCAAAACTTGATGAAAGTTCCCAATCGTGAAGTCATCGTTTGGAGTGACGGGCCAGGCGATCGGACAACTTGTGCATTATTCACAAGTGAACGCGGCCAACTAATTTCATATGACCCGGTCGCGCCTGATCAATGGTTAACGGCGTGGTAGTCAACATGAATACCTTCTGAAAGCTTGGCCAGCGTTCAATCCCAGTAGTGACACTACGAACGAACTTTAACAAGGGCGAAACCCGTGTCTAAGAATTCTTTTTGAAAGGGACTGACCGAACTGCGAAAACTGTGATAAGTTGTGAGCCCTCTTCGACTTACAGCAACGAAAATCATCTGCGAATTGTCGGTGGCAAAGTGAATCTATTTTGTGTGGATGAAGGGTATTTTTTTCCAACAAACCGTCATTGGCTCCCTGGTGCTACTCCTGTACTTGGGCAATGCTTTGCCTACAATGGTTCCCAAAAACCGGTTGCGTGTGAGCGTCATCAACGCGGGGCGTCCAGGTTTGGAAACCGTAGGACAGTACTGTGCGTATAGTCGCGCCGTACATCCTGTTATTTAATGAGAAACGGAAATTTCGCTGGGATAGCAAAAGGTAACCGAGGTTTGGTTGTACGTAGGAGGTCTATTCTCTCTCACCACCTCCAATTGTGATGAAACTTCCAAGGTTAGCAGACCCTCTCCTAAACCCGGGTTGTCACCACTCAGGGTGAGTGTAAGCATGGAACCTCACCAGTCTTGAAGGAGCACTTTCGCTTAAGTACCTTAGTTAATCTGTGATGTAACGCCTTTTTGATTACCTGTACATTATCATTAAGCAGGGCGATACCATCCGCATGGTCTGAGTCGACAGTTCTGTTTCGTGGGAGAACTCCCTTATCACCATTTGTGAGGCCGTCTGGAGCCTTGTACAGAACATCGTTGGTTGCAAAGCTGAAGGGAAAGGGAAATATAGAACAGCCTCAATGCATCTCACTGAAGACGGCGAATGGTGACAGTTGTGTGCCGTGCGCCCTTATTCCCTCTGAAGCGTGATCGTATACTACTACTCTTAAAATGGCCCCATATTCCCCAGGCACTCCATTGCTCAGCACGCGGATCCACAGAACAGCTTTGCACTCTGACACTCGGTTACATTACTCTTACTCGCTGGCAGAAGCAGTGTTGTTTTGACGGCTGTTAAAAGATGGAGATTTCATCAATGTTTTCAGGACCTGCGCAAAAACCAACGTACTCTTTGCGCTTTTCGAATAATTTACTGAATAAAACAGGCACCAAAAGCGGAGCGGAAATGAAGTTAATCCTTCCGTAGTCAGTAGGCTGCTCTTACAGATAAGGGCAACTATCGATTCTTCTCACGACATGGGATTCCTTTCGGTGTTCTGAGCCTCGAAGATCAAAATGAGCAATTATTCAACGAAAACATCTACTATCCTTGAAGTGGACCAGGGTAAAATCGTTTGAATCTAATCTGAAAGCCAGGAATTCGTTTCAAATTGTTGCTTCTGTAGAAAAATGTGTGTGCCTATATAATGGAACACACTTGGACCCACAAGACGAAGCAATTGGAGTAAAAGCTTGGTTAAATTGCAATCTAAAGTGCTCCGTTGCAGACACCATTGCACTTTAGGTATTGTTAAACACACTGTTTCAGAGATTACATCACTAACACCGTGTCGTCTGGCACCGCTTATTTATGTATATTAGGATAGCTTCTCGAACTTTCCGAATGTGGTGACGAGTCCAATTTTGGTTACACGTTTCGACCACCAGGTTTCACAGTCCCTTGGCAAACTTTTTTGCAAAGTTGAGCTTCGTATTTCTAGCTATCCGCCAGTATCGATCGACCTATTTCAAGGATGTCGAAGGAATACGCAGGAACTCACTGATTTACAGCCCGATTAACTAACCTACAATAATCGGAATTAGCTGCAGGCGGACTCATTGCTCATCTAAGCTAAGTTATTTCAACAGAAGACCGGCGAATCTGTTTATCATTTCGACATATCTGTAAATCTTGTCCGTTGAGCTCACCCAATCCGTATGCCCGTACACAGTGCTTTTCGAGTACCCACTTGTTTGGACCGTTGTGTTATTTTCCGAGACTTCACAACCACATGTTGCTAATTTAACACTGGCTACTACTCCTTTCTATGTGTGTACTACTTTTAAGCTAGCTGTTAATACGGCACCCTCGGCGAAAAGTGACCTAAAGTTACATCTTTTCTGATACGGTTTGAAAATAAATTATTCTATACTACAATAATCGTGCACTCATCTTGTCTTCTTATTTGATCATTGTAGGAGAATTGTCTCAGACCTACGAAGCAGTCAAACAACTGTTAGTCAAGATCGCGGACGATCCTCAATCATCCAGCTGTCCAAACATCTCATATGCGGAGGTTCCGCAACCGGTGGCGAGTGCATATCCCACAGGATCACCTTATGCCTTAGTGTTGGGTTCCAATTTCGGAATGAACAATTGTCCTATGTCTGCTACGGGATCTGACAATTTAATCGCTGGAGCCATCCTAACCAACAGTGGCTCTAATTCTGCCAATTTTCCTCCTTCGCAACTTGGCTCTTTTTCACCTGTCAGCCCGACTGGTTCCGCCGCAACTCCAGTTCCCGTGTTTGGCACCAGTCCGCCATCGGCATTTGCTGCTGCTGTGGCGGCTATGAGTGCTGCAACATCGTTTTCTCCTTGCAGTAACGGTCGAAATTCGTCTATTCTCAATTCCAATGCAGCAGGTCGTGCCCTAACTGGCCGTGGTGTTTCGGCTACAGGACACCGTTCGTCCAATTCGCAGATTGGTCATCATTCACAACAAAGTTTGTTAGGTTCAGCAGCTACCCAACTGGGCGTTTCTGGATCGACTGCTTATGGGTCTCCTGCATCCGTCAATTCCGTGTCATCGACTCGCTCAACAATTGGACTGGAAATGGTTCGAAGTATTCTTCGTTCCGCCGGCTACTCAGATATGGCTACAGAAGAAATCGCGAACGCAATGCACGTTCTGAATTTATACGGTTTTATTTCAATGTCTAGTCTGACAGGATGTGCTGCTGGTTCTGCACCCATCTCAACTGCAATGAATAATGGTCATTTTGCCATGGCTGGTAGTCCGATTGGCGGATCTCTTTCAGGCTACGTTTCTACCGGCTCGCAATCTCCAGGTTTCTCCACTGAGATTGGCGGTCACTTCCGCACCCCACGTGGGTTTGGTGGTGCACCTGCTCAATTTTATACACAATCAGGACAGCATTATCAACAGTATCACAAATCCTCGTCCACGATTGCTAATCAACTGGTGCATTCGCAGGTGAATTCATGTGGTCCAATTGGTTGCTCGTCGATCACGAAATCTTTAAAATCCCATGATCCTTTGGACTGTTCTATGCCTGCAACGACCAACGTTTGTGAAGCATCAAACGTTCACACTTCCGAAATCAATATAAATCTTTATCCTGGCGTCGCCTTAAATGATCCGGTGAGCATGCAGAGTCCTGTCTCTTCACCAATCATTGAAACCGGTTCACTCTCACCCGCACTGGTCAGCAAACTTCCTCTTAATGGCACAAACATCAGCGGCCCAGAAGTCTCACTCAATCACGAGTTCATTCATCGGCTCAGTGACGCTGGCTTTTCGACTAAATTAAAGACCGAAAATGGCAGAGCTAATGGTGTGACGAACGGTGGAGCCAGACCAAATAGTCTGTGGGATTTAGGGTGTTCTGTAATACAGCAAACTAACTCTTCCACCTCCACTTAGAATCATCCTCGTATGTCATTGTTTGGTACAGTTCACATCCCATCAGAGAAGTAACTGGTTATTCCAAAATTAACCAGCTGCATCTCACTAGGTATTACAGTTTATTGATACTTTGCTTCCTACTTGTGCCCCCAGCCAAGTTCAGCTCCAGACACATCGTTCATTCAAGACTACCTATCACTACCACAAGCCATTTGTGAGACAATAGTAGTTCATCTATGCCGCACAGTCGTCCGTCCACGCCTCATCTGTCCTGGATGCCTTCTGCGTTTACATCATTTTCATCTACACTCGTACGCATGTGGGTACTTCTTAGGAATTCATATGTCAAACTCCCTTATTCTATTCTCTCTCATTCGAAACAATAATGTCTGTTAGCAAATCATATGGATGATGGACATCTTTTTGGGAATATGTGAGCGCTATGCTTAGTCATCAGTTGTTCTTCCAGCTCACGTTTCGCTCACCTGGCCTGTGCACTCGAGTCTTCGCCATACAACACACTTGTCTTTCGCTTTGCACTTCCATTTTTGTTCCCCTATTGATTGACTTGTTTTTTCACACCGTCATTTTTATGGATACGACCAATTTCAGTGCAAATGTTCTGGCAATAAGACCGGGGCGACTGCAGTTTTTTAGTTCATATTTGTTTAGACCATCGCTCAGTTTCTTTGACATTCTGATCAGTCTCATCCCGTCCCGCTTCAGTGTGATCATCTGTCCATCTACTGTGTTTCACCCTAGATACAATTAGACTGTTCTCAAGCTTTTTCAACAATTCTATTTTACTTGCTTCGTGGTTAAGACCATTTCTGCTTTAGCTGCAACCTGTGACGGCTTTTGTTACCGACGCCCTGTGATAAACCAGCGCCGATTGGGACAATTTGCATTGATCCTGATTTTTTATTTACCTCTCCTCGCCTTACTTTATCTGGCAAAGCTTGGGTCACGTTGTGTCTTTCTGAAAGCCACCTTGCACTTCTGGATCTATTTCTTCGGTGCTGTTCTGCAAGCATCCTTGTTTACTATTTCCATCAGTGAAGCGCGCAGCTGAACATGTCACTCCATCTCGTGTGTGACCGGAAAGGTTTTCCTCGATCTCAGAGTCTTCGTTTCATTATCCATCTCTCTGATGTTTCCTTCTGGATTAGCTTAATGTTTCTGTTTTGTCCTGTACGTTTCATTGACTGTTCCATAAAGCTGTGCGTTTTATTCTATTCCATTGTTCATCTGATTTCTGATCTTTCCATTATCCCATGGTTTTTTTTGCGACATCTCATCGCACTAGGTATTTTATTCACTCGTGCTATTTACCCTATCCAGCAGTCTTTCCGTCACATTGTTGCTGTGCGTCCAACTTTTTTGTCGCATCGTCCTGCAAACAACCTTTCAGTTGCATCTTGTATCATCCTACTTTTTTAGATACCGTACACCCAATCATCACACATTGACCATTCTTATTTTCTCACTTGCCCCTCCCTGTCTCACTTGTTTCCCATTGCTTTCACGCGGCGCATCATGAGTTTGGCATCTATTATGTGATTCTGTTTTCGATGATATAGCAGCATTTGCATTGGGAGGGGAGTCAGATTGCTCACTATCAATACTGATCGCTATTAAAAGAGATGCAGACGAATTCGCTCATCTCTGAGCTTCGGCGTGCAAGACTTATTGTCGGTCGAGTTGACACATGATACTTGTACTGTTTTTATCGCTCAAACTGTTTGTTCGTTTAGTTACGACGTGCTCACAGAAAAATATAGGCTTCAATTGGTTTCCAACTGGCGGGGGAAACTGCGTGCCCAAACGCGATAAGCTGTCTACCAGCTAATCCACGTAGCTACACCGTCAAATGCTCGTGGCTACTCAGACATCCTGTAGCAAACTCTTGTCTTTATGTAGGTTCTCTGATCATAAAATAAGGGGTGACTCGGAGTCGTGATCCACTTGATTATTGTCAGTTTAGTCGAACTACAGTTGATCTCAGTAATTCGAAACTTCTTGTTTGAGTCTCAGTTATAGTTATCCTCTGCAGTGTACTGCATATTTCTCTGTTTTATCCCTAATAAGTTACTTCGACTCGACTTCTCGTAACGAAATTTAAGGTTTCATGATTATTCACTCGATTGGCTCCGCATTTGTAAGCAAGCGTCATACTTAGGATTTTGGTACGCTCTATCCGTTTCAAACTAAGACTTGATCGGTTTGATACCGTAATGCATAAGACTGTTGTTCGCGTCGGAACGAATGCGAATCTCGACAGACTAGGCATGTTTATCAGTTTCTGAATGTTGAACGGCTTACACTGCATGCAAGTAATATTGTCATGTAGGCAGTAGCGTCAAGTATATGAAAGCTTTCATAATCAAATTCAAGTTTTCCTGATATCCTTATTTGGGTGTTATGATCGGTTGGCTATTTACCAGTATCTTCTGTCCATACCAAGAGATGGTTTTGACTCTCCTGTGGCATCGCCAGTATAATGTAGTTATTGAGATGACCACTGAGGCCACCGGACGCATCGTCTGATAAAATGGAAGCGAAATATCGAGTTGGATAAAGGAACACTGGTATTTCAATGTCTCTGGTCGTTTAAAGATGTATTATATATATATTCCTGTTTGACGAGCTCAAATTTTAAGTTGGAGGTAACGAGAACAATGTGAGGATTGCTGTTTGCCAGATAGTTTGGTAATTCCTGGTGCAAGCTGTTTTCACTTGAAGGTTACAAGCGAAAATTTGCGTTTGTATGTGTTCACTGTTTGTGTGCTTTGTGCCTGTTTGCAACCAAGGACGTAATCAATATATCGGCCCCATGTGAATAATGTATGAGATGCGGTGGTTCATATTAACATGCACTATCTGACCCGGTAAGGGACAATAATATGTGAAATTTTATCGAGAAGAAAAACACCGTTTAGGTCGTTATTTTAAAAAAGGATCAATAAGACAGACAAGCCTGGTGCGGGTGAACTTATGGTCAGCGATAAAAAGACAACATAGCAATGGTGCTATTGAATCATAATGTTCATACACCAATGGGTGGCGTACACAACGGTTTTTGCATATCTGAAGCAAATGGCTACTTGCATAACTAGTGGATATGTGCGGTTCCGATTCATTGCATCATTAAATGACAACCGAATTTCTCTGGTTTGCATGTCAGTCTAGTGAACACTGCAGGCCAATCACAATAAAGTGACATTTAATGTCTCCAAAATTTGCAATCCACCCGTTGGATTTTTAGTTCCCTATCACTAGTTGTGTCAGCGTTCAATCTTGTACGCAAATGCAAGTCATCGACTACGGACTGTTGGTCGCGGAGGCCTCAGCCCGAGAAACGAACGCAAAATAGTCTTCTAATAAATCAAACCTCAAACGGAGAACACGGTTAAAGAATATAGATGATATCGATAGGTGGGATTGTCTTCAACGTTTAATCAGATTAGCATAGTCGGCCTATCACCTGAGCACAAAAGCAGTTCAGTCCATCCAAGAGCAGGCTGTTTGGTCACGGTCACACTCCGCGATGTGTCTCTTTTACCTCTTCTGCTACCATTTACTGGTAGTTAGGCATGTATGCTATGCTGATCTATAGGTCTATGCTGACTAGGACTTCGGATCAACCAGGTTCGATTATGCCGGCTAAGCCAAAGGACAGCGGTCAGATGAAAGAGCTGCACTCGTAAGGTTGCATGTCACACTACTGACTGAATGGGAGAGCTAAGGTAGTGAGGTCTAATGCAATGGGTACACGGCAGAACCATTTTTACAGTTACTGTATTACTGTCCTCTGAATGAGGAAAAAGGAGTTAGAAAAGGTACCCTCAAACGGTAAGCACTCCGGTCGTTCACTGATCGACCGTGAACATCGGCGTATTATTCTTAACGGTCGGAAAACTCAAGGTTCTCCTCAGAAGCTTTTAACTTCGAATAAATCTACTGCGCACAGCGTTAGTCGGAAATCGACGTCGCTGTCCTAATCAATGCACTCCTGGATTGGGTCGTCCCTCACTGCCAAGTGATTCGGACTCCTTAATCAATGGTCGTGGGTAGGGTATCCAAAAAATCTCATATTGTTGTCCTGCACGCAAGGTTTTTATCTCATAAGCTCCATGTTGGGTCTCTCAATTCACTTCAGGCTACATCCACATGCTGTTGGGTCGATGCAACACTGGATGCCCGGAACATTTTACTGATTGTGATAGAACTGTGCCCCTAAGGCATCAGTGTTGCAGCTTTAAATGAGGCAATACTTGCAGACCAAGGTAAGCTTCGAGATGCAGGCGCTGATCAAAACTTCTACTGATTCCATTGCCCTATAGAAATTGTCAGGGGGCATATTCTTGTTTTGTAATCTCTAACCGTGTTACTTCTATGATGACAGGTGAATCGCATGGCATCAACACTTAATTCGTGTTGATGTTTCTTAGTTCCGGTCGAAGTAAGCCTTAGTTTTTGTTCCAGTTATGTGCCAGGTCAATTATGTAAAAGATCAGTTCTACTCACATCTCACTTGACACCGGCGAATCGTCGATTGATTCTTCTGGTCGAGTACAACGGACGGGTTTGATGTGACTGAGCAATCTGGCCGGAAGTCTTTGCACCTGGTGATTTTGGAGCAGTCACCGGGAACGATGACCGTCCGCTTCAAGTATGTTCTCAGGAGTTCACTATCGTAAACATCTGAGAACATCTGTGAAGGATATTAAGACCTAGACTTACTTAGGAAGAGATCATCAGCATTTGTTCGGTTATGTGATCGTGCGACAGCTCAACATTTGTGAAGAATTTATCAATCGACTGCACCGTGGAGCACAAACTAGACGCAACGAAGGTTTCTGTTCAGTTTGCGAGTTCGTTTGTTGTAGAACAGCCATACAACGACGAAAGCTGGATGTTAAATGACTAAAGAGTTCAAAGACGAAGACGAACGTTCAACTTGCAGTTTCCATTCATCTCAAAGATAAACAGCATCCACTATCCCTGACGGTATATGGCAGCATCTCAAAGAGCAGATCTCAAAAGTAACCATCGAGACCATCGGTATACAGCGCCAAAGTTTCCCGGACTGGTTTATCGACAACGATGCAGTCATCCCGAGCTTAATACGAGAGAAAAATGAGCTATACACTGTTCTGCACAACTGACCCAAACCATGAAGACAAAAGAGCCATATTCCAAAGCGCTCACCTTCAACTTGACGAACAGCTTCACGGAGTTGTAGTGACCAGCGATCGTGTCCTCTCTAAGGATCCCAGCTGCAATGAAGTTTTCTTGCTTATCTGTTCTGTACACATGATTCTGTGTACGCCTGATATGAACTCAGTGCCACTTCCTTCAGTCGTACAACTTATTGCAGGCAGCGAATACTTCCCCTTTTCCCAACCACTCATCTACTATTCCATTCATCATCATCATCATCATAGCAGCCATGAGCCTGACTAAAAGGTACTGTGGTTCGGGCCGCTGCTCACCTCAACAATAACATGAAATATCCTAGAAGAAGACGCTACTAAGAAGTTTGAAAATTATTAAAAGAAGACTGAGCGGATGAACTAGAAATTGTATGGATGCAGGTACGCCATTGACTGCAATACACCGCCATCTCGGATAGCGTTCTCCAACCAGCGATCTGAGTGATCACCAGGGCTCCATCCAGACAGGCGACATCTACCCACTTTGCTCAGTGGAGCAGTCAGGGTCTTCATGTTTTTTGACCACGTCGTTGGTTGACAACCACGCGGATTTACCCAACTGTTGGTGGCCACAGTAGATAATGCATTGTACGGTAAACGATCAGATGACATACGGAGTACGGGACCCAACCATCGCAAGCTATGCGCCGTGATTAGTTGACCAATTGATCGCGCATCCCGAGTGTTCCGGAATACGCGCCGGCGTACGGCCACATTTTTCAGGGTCGTCTAACCAGGACCTTTTCGAGCGTTGTTTAACAGACTTTTTGCATGGCGCGTTTTCGAGTGCCGCCGAATGGGCTGTGGCCCATCTCGCGCTTCTTTTCCTTCTTCACTTGGTTGTTGCCGTTGGTCCCAAACTTGGCTAGAGCTAACCACTTATCGCATTTGCAAGCATTCCTGGAAATATACGGTTTGTTTCCAAACTCTATTGCGTTCTTTTAATTTAATACCAGTCGGGACTACGTTTCGACCGTTTTTTCAGGAAAGGCGTTCTAAATTGTTAGTGGACGAGAGTCAAGCGCAAGCCCACCTGTCTGCTACAGGCTCATTAACTCACCCGATCTTTATTCACGTCAGAAATGATCCTCTAGTTAAAACTAGTTAAAAATCATGATTACTCCGGAAATTCTTGAATATTGTTAAGTTTTTTAGGAGTGAAGTCAGAAACGCTATGTTCCACGATTTATGCCATGACAGATTTCGATGCATCATTACGAGTGATTAATACAGATTGCTAATTTTTATCGAATCAAAACCAAACCGTGAAGCAAATTACAATGAAATGTAAATTATCTGTTGGTGCACAGACTCTACCATTGCTAGGGCAATGAGATGGTAACAAACAGTTCCATTTGGATGTACAGAAGGGGGCTGCTTTTGGTGATAGCAACCATTCGACATATCAAAGACGGCGTGGATTGGCGTTCGTGAAGATGACCTTGAACTTTTAACTGTGTTCTGACAACGGCTGAGGCAGGCTGCTTGTAGGTTCGGATGGTAGTGGCGGATATTAGTGTAGCACCGATCGGTTGCGTAATCTGCTGTCTGGCCCAACTCAGCATATGTCCACCAATTCTAGTCTGCAACTAGCGCTCGGTTCTGACAATGTAGGTGACTACACACCTATATTACGTTCTTTTAGTTTAATTCCAGTCGGGACTACGTTTCAATCGTTCATCAGGAAAGGCGTTCTAAAATGTTAGTGGACGAGGGTCTAGTGCATACCCACTTGTCCACTACAAAGGCAATGACGATTGGTGGACAAAATAAGGTAAGTTAATGTAGAGCCCACAACACAAAAAACCCTATTATTCGTTTAAGGAGGCTTTTATCCACCAATTAAATCTACTGAAAGGCCGACTGATAGAGTGTCAGGGAAGAACCCAAGTCCCCGAAAATACCGTTTTATTTACCTTCGCAATAGCCTGACCCATTACTGTTTGAAGTGACCTTCATAGTCAGCACGGTCATGTGCCACTTCACCCTTCACGTGTGTTGTCAACCTTTGTGCCAATTCCTGGCACCCCGCCCCAACGCTCGTCCCTTAATTGGGATATCACTGTACTATCTGGATCTTTGTTTGGTCCATGTCTGTCCTTGTTTTCTCGTTGGTCACAAACCCTTTAAATGTGGTCTAGTTTGTGCCCCTGTTGTCTTCGGATTGAGTGACGTAAGGTAGCTCTGTCCGGTGGTCAGTCTTTTCTCTGTGTTCATTTCCGTTGACCGTCGTTCTGTTATCTGCCGTTTCACTAACCGTTATTCTGTTGTCTGTTTACGCGCTCGTAGGCCGTAGATCATGTTACAACACAGAGACACTGTCACTTCGTGCACACAACTGGAGTACAGCGGGATGGCCCGGTGGAAGCACATTAGACCGGCCGGCACCATTGATTTAGTGGCCGTGAATAGTCTACCACAACAAGATATCAGAGAGTTACATACTGCCACTCTGGATATGGAAGTGGTGTAGAGGGCTTTTGAGCAACCGCGAAAAGGAAATGCAGGGGGTGAATATGAGTCATTTGTGGAATTTTCGAAGTATGACAGCTTAGTTTCGGAACACGCTTTGTTGGTTCACTCTATCTAACGAGAGGAAACTATCCCTCATGAGTTCAAGCATGCCTTATGCGTGACTTTGTTTAAAGGTAATGGGAGTAAGCGTGAGTTCTACTTCAATGACTTAATATCTAGGTTGTGGAAACTAGGGTTCCCGAAGAGCAGTATGGATTCCGGACGAGCAGCGGTAAGACTGACATGATGTTCATCACGACTAGTTGCAGGATACATTGTGCGGGTTTCGCCAGAGTAATATTTCCGTCACCCATAAGACTCTATGAGTAGTTCCTGGTAAGTTTGGATTTAAATAAAATGTTGCAAGGGTGTGTGCAAGCAAAGGTGTAATAGCACGAAGCGATGTCTGTGTATTTTGATGTTTTCACAGGTGTAAAACAGCATTGATTGTAGTTACGATCTAATTTAATGAATATTTCACCACAATACCTAAGGTTATTCTTCATAAGCCAGAAGACGTTGTCCAAGTTGAATACCGTACGAATAGTGAAGTTGCAACAGTTAAGCGCTCCAAGATTTATACAAATCGGTCATTCACATACTATTGTATGCAAATGATAGTACGCTGTTTTTGCACAGTAAAGATTAAATACAGTGACTGGCCACAGCCTTAACGATCGCCACGTCAAAATTTGGGCTGAATATAAAAACCGATAAAATAATCTTTTTTCTTTCAACCTTCTCTAGGCTAAAATAGGATGCCTACGATTCAGATCCATATGGATGATGGCTCAATTTTCTACTACTCTAATAGCAATCTGTTGATGGATCTCTCGATGGATGGCAGGTTACGTGGTCATGTATACAGTGAAACGGTTGCTTTCCAAAAGAACCGTAATCTGAAGATGAAAATGAAACTGCTTACTCGATTGTGTTGTCTGCGCTTCTGTGCGGCGGTGAAACGTGGACATTGCCACCGAAACGCGCAATATCTGAGTCGCCTCCATCTACAATGTCTAGGTACATCTTCGATATTCGATGGTCGGGCATGTTTTCGTACACAGAGGTGCTTCGCCAAACAGATTAGTGTATGGATTGGTTGACTGATTTGTGGGCTTGATTGGTTTACTTATTTATGACTTTCACCACTGTTATGTATAGCAGCTGAACAGAACATACGACATGGCACTACCATCTTGCAAAACCGGTCTTCTTATTTCGTTATACAAATTCGCAACCGGGGTAGGTTGTTTTGTAGACATAACGGAGGTCTGAATCCATGCCAGTGCTCACTTAACTTTGTTAGCTAAAACTCATACACCAAATAACTGACGAAAGTATCCAGAAGCGGCTGCAGTACAAGAAGTTAACGCAGACCAGCGAAGTCCTCGTTAACAGAAACCGCGATACAACGACGTTATTCAAGTGTCTTTTTCGGTTCGATATAGATTTCAGATCATGGGAGGACACTGCTTTGAACCGAGCCGTCTGGGTGAGTGTTATCCGGACGGGAGTCTAAAAACCTACTCAGCACCAGCTGTACGGCCATGACTTCAAGCCCACGGTACATTAGGGAACTATAGGCTTCAGATCGTGGTGACGTGACCATTTGGTTTTATGTCGAATGCACTGGCCGGCTCGAATCAGTAGTCCATCGGCGTAATCGTGGTATCGTTAACAAGGAGAGGAGGAGTACTCTAGGCATAATTAAGCTGAGTCGCTTGAATACTTTTCGCTCTTGGCAACTAGCGGTCATAATCCCGAGGTTATCAAGCTGCTTTCTTTCTCATAAACCGGCCATGATGACCTGCAACTCTTTCTTTTCTTCAGCTTTGCCGGTACATTGTGTGCCTTCTTTCTCACACAAAACTTAATTCCGTTTCTGTTTGCCATCCCATGTAAAATGCAGAGATCTATATACAAACACTCCTTTCTTCACACTCGGAATATTCATCCGTCTCTCCAGCTCAGATGTCATCATCAACAGGTCACCATATTGTCTGTGAGATGTCAGGGTTCTACTTTCACATCAGCTTGCCATCTGACTAACCGGCGGTGGCCGACTGGACTACCAAGATATCGACTCACACGTCTCTTACTCCTAGTTCTCAGAGTTCACGGTGGATACTGGGTGTATGAGTGGAACCGGAAGTGATGCAGCGCGGACCACTTGCGGCGACATATTTACACAGGTGTCCTTTGAATTCGGTTACCGTGACAGCCTGATAAGGGGAGAAATGCCGTCAACCTTGTGTGTGTATTAACAGCAACATGAATACCAACACTCATGTGGCAGATTTGCCGACATCCAGCTGTCAAGATGGAAAGGCGAACAGCCAAGCGCTCCGGTCAGCTCGACAGGAGTTGGTAACTAACTATCACCTGCTTGTGCGTGGTACATGCACGCGAATCACAATGTTGAACATCGGTGTATTATTGCATCGACAGTTCCGTACACAGGCTAAACAAAACAGTTAGAAATTCAGTGTATCCTCCATTGATATCAGTTGTGTTGTCCCTGGTGGTCCAAAATAACAGATAATGAGGTTCATTTTCACTGCTACTGAAATCTTCCAACAAGATTGTGTTGACCTTCACCTCAAATTTTGTCAGCTGAAAGGATATCACGAAATCAATGCCGCCGGTTATGGTGGACTCTGAATATAAATACTGGTTTACTATTCTGTGAGTTACTACAGTCTCGTTTTATTTATCACTGTGATTTTTTATATGGATATTTAGTTTGACGCTTCATGTTTAAAAATCATTACACCAGTGCTATAATCGACAAGATACAGTGTGGATAACGCTAGTATTGATGCAGTATGAAAGTAAACATACACCACATTTGATTGTAAGGTCGGTTATACCGAAATTTTACTGAATTGAGTATCTTCATCATAGGCCGGTTTGATTGTACTACTCAATATTCGGGAACCTCGTCAAATTTACCCTACTTGTTACGACCACTCTGATAAAGAAAAGCAAGAACAGACGCAAAGACCACGAGCAATATCTCTATCACGGATGAACGCAACGATATTGCAAAACTGCATGAAAGTCAGAGCGCAAGTATCGGAACCCAACTCTCGCAGCTTAGAACCCGCCAACAAGTGGGGAATAAACGACCTTCAGACGAGTTTTATTTGCTGTTCAGCCCGATAGCAAATAAGTCATCTACAGCAACTCTATTTATGGGTTTTGAGCGGCCTTGGACCTAGACCACCGAACGGGTCAATCAGAGGCGAGTGCAAACTCCCAGATGTTCGAGAATTCTGGCGGCCGTTCAAATTCCCAAAAATGAAGAATCCATTTTTCTTGCAAATAGGGCGAATTCTTGGGAAAGAGTGCCTTTTCCCAACACCGCCCCTGCTGAACAATATTGGTACTGTCGCTAACGGGGACCGAGCTGCATTGGGCGGGTGGGTTTGCGTTCACGGTCCTTCCATCAGCTTGATTGCAAGGCTGTCAGCTCTCTTCTCGGTCCAGGACTTGAGGTTGCTGAAGTAGCCGTTGCGGGAATTTGTTCTACTGGGCGCCTGATCTCAAAGATGTGGAGAAGTAGGTCCAATGGCAATTGATTCTGAAATTGTCTAGTGTTTGAGGGATGGTACGACTGAGATTTGTTCCGGTGGCGCACCCAGATGTGGTTTCCGACGTTGATATTGTAAAGGACCGTGCCCTTCCGTTGCTTGGCTGTTGCTGTTATCCATTGGGGGCTATCTGGTCGATAGTCCCTCGCATAGATTAGATCGCCGATGGCAGATCTACTTCGGGAGAGCTACTGCGTATTTCCCGGAAGTTTTTCTGCACGAATCATCGCATTGAATTTTGTCCTCAGCTTGCGACCCATGAGAGCTTCTGCAGGCGACAGCCCTTTGAGAATCACCGGATTCGGGGTGGTTCTGTAAGTAAGCAAGAACCTCTGCAGCACTTCTTCAGTTGGTCCCTGCCCGCAAGACTTCAGAAATGCTCTCTTGAATGTGTCGACGAAGAGCTCGACTTGACCGTTGGATTGTGGTTGGTATGGTAGTGAATGCATGTGTCGGATGTTGTTGTGGATAAAGAACTCCTTGAACTGGACCGATGTAACCTGCGATCCATTGTCTGAGACAAACGTCTCCGAGAGGCTGTGTTGGCTGAAAATCCGTCATAGGTTGTTAATGGTAGCTGAGGTTTTGTTATGCGTCAGTGAGACAATCTCAAGTCACTTGGAGTATGCATCCACCAGAATGAGGTATAACATATCGCCGACGGGTCCCGCAAAATCCTCAATCGTCTTGCTTAGTTCCTTCCTGAGCCAATACAAATACAGATAATTTGTCAAAATATGTTGTGAGACCGCTGTGATAACGTTTATCTTAACGCTTTAACCAAATCTCATGGGAGCAGCATGAATACAGTAATAACGATCAATGAATATGACCGTGAAAAGTCGAACTTCAGAGAGAGAAGGGCAAGTCAGCACTTTCGTGTAAGTACACAGCGTGTACAGGAGGCGAATGTGGGTGTACAAGAGTGTGGATGAGAAATTGATCAAACATCAACATATCAGTACCGGTTTAGTCGTGAGGAGAAACGTGTAGCGAACAAGCTTGTTTTCAGTGCTTCCACATAAGGCTAAATACAATAAATTTAAACGGGTTCGCCGGGGGATAGAACATCTGTAGGGTGGGGGATAGTAATCATTAATATCAAGTTGGTCAAACTCGTAAGTTCTAATTAAGTAACACCGGTAACTTGGTTTGTAAACATTTTTGCAAAAGTCCAAGCCCCTACGTAACAGATCGATCCGGGCTATTGGTGTGTGGTCACGGTAGGTTCAGTGTTCTGATCAGACGTTTTGTCAGCTCAATGGGATAGCTAGTAAACGGCCCTTGGCCCACATCGATTGCTCTCCCCAAACTCGATAGATCGGCTTGAACGAATTGGCCTGGTTGATCCGGTGCTTTGATTCGACTAAGAGCGCAGCGACCACCGACGAGCAAGCTACTAGCTAGCTAAGCCGTATGATGCTCCCGGATGCGTTCAGGTAATCGCCTTGTTGTGAGGCCTAGGCAACTTGCCCAACAGGAACAAACGAAACTGTAAACACAAAAAAGGCAGCATGTGCAAGCAATATATCTTTCAGCTGAGGATGCAAAACTGGTTTGGTGATAAATAGCACATAACTTGGTCGCAGAATAGGTCTTGCTAAGTGTTCCGTTAAGTCTCCGGGTTATATTTTCAGCAATGCTATCACCTTTGGATGATAAAGAAATGTAGAGGGGTTTTGTCTACAACTCGCGGTATGTCTACCTTTGTGTCAATTATCTTGTGCTTACCGATAAACTGTTCTGGACGGCTACTTTCAAAGAATGTGTTAAATATAAACTGTTTTTCTTCTTCCATAGTATTATTTGATCATGTTTTCACGACTTTATCCAGTGAACACTGGACTAAGTTCTTTTATCCTAAAAATACAAAGCTATTAAAATTGGTATACTGTCCTAACCAAGTTGCTTTACAATATACTTTATGCTGTATTGTGCCATCCTCACTGTGTGATATGAACACGTCTGAAAACGCCGTACCTATGGATGATTCGAGTTCCAGAGTGAAGCGGATATTTTTGTGGGCATAGTTGAAATGTGTCAGTGTTCCATTGAAGCATTTGGATTCGTCCGTCATGCCGATAGTATCGTCTACATAACGTTTATAAAGAGCCAATGATTTTATGTGGCCCGTTAATGATATACTTTGAAGCTTGATCATAAAAATATCGGCTAATAAAGAGCCTAACAGTGGCCCCATTGCTACTCCGTACTTTTGACGATATAACTTACCTGGAAGCCTAAACTGAACGTTGTAAGTGCAGCTATACAAAAGCTGTTCAGCTTATCTACTGGTATCAATATCACACTGGAAAATGACCATTAGGAACAGGGTATGTAGTACTCCACAATGATGGATAGCGACGGTTTGTAGACTGCACGTATCCAGGTTCACATAACTCGGGAGACATTCCAAGGAAATTTGGGCACCTGTGACCACAGAACAAGTGCCTTGGAATAACACCTTCCATTCTCTCATTGACAGGTTCAGAGTCCAATTATTCTCGTTTGATTGTCTGAGATTCCCACCTTTGCTAACATTGCCCAAATCGACCGTCGCATAGATGTCATCGGTGCACTTTGAGTTGTCTAAAGAGTTGCCATCACTTAATCTAGTACAATCCGCTATCACGTTTTGGCGGCCACTGAATTGATTATAGTGAGATTGTGCAACCTTGATCTATACCCCCAGAAATTATTTACTCAGTCTTTGCATCTTCTGCTATCACATATCAATTGTAACTTATACGTGCACATATTGTAGCGAAAATGCGTCCAATAAAGCACAATCTTTATTGTCCAACACGCTAGTTCACATGCTACGCGCGCGCTCGCGTTTATGAGTCAGAATTCCAGTCCACAACATCCCCAGGTTTCCGTTCACGCGTCATGTGCACTTCTACCCGGTTTAGGTGTGTGATTGGCGTCTTCTACCCGGGGGTTTTCTGCCTGCTATTCCTCGTCCGTTGATCCGATTTCCTTGAGCGATAGCTTGTCCGATCGCTCGTGCTGTCTTCCGTCTATCTACTGTAGGCTTTGAACGTACTACACAGCCGTGTCGTTGAGTGTTGGAATAATCACGCATTCAATTTGATCATCCATCCTATTTCGGCTGCCACGTCTCACCCGTTGGTCCGATCAGGTCGAGCGATGACTCATCCGGTCGCCCACGCCGTTCTCCATCCGCTCACCGTGGGTTTTTTAAACGCACCTCCCTCCTGTGTTGGGGTATTCCGCCGAGAGTTGGAATGCTCGCACTTCCTGCCTGACAGTACCCCACAATATGCAATTGGTCATGACCGTGTGACGCAACATTTAGTCAACATCCTGTTTACTTCCAACCGATCATTTGGATGCCGATATTCGCTTTCCATGCCTCACAGTAACGACCGTCCCACGGATTCCATCGTCACTCTCAGTGAACGTTCTGAAAAAAATTTGTGCAATCCTATTGTTTTGGAAAGTAAGTTGTGCAATTCTTGATGACCACCATCTCCGACAAAAAGTAAACGAAGGAGGAAAGCGTAGTCTTGGTCAAGTAGTTTATATGTCGACGGTAAATTTAGCGTACCTCGCATTGCCGATGGTTGAGAGCAAACTCGCGATGGACAGACAAGGATGTGGTTACGAATTGTGAGAAAGCTGACCTCTTTATTGGGTAACGTTGAGATGTGCACCTCTAGATTGTGAAGTATGCCGCTATCGTTAGGTAGGAAGCTCTTGTATTTAGTGGCGGGTCTATATCCATAAGATAGGCAAACCTTTTTTCTATTAATTTCATTACTTTTTCGCCCGATATCTTCATGTTTACTTGTTAGGCTGTTATTTCATGAGCCATTGTGACGAGTAACAGTGGCCCAGGGCACAGCACACGTGAGCCAGGTTAAAGGCTGGAAATGCATGTGCGTTTATCACGAAGATCTGATGATTGGCGCACAAATCATCGACACAATCAGTATGAGTTTTTCCCGAGAGCTCAGTGCTAACGTACTCTTACCTAGTAGGGCTCAGTAGTCCCATCTTTAATGCGGCTTCCTGCACTAACGCTTCATTGTATATTGTTAACAAGCACCGAGTGGTAGTCTTGTTTCATCCGCTAACTTTCTTTCAAAAGCTTCAGTCTCATATTCTTCAATGCCTATAGCTATGTGGTCGTAAATGTCATTCAGTTAATCCGACCCCAAATATATTTTATGGGGCAGAGATCAGGGGACTAGGTAGACTGAAATAAGCAGTCAATATTTTGAAATAACATGAACGCTCAACAAGATTGGCGAAGTTAGCCAGAATATTGTCTCAACTAGTCCTGGCCCAATAATTTTGCCAGTGATTATGCTTGGCTTATTTTCTTCAGAATCAAACCAAACTGATGATGTAATCGTGAAGGTTTAACTCATTTCCTAAAGTTGCCCAGACAGTAGTCTACACGTGAATTAAATTGGCACTACTTTGCAATGTTTGGACACACATGCTATCCTTGAATCTCTCATTATAGAATCTTCACAACTATATTTTCTTTTCTACCTACCGAAGTGAAATCATAGCTTACTTCTTTTCCCTCTAAATTCCTGTTGATTACCAAATGTACTCGTCAAAGCACAAAGATTATTAAAACTATGTTGTGTCAGGAATGATAATGAAAACCATGCGCGACGTCAACTGAGAAATGTTGGCAGGATGACTAGCTTTCATTCATCGAAGGTTATGAGATCGAAACCAACTTCAACACGTTTCATCATTTTCTGTAGTTAAGAGTATAATAAACCTAAGCGAGGTCATTTGGTTTTACTTACACGACCGATTCTTGTGGGCTCAGTATTACAAACGACAAAGTACTGATTACTTTAACTGGTTAATAGAAGTTGATCCATCACACCTAAAAGTTATAGTTACCTATGTTCACTGACAGATTAAGTGAGTGGGGTTTTTGATTCGAGTGGTTTCTTCCATTCTGAAGCCGACAAGTACGTAGTTAGTGATAAAACTTATCGTTCTGTATTGATAGATACTTTGCTTTAGCTTTTCGTAAGTTCTGTAACACCTGGTGTTAACCATTTGGTAACACCTCATCAGAAGTGTTTCTCTAATTGTTCCGGAGAGTACTGATGATTGTGTGCCTTACATGCAGTTCCAGCATTCAGTTACTAATACTACTCCATTGTGAATCTGACGAACGTGCCTTCAGTTTTGGATGTTCCCGGTCTGAGCATAACCATTGTGAGACATTGATGAGATGTAAGGTGAGTAGTTTTATAATTCACACCTGTTGTCTCTTGTGGTTAATTACGTATTACTATTAGTTTGGCCTCCAAGTTGAGTAATTTGGATGAAAATTCATGCTACTTCTGCATGGTTAAAGACTGTTGCATTGTCAACATACCGAGGACGGCAAAAGAATGTGAGCGTGGCAGTCGAATTGGAACACACTCACTTGACAAGCGTCTGATTAGGGATCCGTTATATATTGTTTAATTATGATAAAGTTTGGGTGGAAATGTTCACTTTCTGCTCTCTTTACAGTATTGTTGTTTGTTGATAAGAGCTAGGTTTAATGCTCGCAACACAAAATAATACGAAGCTAATTTCATACAGTTTCTACTATTTGTTTCTAATTGTTCGTTTCTGGTAGCCGAAAATGGCGTACACTACAACAATCACGTTGTAGGGAGACATTTGCATCGTCTCTACTCACTTTCTAGCCAGCATGTTCCGATTTCAGATGCTTCAGATTCAAAACTGAAAGGTTATCACCTCACTGGTAACCACAGATGAATTTCCAATAGTCTTGAGATGTTCTCCAGCTCACTGTACATGTAACCGATGTCTCAGAACAACAGTTTTGATGTTTGAATAGAGCGGTAGTTACGTAACATTGAAATAGGACTCTTACCAAACGTAACTCTAGCAATGCGCAGCCGGTTCTTTGCAAACGTGCTCTCTATTGGATATTTGTCTCCTAACTTTACTTATCGATCGGGGGAATGGTGGAAGGCTTTCGAATACATCAGCCACATCTAAACCACATCTAGTTCGAGGTATATTTTGTTCACCTTGTTTTCATTTTCTACCCCAGAATGGTATTTCATCTTAATGGTATTGAACGCAGTTGAAATCCATTACTGAACCAAGCTTCCCGATTTCATGATTATACTAAGTCATTATGTAGTACTGTTTAACACGTGGTCAACTAAGCATGATCGTAGAAATTTACACGCGTAAGCTAGTTCACGTGAACATCAAATAGAATTTGAAACGTGATTACATAACTGAAAATGAGTGACTTGACCATGAGGAAATCGGGGATTGCTTCGGCTAATCAAGGTCAATACAATACTTACTTGCTTATCAGAACGCAGCCCGATGGAAAATGTCAGGTTTTACTTGTATACTAAACAGCCTGCAAGGTTTAGTTCTACGGTCGTTTATAGATTGCAACCGTTAACGAATGCAGTTTGTGTTATTCATGACAGACCATCTAAACGAATGATCACCTGTCTGATCCGAAATTCACTCCCGTTTATTTTGATTAGTGGCGTTAGTAAATCTTTTGTGCTTTGCAAATTATACTTGAAAAGTACTCCTTCAAGATTGACTTCTACCCATTCTGGTTGATCACAATCAGAGTCTACTCGGAAGTTTAGTTCAGTTTAGGAATTGTAGCTAAGCTGGCGGTGGTTTCTGGAGAAGATATCCCTGTGTATTGCTAAAGACCGGTTGGTTTTTTCTAACCTGTGGTATCTCATGTGCTGGTATGACACTCGTTTCCCGTTAAAAGATAGTGTGAATAACGCGACTGTATGCGTTATATTGCCCTATGGTTGATAAATCTGGCCTCCACACATCGATGATGTTTGTGTACTATCCAGTATGAACGATCAGTCTGCTCGAAGTGTCAACACCAATGATAAAGTTTGGTGTCACGAATTTGGAAACAGATATTCTCGTCCTACACGAAATAGTTTCATTTCGTCGGTTAAGGTGGCTCGGACATGTATCAAACACGTTGATTCCATATCTACCACTTCGCAGCTTGTTCTGGATGTAGCCGGAGAAAGTGACACGGCCACAGACTCACGGGTCAACACAACGATGCATCAGATGCATCTACTTTTTCAAACGAGCAGACTAAGGAATCCATCTGAATGCAAAAGCTGTAATCGAATTTAAATAGTATTCAATTTGTATTTAAAAAAATTCCCTACCACTTATCAGTGACTTATAGAAACCCAACGCCAATACGAAACTGGTTAGTTTTCTCTTCTCTTTCTATCGCTGTGCTTTTTGCTGCACGTTTACAACCTTTTTTCAACCGTGTTCGTCCCACAGTTTTGAATTAGCACTGAAACTGTCCCTACTATACCTGTTCATCAATCCATTTGCAACGATAACCTGTTACATAACTCTAACTCAGGATTCTTACGGTTTGATAAAGAAGTCGCAATCAATCGATTCAAGCCAGCTGTTTGTGTTCAGAAACAACTGTTCGTGAATTTGACCTCTGCCTGGACTTCACGACTTATTCCGACGAGATGAGTGATTGCCCACCCCGCTATTCGCTTGCCGTAAAACGACACTCATCCATGTTATTGTAAATTTGGTACTGACGAATCAATACGAAATGCTTGCATCTATCATTTATCGTGTTATAACTGCTTTGTTCAAACTGGTCATGGAAACCAATTATTTCAGATAATCCCTTAGACAACTTGTACATGATCGGGGAATTGGATTCTAAGTAGCCGAATGACATTCATTTTAGACCATAACCTAAGTCGACAGTGGTAAACAAAGCTACGTTTTCGTCTGCATGTTCAGTAAAATCAGTTTCCTTAATCTGGTGAGCAAGTCCGGCTCACAAATTCAGAGACTGCTGTTAATAAAGACTAACAGACAATCTAAACCTCACTTGCGTACGATTGTGAGAGAAGATTCATAATTGATAAGTCAGTCGTGCCTGACCTCAGACGAACAAGCAAGTAATGAGATCGAAGTTAGATCCATTTCCGGAAAATAATAAGCAATCCTACTAAGTTTAGTAAAAACTAAGTAAATATTGAACGAAGGTTTACCAGATTTTAACATGTTGGCGGCTGACGTATATTACAAGTGGGTAAGTAAGCAAACAAGTAAGTGTAAGGCACCTAGTTTTTGCCATCCGGATAAGTTGAGGGTTCATTTCGAGTAAGTCCATGGGGAAATGTCCATGGGGAAATGCATGTATACTTTATTACTGATATACCTTCATTACTGGAACTAAGGTAAAAGAATAATATTCAGAAAAGACATTACATTATGTAAAACTAGCATCTAATCAAATACCGTTTTCCCTACTACTGTGACTCAAGAATGCTCTTATTATAAAATATATTCTATTTTAATATGAGGGCGTGGACCGTAAAAATGTGACTCAAGCAAACAAACTACTCCAATATAGTATCTCACAAAGAAGGCACCATTGCCAATTTAAGTCAGACATGAAGGCATAAGAATTAATAATTAGAAAGTGATTACAGGGTGACAGAAAATGCCCTACACTTCCGTAGGTGGCCATCTAGCATCTTCTGTAAATAACGATCAGTCTGATGTTTCTAAGGCGATATGATGGTACCGTACTTAACTATCGCATTCATGTGGTTTCATGTCACATTACATTAGATAACCTGTTCTGTTACCCTCGTTCTAACTTTAGCGTTTATTCGATGTACATCTAGATCACAAGATAAGAAGTGTTCAACTGTCAGTCAGGCTCGACGATACAATGAACCAACCTAGGTGTTGTGCGTTGTTGCTGTAATGAATTTCTATTGAACCACGTTCTACAGCCAGAGAGGGAGCCGTATTCGTAGCAAATAACTCTGTGATAATACTCACTGTAGTTATATCTGTTGTGTTAGTTGGTTCAACCAGGCCCCGAGCGTGTAGGTGCCACTATTTTAGCTCAGTTTAGTCTAATCCTGAGAGATCCATCTAAGTCCACTCCAAAATGTAGTGTACACACTGTCGTGCAATCAGTACATAGTTATGTAACAAAGCCAGTGACGTTCTGAACAGGTTTATAAGGAGTACGTCAAAAAAATTGACTAACCTATATTAACCTATTAAAACATAGATTGATTATCGCTGCTGTCGCATTCTCAAAGACTTTCCAGTCTGCCCCTTACGAAAAAAAGCACTAGACTCGAGTTTTGCTCTTGTCAAAGCTCGTCAGTAGTGCATATCCTATGATTTCAACTTGAAGAGAAGTCCTGGTGGAGGAGTCAACGATTGGAGTTAACACGACAATTATTGTGCCTGCTCTCGAGGCGATTGGGCAATCAACGCACTAATCACAGGCGAAAGTAGTTGAGCGTTCACATATGATGATTCAGTCGTGCCTAATGTGAGGTTACTGGCGCAGTGGTCACCGCGGTTTCCTCATGGAACCGTGACTGGAGTTTTATTGAGGGTCATGGCAAGGATGTGCACTAGTGACCAGCTCTATCAAGAGCGAAACTTGAGTTTGGTGCTTCTTTTCGAAGCGAGCCGATTGGAAAGTCTATAGGATTGTGACAGTTACGGCCAATTGTGGATGATGTTCAATCTACATGAAAGCCAAAATCCCTACCACTGACCAGCAAAATAAATACCTTAACAACGTCCTTCTAACTCATTAGCAGTCATTTAGCTCTAAACCTATTTCGCACGGTTTAGCGCATTCATTCACTTTTGTTTCTTCTATTGTACTTACAACACTGACAACATGCTGCTAACAGTACATATTTCGTGCTTCTCACATCAACTGAGCTCAATAACGCAATGGTCAACACGGTTGCTGTATGAAAACATGACAAGAGTTCAACTCCCAGTCCTGGCCGTGTTATGCACCATTGTCAAACTTCACTAAACAGGCTACTCGAACCTGTAGAAACACTTTGGCTCAATAACTAAGCGTTCAATCTAATAACTGATACCAAGAGCAAAATGGTTGCTGCTAGATCTTGAGAAATTTTGCGGGACATATCCATTGAACCTTCAGATGTGATCTGTGATAAAGAAATTATTTGATTGCATTCACTTATCAACGGTTGATATGCATTACGTGAATGTGTTAAGCTTACAACAAGAGCATTATGAGTCTTCCTAACAATGATACGAAGAATTTTGTTTGTAGTTGAAATAGTTTGTTCGTGGATGGATAAAATGGAAACAGAGTGGTTTGTGGCACCCGTCCCGCAATGATCACACATTATGAATATGAATAGACATGTGGAGATAACGCGAGGTAGCTTGATCAGACAGGAGAACTGCGGTTGTTCAAAGCCTGTTGTTACTTTGTAGACACTGCGATCTGGCTAAATGCCAACTCACTCATAGAGAAGTAAGCTATTTTTTGCCGTTTACTTCACAATACTCATCGACTGCGTGGCTAAGGCAGAGCACCCCTTACTCATCAACGATTAGTTGTACGGATATGTCACGATTTTCCCTCAGGAATCTGGACAGAAAGGTATACCTGTGAGGATTCATGGATGAGCAATTCACTACTGAAACGGCTTCTTCAGTATGCAGGAAAATGTCATATAAATGGTTATCTACATGCTGTAATTTGGTCACTTGGGCTGAATGAGCCCACATTCATTGAGCGCACCATCCAATAAGTCATCGCGCAGCTTATCAAAAATATGCAAAAACGGTGTCGATGCAGTATTCTTTAGCACCGGCTGACAGACGTCAACGAAAACTGCGCTGTCCCAGCAAAATAATGATGATTGTTTTTTTTCCATATATTGTCCGACATTGTATGATGTTTATGATGTGGCTGTCGATTAGTCCGAACAATGATAAACATGATGGATTCATCTGAAGCTCAGCTAATTGAAAACCAAAATGTATTCACCAGACTTCACCAAGTTGCTCAATGCTGAGATGTAAGCTTGCTCACTTAGAAGTGCGGAGAGTCTCATTAAAGAACGGTATATTTTTTATATCACATCCAACTCGGTTAGCTAATCTCGGCAGACCGTAACAATGCGTTTTGTCTGACAACATACAAAGCTGAACATTGAAAATCATCCTGTCGACAATTTTGTCCATGGATGAGCATAGACCGGAATTTAAGAAAACTCCCGGCACGTGTTTTGCAAATTTGTCAACAACGAGAGGAAATTCGTTGCAGCCAGAAGTGTGAGTAGATGTTGATACTTTTGTGAACGTTTTCAGATAAAAACACAGTTGCTTAATCTTTTTTGTACATTGCAGACAATCTATTCTGCTTCACACATCTTATGGTTTAATGGTGATACTTTCTCTAACTCATCAAAAGAATGTACATATTACGGAAATAACAGTTTCGAAGGCAACAAATTTTCATGAAACATGAAGGACATGTATGCTGTCATCTTGTAACCGAATGACTGACTGAGATTATCACAGGCTTTGTAGACGTTTATCTATAAAAGATTGCATGTGGCTCATATCAACTAGGCGCCTTAATTCATTTCGTGAATAACAGTCTGATTGTGGTCCAAATGGTGTCGAAGCAGAAGGACCTACTGAGTTATGAAAACGGCTACTCGATTTCGAGCTGAGTATATAAATATGAGAAGCTATGGTTGTACTCTAATCGGAGATCAACGACGGTGACCAAAGAAAGAGAAGCGAAGCCCAAGATTGGCAAGCAATCATTCAATGGAATCCAAGCCGATCTACTTAAAAATGTGTCGAACCTTCTAGTGTGTTTAACTATAATCAAACTTGTGAAAGCATAACTGAAGGATAGAATAAGGAATAGATCACTAGCGAAAATGAAACATCCGCTGTTCTTGACGAGTTGCTGGACTAACACAAACGATACTTACTTCATATCGGGTTTCATACAGTAGGTATACAAAGAAGCATGTAAACAGAAAATTTATAAAATAATTTCCGTTTCCTAGAGTAGCTACAAGATTGTTGTTCACTGCAAACTCTGCTTCTATGTCTGTCCATGTTTGACCCAATAAGAAAGCCGTCAATTTGTTAGCGATGCAGGACGTACTCACCCTGTTCATCAGAATGCTGACATCTCACCGTCTTTCATCACTTATTTTCACTGCGTTGATCCCCTAGTGGATGAGATTTTCAGTTTCTGGCATCAGGTTCAGAAATACGATTTCAGCCGGGATATCCGACTTCAAATAGCTTACGTAATAACGATATCAACAACGGAATCTAGACTTGTCAGCAAGCAACTTAACATAACTCTATCATTCCAACTATGATTAATTTCGTTGCAGCCAGCGCAATAAGGTGCTTTTTTGCCAACAGATAGCGGATGAATTAGAGAAAGCATTCCAACACCCATCAATAACAGTGTACATTGACCTAATCGCACGATATCAGTCTTTGAATAATCGTTCGGACACCGTAAGTAGTTGTCGATAATTCTTTTAGTACGAAACTGATGCTTTTTCGTTATTGGTTTGTACGATGTATCTCATATGCCATGGTGAATATCTTCAGATGGATATTACAATGTCTCAAAATGTGTCTTTACCGTCCACCTGTTCGTAAGCCGTAAAACCTACACCCTTTTTAGGATTTTGACATTTTCCAAAGCTCACTTCCAAACGGCATACTACGTATCGATACAACCTTGCACTCTGAGCACAACCAGGTTATGTTGCTGCCCCAAGATAACCCCGTTACAAGCTGAGGGGCTTGTATCCAAAAGAGCACCAATCATTCAAGCCTTGCTTATAACGGGATAATTAGCATAGTACGAATCATGCAAATGCAATCAGTGAGTACAGACAAGAAACGGGCTGACTGATATGTTGTTGATAGATACTACTTAAGGTTGTGAGGACGTGATGTATGTAACAATGGAATTTACACAATATAAACCAAACGCGAATGAAACTGAAAATGTAAACCTACCTAGCTACATATGAATATGTTGTCAGCTAAACCCACAACGGACTGATAATTAGAATCAATAATACTGAGTTGTAGGGCATCGTGAGTGGTGGTCTGAAAGTCTACAATCTAGCAAGTCTCGGATGATATGTCTGCACTTGAAACACGTTCACCGGATAGGATATATGATAAGTATTGAGCAGAAGTTCGATAGTCTTCACCTTTCCATATGGTTGTATTTCATTTAAACTTAATGTGTTTATATGAATGGATTTCATCCAGATGAATGAATAAACGTGACCCACTTTTTGCCAGTCGATAAAGGTTACCACAGACGAATAGGAGAATAAGGCAGTTTCGAAAACAAGCTCGCCTTCGGTGAATTATAATCAGGCTAACTGCAGCAAAAGTATATAGTTCCAGTTATCCAAATCAAAAATAAGGCCTGATATAAATGATGCACTTAGTCTGTGTGACATGAACATAAGTGAACCAGTTACACTGAACTATGTAGAGCAGCGCCTGACACGATTACTGGAATGGAAATATCACCTTGGACACTGTCACAAATTTCTTTTATGCACAAGACGTAGGATTTAACAGATGAATGACAAATTTCTTAACGAGTACCATAATACGGCTTCTGTTTATCTGAACGGCAGCCCAGAATCTTGAAAGTTAGGGCGGAAATATCTTTAGAATGCCGAGGGGAAGATTCGTAGGTCTGTGTAAGTCCTCTGTTCAGCCATTTTGATCAGTGTTGCGTGCTGAGCTACCAGATCCAGAAAACTAGAACAACCGTAGTCTGAGCAGCACTAAACAATCTCAACTTTTTGGACGAACAGCGCCTTTTTATAGAGGAACAACAGTACTTGCGATTGTTACTGGGCGACAAGCGTTCTTGCGTTTTGATTGGCCCGTTCGTTGTTACGATCCACGACTTCGTCTCGAGCAACCCGGTTGTTTAGACTTGACATGCGATCAAACAAACTGTTTTAATCTCCACCTATTACAAACAAATCCAATATAACAGCTATTCCCAGTCTTTGATTGGTCGGTGCCCACCAGCTGTAATTCCACTCGCGGTAGCCTGCGCTTAAATTTTGATTGGCTGAACTTTTTCCAATCAGAAAACCGGTCTAGTCCAAACTCAATGAAATCAGTGTTCTCGGATTCGGTTCAATAGGCGATGTGGTGTTGAGGTAAATTAGAGTGTAACCTGGTGATGTGTTTGGTTGTGTTCTTTAGGTTACTGGTACGATCCACGTTAACGTTGGTTACTGAAAAGTGGTAGCTACATTAGTTACTTGAAAAATGTGCTCTAAATAGCTAGGTTCCAAGGTAAACAGTTATATAACTTCCGTTAAACACAACAAACAAAAGTCCGTTTTAACCAAAGTAAAGCTTTACTTTGTGTTGGATCATTGGTTCTCACCGGTGAATTTGCAAAAGGCTAATAATGGTGCGTAGGATTTCTCTCGCGGTAACACTTTGGTCTGATTTCGTCAGTTGATTTTTACGAAGCAAGTTGCATCATTTTACTTCTGCTCTAGCTACTATTTATTACGGCGTTCATTTTTCAAAGGTAACTGATGAGATACGATTAAATTGTCGTTGCGTAAGGCTTTCCTTGATCGATGCTTCATTCAGATTTCTGAAAAGACACACTCGAAGCCTAGGTATAGGACTTCAAAACATCGAATACTGGAACTAATGTAATGGACAAGGTTATGGTTTCCTAAATTGTTACATGCAGCAAAATTGTGCCAGCGAATAGTTTGATAGTTTAAACATTCTGCGCATCATTTTGATATGATAACGGACCAAAATCCAGCGTCGACTGTGGATGGTGTTGTTTTGCAGAAGTAATGTTTACCTGTTTATCTGTTTTTTTTGCAGACATGAGCCCACAAAAGGAAAATGTATCAGTAGAGTAGCTCATATTTAAGTAGTAGCGAATCAACCGTTACCGATGGGCTGGCAATGTGCAGATACTTCGTTCACCAACATAACACGGTACAACTAACCAGAATTCAGTTTCATAACTGCATTTTACATCTACCTCAAAATCGTACAATCAATAGGTTCACTAATCTTATAGTCACATGAAAATGATAGTACTAACAAATCTACTACCTTGTACTGGTGACGTGTAAGTGCGGTTTGGTGTGATCATCCTATATACAGATGGAGAATATGCACAGTTGACTGCATGAACTCAGAAAACAGCTTCAGCGGAATATTACATTTGCAGGTAGATATCAGGTCAAACCTGTTGAGACTGGGCAGAAGAGTGGCGTTGTACGACTTCAATGACAGATTGTTTTGTAGAGACAGGTTTTCACTAAGCCTTGTTCCAGAAGAGAATACAAATGTGACATATTAACTCAGAGGGTGTAACCTACTGTCAAATCCGCCTATCCAGTTGTAAAAGTAAATTTGATACTTTCATTCATGGGATTAGTGTCTATGGTCGTCAGCTCTACAACTCGGGAAATATAATACTGTAGCAAAAAGTCACTCAATAAAGCACAATCTTTATTGTCCAACTCTCACATTCCAACGCCACGCGCGTTCGTATTTACGAACCGGAATTCCAATCCACAATGCAGCGGCGGTTTCCATTCAGACGTCATGTGCACATCTACCTGGTTTTGTGCGTGTGGTTGACGCTTTCTATCGTGAAATGTTTTGCTCGCCATTTCTCGCCCGTTGATCCGATTTAGTTAAGTGACAGCTGTTCCGGTCGCCCGTGTTGTCTGCAATTTACCCGCTGTGACCTTCGGCCATATCTCATCAGTGCGTTGAGATATTCCACCGAGTGTTGATATACTCGCGCCTCTAATTTGGTCGTCCATCACAATATCATTCATCAGTTTATTTGCACTTGCGTTGATGAACGCATTGATCAGTCGGACCGAAACAAAGGAAGAAATCATCCCTGAGTGTGCGACTTCGCTATATGGACCGCTATCTTGAACCCAGAGTGAAGGCTGGTCGTCTTCTACTGTGGATCATTTAAACATAACAGATTACATATTTATTCCTGTCACGTCGTTCATTGTGTTATTACGCTTCGGAAACCCTAGGATATTGGTGTTTATCGAACAGATGTCTGTCAGGCCCTCCACTTTTGTTTCCTACTGCTAGAATATGTTGACAGTCATTCTCGTCGCCGTCGGATTACAACTGTTTACCCATCCTGTTATCTTTCCAAACTCAGTGCTGTTACGTTGCAAAGTGCTAGGCCTTCGTAATCAAGCATATTGTGCGATAGACTGACAAAAATAAACAAAATGTTTATGTACCACATTGTAGGTCTTTTTGTCATCTTCATGAAGTGAATACACACTCAGTTTTTTAAACTCTATCGCTACAGCCATGAGGTATGTATTGTAGTTTTATACTTCCTGCGAGTTACAGAATTTACATAGGCTCTTTATTTACCGACAACTAGACTAACCGCCCGTTCAAATACAAGGTAGGGAAAACGTTCTCTATTGCTATTATTTTAAGTCACAAAGATAAGTACGGGAACATATGGCGTTATAGTAAATTCGATCAGGTATTTTAAGTGAATACATCGCTGTAATTGATACCGGTTAAATATTACTCTATAAAGTACCTAAAATATTCATGTCATTGAAACCGATGAGCTGTCAGATTATTCGAGAAGCAAACAATGTTGGAAATATGCATTTGTTGACACGAACGATATATGCAACTGAAAATAGCTCACAGGACTGAACTGCTTCTCTTACAAGAGCATGACCCCATTGTCCAGGTGACTTGATCGGCTGATCATATATAGCACGGCTTGGTTTTTACGCACCCAGTGATCGTACACAAAAATCGATCGACGGAACCAGACTGATGCACGTGCCTCGTTCATATGCTACAGACACACCAGCAAGTAGGATTTCTGACTTAGAGAGAACAGCGCCAGAAGTATGTGGAGAACATATTCATTGTTGAACGTGAAAAGAATCTTTTTTCTATTTAGTATAACTTTAGAATTGTACTCTCTGGATTTACATGAGGCATTACCTGTCGGTAGACATGATACTGAATACCTCTCATTTGACTTTTACATCTTGTACGTTTTCACACTCCAGCCGATCACAGGATTGCATAAAATGTAGGCCAATTCAGATACGCACATAACTGTCTAAAATTAGGCAAACAAGTATTTAGGTGTATTAAGCTGTTGCAATTCGATGGAAGCTTAAAATGTATAGTGTCCACAATTCACAGTTATATTTCGTAATTCATTTTTGTACGCTTTTATATATACCGTTTTGTTAACTTCATCTGTACACTTGTTTGAAACCATCACTATCATTTTTTGAATTGAATCTTCAACACGACTGAACAGGAGCTACTGCGCATCGTCTCTGTCTTCTTCACTTGTGCAGACTTTCGTGTTGTTGAAATAATTGCACGGCGAAATATTTTAGCTCCGCGTATCGGCTGATCTGTCGACACTCAACGTTCATCATCTCACACCTCGTGTGGAATCATTCGTCGGTCGTGTTCCGGATCTCATCACTAACGCTGTCTTTCTCTCTTGTTCCATCCAGCAGATCTTGACTTAGAAGTGAGTGTGCCTGGCAATCGGGCAACCTGCTGAGTACTCACAAGCAAAAGTGGTTGAGCGTTCATATATGATAATTCGGTCGTGCCTAGTGTGAGGCCAATGGCGCAGTGGTAAACACGGTTACATCATGGAACCGTAGTCAGGGTTCTAGTCCCGGCAGTGACAAGGATATGCACTACTGACGAGCTCTAATGAGAGTGAAACTCGAGTCTAGCGCTTCTTGTCGAAAGGGTCCGACTGTAAAGTCTACGGGAATGTGACAGCTACGATCAGTTGTAAGTGATTTTCGATTTATATGAAAACCAAAATCCCCTACTACTCACAGATAATCAACAATGTGGTAGGTGTACTGGTTACTTCCAACAAACGCCAACTAACAAGTCTGGAAACAACTCAAACCCGACTTTCTATGAGATTGCTGAAACTATTAGCAATGTAACTTTATATATCCATGTTTCATTTGTTTACTTACACGGCAATGGTACATACAAATCCAAAAATGCAAAGATGGGTCCAACGTTCCAAACGAAAGCGAATGCCAATTGAAGTCAGCTGACAAACTCAGGTCGATATAGGAATGGAAGAAAAATGGTAAACATGCAAAACCCAAAGTCAATGGACAGACTGGGAATAAAATGAATGCTACCGAGACAATCGGTAAGTCCAGGTTTGGAGTACTCAGACATAGCTAAACAGGACATAGATATCCAAACCGGCCAATCGGAACAGAGAGCAAGAGATTAGCGAGAGCTGAATAACCAGCTGGGACAAGTGAGTTCAGAGCGCACAATTGAGTGCGAAAGAATTTACTGGATACATCAGATAAGAGCATAGACAGTGGTATTTTGACATCCACATAGGACCTGGAATTGGATTTATATCTTCTAACGCCGTCGGCGCACGAATCCAGTTTTCGACATTTGTGTACGGATTAGCCAGTCACAATGATCGGAGGCAGTGGGGCGTATTCACACATTCGTCACCAAAAGTAACTTATACTGAGCCACTTTTGATTTCACTCACACAATTTGCATTCAGCGCAAACTTAGGGAAACAAAACACGTAAGTACATATGTGGAGGCTTTCGTTACAGGGACGGTTAAAGTTGATTAGACCCATGAAAGAACAAACCGAACGTGAGGCCTTCATTTGTCAAAACAAAATATACAGATTGTCCTGTAACTTGTTTTACTTGATGAGTACAAACAGAGGTAAAACCAAACCTTGAGGGTGAACATCGTGATACAGTATAAAAGATATTGACTTCCTAATTTTCGGATCCATATTATGAAAAGGGTTACTACTGAGAAGGTAACATACGAAAAGTCAGGCGCAGAGCATGAAATATGGGAACACAGAAGCAGATAATAGCACATTATACATAGAATTAAATAAATAAATAGACCAACATTGTGATTGGGATACCTAACAAAACTTTAAGCATACACAATACCAACAGCACTGAGGGTAAGAAAGGGTAGCAGGTCATTATGGTCTACTTAATTGAAAAGGACAGCAAACGATTTACCAGGCGACTGGAATCGTCAATTGATGTGGATTGCAAACATGTTTTAGTTAACTTACTGAGGCCTAATGCCCACCTTCTCTTTTTTGAAAGGGTGTTGTAAGCATGTTGCTGGTTTATCAATTCAAATCGTCCAGCGCACTCAAGGCCACATTGATCACAGAATCACATGGTCACACAACGACGACCTGTTGTGCTTATAGCTCCTTTGCGCGGCGCGTGCCTGAATTCACGGCAGCACAGCTGCTAATCGCTAAATTTCTGAACGTCCGTCATGATTACACTCATCCAGGTGGCCGTGTTCATAACTAAGTCCTCTCATATTTGAAAATCTAGATTGTTAAGCTAATGACATAATTGATCTGTACCCCTGTATCATAAATTTCTGTTGTTCCGGTCTTGCCTACTTGTTTTTAGTTATCCGTACAGCGGTTACCCGCACACACTCTCTCCTAATGTGGTCCTCAAGCGTATATGCACTAACTACGCCCGGGGAACGTTGAAAGAACAAAAATTTCTTACTACCTAGTTTCAATTTGATTGTTGCGGTAACGAAAACCGTGACCATTCACTGTAGTTCTGTTGTAGCCGCAAAGGACGCTTGGCCTGGGAATTCGTTTACTGCACAAACGCCCGTATAGGTCATGTCAAAAATCAAACCACAAACGCGTATACTCATTTACAAGTTAGACTTGCATTCACATACATCATTGTCATTCGCCTTGATGGAACTTCCGCTGTAGCGCGTACACACTATTTCGATAGTCTCTTCTTGTCCTTCGTCTTCCTGGCGTTCGCAACTTGCGCTTTTGTTCCTGAATGTCTCCTGTGGATAACATACTACTTGTGAGTCGTATACTACTCACAACGAAACTGCCCGTCATACAACAGTTCTTTTAGACTGCTCCCAAATATTAGTGTCATTTGTTAGCACTGAAGTGTGAAGATCGAATTACTTAGCAAACTTAGATAACAAGTTCGCCAAATATTTAGCGGGCCGCCATTTGTGTAGAATTCACAGTAATCGTTATCGTCTGTGTTCCGAAGGTACATTGTTGACATTACGGTCAAATACAAACTAAACAAGGTGAGGGCTGTGATACAGCTCTGCGTCATACCGGTAACAGTATAAAAGTCACAAGAGATTATGCGACCACACCATCAAATTCCTACCAATCTACCAAATTACGATTAAATTCATGAGCTTATCTTCAGTAACGTTAGCAATTCTTTACAGAGTCGAGCTCCTTAGTGTTGTACACAGTGGGGGTGAACAGTTGAGTTCACGACACAATCCGTAAATCTGGCTGGGATTCACACTGCTCCTTGGGAACAGTGATCGCCCGCAAGTCATCATTACGTTATCTGAACAGAGTTATTGCGATAAACTTTCTACAGCACCTCAACAAACTAATTGTCTATGTTTTTTCCTGTCAGTTTTAAGTAGGGTCACAATTATTTCAGTCCGAACTCTTGCAAATCAGTGCCCTTCCCCAACTGGAATGAACTAACTGGAGCAGTGGACGTCCTAAAATCCGAACACCACATTTCAGATGCTACTTTCAAAAGCCAACTTCATGCACAGCGGTTCCGTCCTGAAGTTGTCCAATGACCCCCTACATTTCTATGAATTCCGAGATGACCGCAAGTTTTTGGTTGATAGTTTGCGGCGGCAGGTTATCAAACGGTCATTCAATCAATGGTAGCCAAACAGTTAAGTAGATGTCCAGAAAAGAAAAGAAAACTTTTCCCGTCACAAATCTGAACACAGAAGTGAGAAACAGTTTTTTGCACAATTTATCTCTGGTAACTGATGTGTATGGATGTGTGTGTGTTTGTGTGGTTGTTGATTTTGTTGGTTAGCTTCACAATGGTCAGTGAGCTTTGCTATATGAACCCACAGACTGCAGTATGTACCTCGAGAGATACATTGTGCAAAAAACTGTTTCTGACTTCTCTGTTCAAGCTAGGTAGATCATCAAAACTCGTGCGCCAACTCCGTATGGGGCATTTTGGATGTGTGCACACACTGCTGCAGTCTCCGTCCACCAGTACTTTTGCAAACTGAACGGAGAGACGGAAAAGCGTTTGAAGCCAGAACGTTTTATGAATCTCGGTCCAAGGCGAGAACAATAAGCAGTCTAGTACAAACATTGTCTAGCGTACAAGAGAAATATAGACCACTCGATTCAAGGTGAACCGAAGCAGAACCACATGATCAAGTTACGAACAACCGGACTGTTAACATGCTCACTGGTTAGTCGATAAATAGCAAGATGAGAAACCTGAAAAAGAGAAGAATGTTCAACCATATACTAGTAAGTATCACATGTATCCAATATAATGTCGTAAAAGTAATATGAATGTTTAATGCCTATCGTCATATTCGTGTCTTCTCTGTAAATAAAAGGATATGTGCATATGTTCAAGAGCTTGCTAAAACTCTCAGTTAGTTGGAAGGGTGTTACTTTGTACCCACAAAGGACGCTGGGCATGAGAAGTTGCCCATTACAGGACACCTATAACGTGGTACATGAAAGCAGAACAACAAACACAAACGCCATTTTACGCAGCTGCACTTGCATTCACATCCTCGGAAGTAGTGCAGTCACAGTCTGCTTGGTGACAGGTAACAAACGGTGCATATATACGTTTCGAATATTCGTTTCTAGCCCTCGATCTTCCTGGCTTTCAAACATGCCATTTCGTTTCTACCCCTACAGGTCCTGCTATACTGCTCACAAACGAGGTTGCACGCTGTACGGCATTCTTGCTAAGTGTGTAGCTCAGTTATTACGAATGAGCACTACTGCACATTACCTGAGAAAATATTAGGGAATTTCCTTTTTGTTGCAGTCATACAATTGAACTACACCCCCACAATACGCGCAGCAGGATGGATTTGGCCGCCTGAAAATCGCACAACCAAACCATTGTCACCTAGACCGTGCCCCTGTTGGCCTTTGTTTCCAGTGACATCCGTCCTATAGCTTGGTGAATTGATATAGATCGGTAGACGGTCATTTTCCGTTGGTTGTTGTCTTCGTTTACAAGGAGTAGGAGCCGGAAAGTCCAAAATGTAATGCCATAATGGGGTCAAAAGCAGCAGCTTTGGAATGTTTTAAGCTTCTGCCAAGCTAGAATGATGACTGTCATGTGGAATAACTTGGTTTCATGAAGTTCCGTATCAAATGTGATACTATGCTCCATCCAGAAAGAAAGTTTGAAGAAAAGGTACCCATATCCCAAAACTCTCTTACCAGCCATAGTATTTTTGTATTGAACACATTCGTTAACGAAACAAACTTTGTAAAACCGAACAAGACAAACCTTTGACCACACTGACCCAAACTCAACTCAGATGTGAACTACGCTAAAAAAGATAACTAAATTACATTACATTTGTGATGAACGAGAAACTGATAACCCAGTAGACTTAGAAAGCGGATTAGCAAATAACTAAAGTTGCTACTTGAAGGTAACTTCACAGACACCACCACTCTCAAAAGCCTCAAACCGTGTAGAATTCAAATTCCTCAGACATATGGACTCTCCAAAGTGCACAAGTCTGGAATCTCGTTAAGACTAATATTAGCTAGGTCCAACTCTCTACAGCATGAACTGACCAAATGATTAGCAAAATTATTGAAACCAGTAAGAGATTCTATGACAAAGTACTACCTGAAAGACAGTTTCCATCTAGCCACGCTGTTAAAACATCTCGGCATTTCTGACAAACCTATGGTTTCAATGGGAAAAAACTGTTGCTCACGAGTATACTGTTGAAATAAACCATCAATTTTTGCTATCCTATATAAGTTCATATCAGATAAATATTCCAATCCTAGAAAGTGAATTAGGACGTCTACTTTTGCTGTGTACATCTAACATAAACTCTTACTTTCAAGGCTAAGCGTGTCATCAGATCGATGGAATCGGGATTGGCAGTCCACTTGGTGCAGTCTTAGGCGGTATTTTTGTGAACAAACTGAAAAGCAAGTGGCAAGCAAACTGAACGGTTTGGTCCTCTACAGAAGATATGTTAATGACACAAGTTTGGTTAGAAATGATCACATGCAGGCAACAGAGTTAGAAGGTTAAATGAAGTGTTTACATCCAAGCCCTTGAAAGTGACACTAATTGCCGACTGCCGTTTCTGGATGCTAACTTATTTAATAAAATGGATGGACCCGCTAAGCCTGCTATACATCAAAAGAATACGTGGACAGGTCACTACCTATATTTTGATGGCTTTCTTTCAGTGGCACATAACAAAGGATTGGTACGCCCACTATTTTACCGAGCCAGACGGCTTTGTACCATTGTTGTGACCGCAAAAGACGCTTGGCCTGGGAATTCGTTTACTGCACAAACGCCCGTATAGGTCATGTCAAAAATCAAACCACAAACGCGTATACTCATTTACAAGTTAGACTTGCATTCACATACATCATTGTCATTCGCCTTGATGGAACTTCCGCTGTAGCGCGTACACACTATTTCGATAGTCTCTTCTTGTCCTTCGTCTTCCTGGCGTTCGCAACTTGCGCTTTTGTTCCTGAATGCCTCCTGTGGGTAACATACTACTTGTGAGTCGTATACTACTCACAACGAAACTTTCTGTCATACAACACGATTGACACCTTGGATGATGAACTTCGTTAAACAGAGCAGACTTTATAGGGCAATGATTATCCCAAAGGATTTATAGGAAAATTCAACACGAACAAGGTGAAAAATAATTTTCACCCCACATTCTCCAAAAAGACAGTAGTTTTACAACTGCCGTTCAAGGGAAATAATGTATGTGGAATAGTTGAGCAACGCTTAAGGTCAGCTCTTGTTCGCACGTTCTTTGCCACGAAGCAAGTGATCGTATACTGAACAGTGCGAGTTCCCACGCCCCCCGGTTAAGCAACCGACGCCCACGTTCGCGAAATCAAACGTAATCTATGAATACAGATGTGGATACGGAGCATTCTATGTTGATAGGACTGAGCACCAGCTTGGAACCAGAGATGCCGAACACTTGCCGAAATGAGTTTAACAAACGGTCAAATAATCAGGTAATTTGACAACGAACACTAGAAAGAGCCAGCGTCATCGATTGCCAAGCATCATCTGATAACACAATTTGTGATTGACTCATCAAGGCTACTTCATATTCTGTTCTCGACTCGAAGCAAACGTTTGCTACGATATGTCGAGGCCATTGCAATCAGGCTTCATCACCTCATTTTGCGCATACAGAAAGAACTGTTTGTGACGTTGATGCTGTCTTGATAGCAACCGAACCGGTTTTGAACTCTGGACTATTGTAATTGTTTTGTGGTTTGGAATATTGTACATTTTAACTCGTCTGCAGTAAACACCATTGGAGATGCAATGAAATCTGCTCGAGCATAAATCGTGTAATGTCAGTCTTTTAACTGCTCTATTCAAAATTACCTAAATCCGTTCATGAAAATATCACCCCATCGCCCTATAAAGTTAATACCTGATTTAAAACCGACTGAGGAATATAATATAAAGCATAATCGGCAGTGATGTTGCTCTTTTAACCACGCCAAAATGAAACCTGTAGGATGTTTTCGTTTCGGAATGTGAACACCTGAAAGTTGACTCAAGCAGCCTAGTTGCAATATGAACCAATAGTCTTCTGATGAAAAACAGATGGAGGCAGACCATGTTTTGAGTATTTTTTGGTGGCTCTTGACCTCGTAGCTTGCTTCATGGTACTCCCTAAAATACAGCCTTTCCTCCATTCTGTCTTTGTTGAAACAGTGGTTGGGCGGTTATTCCGTTCATTTAGATCTCCCAGGTTTGAAGAATCATTATATGGTTCTTGTTTAGGCGTGTGCCGATTGACAGTACCCAAGTTCGAACGTGATGGTAGGGATATGTAACAGCACGTATTGGATAAACTGACAATGATTAGTTTCCTTTTTAACTTTTATTCCGAATAACATGCAAATATGGTTATCATTACCGTTTACCTCAACGTATGACCCATCACCATTGTATGTTGACTGTTCACACTTGACAAGATGCTGTAAACTGTGGTTAATCGACAGTGCGCTTGCTTCAACACACGATATTAATAGGACTGAAAACAGATTAGCGTAAAACACAAACACATGCCAATTTTCACCGTTATGACGAAATAACGTAGTCCCACACCGACCTTGTTTGATTGGAATTAATACTCCCCGTTAAGAAAACACTTCTACACTTCCAAGAAGGTGAGTTTTGTTAGAGGGCAGCGCTCTAGTATCATTGAGTTCAACGCGTCAGTTTAAGTTAGGTGATGTAACAAAGTAACTGAAAATCTCAATCCTAAACTCACACACTAGGGGGGTTTGCAACAGATACTGAAATTGTTCAACAAAGACAGGTCTCGGTGTCAGATTCGAAGGTGACCGCCTCAACAGTCAAGACAGATGGTGGAAAGGAAAATAAACTGATCTGTAGAAAATACTGTACGAAAAGTGGACAACAAAGTTTAGCTCTAAGACAAATAGGCTCAAGTTCATGGTTCTGACTTCGTGATTATGGAGAGCAACGTTAACCTTCAGGTCAAAACAGGTTTCTGAAACTGCTATTACGCAGTGTCACAGATGATGCTGAAAGGCACAAAATGTGTTACACAACTGACTGCAGGTTAAATAAAGAGGATTTTGTGACAAACATGAAAGTAAGCTTAAACATATATACATCGAATAATATATTGGAGAGAGGGAGCAAGCATTGTTCATTCCATAAATACAAAAACCGCAAAAGTTTTTGGGGAAAAAAAGTCCAGACAACCGTTGCCATTTGCGAACCTGAACAAACAGCACAAAACAACTTTCAGTCCATCACTTCTGGTGTTCACCGAAGTCAATTTATCATGCAAGCTTTCGAACCACAACAAAAGGGAAACACAAATATTGCGATCGAATTGTGTATTCGGAAGTATCAAAGTTACATCAGTTGCTTTTGTCAAATTACAACCACCTCTGCTTTCCGGACACAAACATGAGGGGAAATCTGTTTCATGGATTAATCGCGTGTTGTATCATTAAATGAAGCTTCATGACCGTTGACGTTCATTCCGTTAGTCTGTTCGTTGTCATACAACCTGCTTGCATACTAGTGGATTGGAATCAATTTGTTAGATGGACTGTAACGAAAAACAGCAAACTCATTATATGCCCTTCTGAATTATGAGTGGGGTTTTTCTCAACTGCACTGATCTAACGTATCGAAAAGATCTTTAGTGAAGTTTATCTCGCTTCCATGATGAACACTTACAAACACTCTACGAAAATATCCGTTCACAAAAGAGGTGTTATTATGGAGCAAATTATCACCAATTGATGAATAATTTTATGATATATCTGTGTTCGTTTCAAAAAGTCAAATTTCACTGCTTCTGTTGATTCACTTTCTAAACTATTCCTCTCAGTACTGCGTAAAATTGTAATTGCGAGAAAGTTTTTGTTTTCTTTTAACCATCAACTATTCTTGTGGTAGAACGATGAATCCGCGAGAATACAAATTCAATACCGGTAGGGTTGTATTTCGTTGCAATTAATGCAACATTCTAGTAGGCACCACTTCTGGAAAATCGAAGCCTCTGAGAAATTAAATAACGCTTGATAAAAGGTCTGTCAATTAGATCGGTGGTAAGTATACATGAGATATCCCTTGACATTCTTATGCGATGATGCCTTTTTTGTTAGCACATTTGCTTTAATGACCGTTAAGGTTGGACTAACTTATTGAAGATTCAGGAGTAGCTGTGGAATTAGATGAAACTGTGAATGTTCTTTTAAAGTACACTGTTTTTCAGCCAGACACTTTTTTTCTGCCTCCGTTAAATTTTCATTTTTATTACATATGCTGCTCATAAGTAGTTAAATCCCTTACTAAAATAATAATGAAAACGTCAACCCACCTTACTTCAGTCTACCACCAGCATGTTCATACAGTACAGTCGATTGGTAGACAATACATCTGTCATCAGTAGCTCTGATACTAATCTGTGTCAAATACTTGACACATATTCAATCACGTCAACTAATCTATGCGTGAATACATCGGCTGTAAAAGCACAATGTCGATAGCTAAATCTTATGTTTCGAGTGTCTGTGGAAATCAATAAATCCTAACTGTTTTATCTGACTTCTGGTGTGTCATTGACTTCGTGAAACTCTGCAGTGAGCAGCTGAACAGTCTTCGCATTGAATTTTCACGTAGATTTCTTCAGTTGATCAAATTGGATTTACAGTGTCAACCGTCGTGTGTCGAACCAAAGCACACATCACGCACAATCAATGAATCGTCTGTGATTTTGGCGTGCGATCATAGGAAAAGAACCACATTCATTTATATACGGTTAGAGATGCTTTCGATGTCTCTGAAGGTGGTGCCATTTAGGTTGTTTCCCCCACCTAAGCGAAATTGTATTTTCATGGTTTCTGTACTAAACCTCAAAGCCCCCATCATCAATCGAATCTGTTCGGAGCCGTATAGATTTGCTCATGTATATCACTACAACCATTTTGTAGACGAAATGTTAACCCACCCGAGCGACTCACATCTAAAGCAGACAACAGAATTACGTAATTTCAGATTGAACTATGCACAGGCTAGTCTCGGGGGCTTCTCTCAAAGAAGGCCACTGAGTACGGCTATTTATACTCAACTCTTGTTACGGTTTTTCCAGCCACCGAAACCTTTGTCATCCGTTTTCTCTAACATTACTGGGTGAGAGAATCATCAAGGTGAGTCTACACATTGTAAAGATGTCTATTGGCTCAGATATGTATGTGTGTGGACTAGCACAGTTTACAACTTTTGACAGACGTGTAACAGACGATGACTGTAGACTGAAAACCGTCAAAAGTTCGTCGGAATTATTTAGGTCACCTTAATACCAGGCTTTTGGTCGTTTGATAACATCGAACACTACACTTTGACCGCACCAGCCTCTAGCCTGAAAGTCACCGGAATTTAGAGACAACTTTTAAGAACACCTCAGCAAGTTGTCATGGTAGTAGAAGAGTTACTTCGTTGAATAACCCAAGTGTCTGAACTCGGTAAAGATTTTTAAGGCAGCCGTGAGTACTGAACCTACTTTCGACCTGACGATCTGACTAAAGACCGTGTGTCATGGGAACATTCATACGAAACATGAACATTGCTCACCCTGGGTCGTTTATCCGTCGACAACAGGTATTTTTTACTGTTAATCAAATCATAATTCCGGATGCGTCATCACTTTGGCAATAAACATGGACCTGCTGTCTACGAGCATAAAAGCAGTGGACAGAATTAAAGCGGACAATAATTTCTATAGGTAAGTTTGAAGATTTCGACAACATAAGAAAAAGTCAAAAATCAGAAACAGCAGGAAGCAGCACATTGTACAATGGATGAAGTTCAGGATAATTAGTAGCAAAGCCTATTAACCGGGAAAGACACAAAGTTTTGACGCAGTCTCTGTGATTTTGCGGAGCAAACGGAAACACATCCGCCAGTTTGCTGGAGTTTTGGCCATCACATGTCACCATCCTCCGTGTGTTTAAAACAATTTTTCTTGAACGGACGGTCACCCAGGTAAACATCATTCCCATACTTCTGGTTCTCGTGTACCTCTTTTTAACCCCTTGAGCTATAACTCCCGCCATGTTTTCAGGTTCATCATGCGAACGAATTGTTATGAACAGACTTCATAGGAAATTGGTAGGTTGAAAATATCACAAAATAACGGAGTAAGTGTACAGTTTTATTGCAGGAGTTGTAGTGTGTTGTGATTTCATCAACCCCGAAAAACATGAGTATGACAGGTGGAGTAAGAATTATATGCGCTTTTCAGTTGTCTTCCTTATCGAAGCTTTACGAGCACCAAAGTTCTTCACTTATTCCGACATTTATACGGATACACGACCACATTTGTGTACACGAATAATTATGAAACATACATCGCTTGAAGTGTGTGTTATTTTGAAACAGTCCAAGAATTAAATCAACGTAATAAATCAAAAACGTCTTGTCACATAGCTGTACTGAAACCACAATCCGAAGTTGGATTGTGAGCTTCAAAATAGACTATAGTCTTTATTTTTCGATTCTTCATATGTTACTTACTGCGACCATCCCCAAATACTACTTATTTACGGTCCGAGTATCATTTATTGTTCTTTAATCGATTATATTTGGCTGTTGTCTGCGGTGCTTTACAACCCGAACACTACTCACAGTTGACTGCAGCCTTTATAATCAATCAGAGAGTTCATTGGTCTCCCTTCGAAAAAGTACCAGGCTCGAATTTTTCTACGGTTGGAGCTCGACAGTAGTGTATATCTTTGCACCGTTGGGATGTAAACTCCAGCCCCTTTCATATGAGGAAACCGTGTCGACCTCATCACGCCACTCACTCTTCTGTTGCTACTGTGTATGATACGAAGAGGTCAGCGACTATTTTGCTGGACCACAACTCGACTAAAACAATACAACCGGGCACTTATTATACATTTGGGAACTGATGGACATGAGTTACCTGAGACAAATTGCTCATAGGCTTTTGAAACGCATTTAAGTTCTATTTGGTCAAAGACCCTTGAGAATTTCACAGATATCCGTTTTACAGAAAATTCTGCCATTTCTACAGGCAAATAGACAGACTGAAAGAAGTATTCTTCGGTGAAGAAAGAAACTTCGCTTTCGATGGAGTTATCGAAAGACTGTAATACTAGCACAATTTGACAAACAACTCAACCCGAAATGTGAAGTCAGAAACGCTATGTCCCATGATTTATGCTATGACAGATTTCGTTGCATCGTTACGAGTGATTACTACAGATTGTTAAATCTTATCGAATCAAAACCAAACCGTGAAGCAAATTACAATGAAATGTAAATTGTCTATTGGTGCACAGACTCTACCATTGTCAGGGCGATGAAAGAGTGACAAAAAGTTCCTTTCGAATGCACAAATCAAGCTACACGCTCCCAGAGAGCTTGTGGCTCCGAATTTTCCATTCAGAGATGATGACTTCAGTTAACTACTGCAGAACCGCATTCAGACAGCCAATAAGCGGTCTTCAGCCTTCCACAGTTGGTTGTATTTCGCAAAATCGTTCGCGTCACATCTTCAGTCAGATAGCCGGATACTCTGTCCATGAAATCTCGCCGCTTATAAATATCAATATAGGTGTGTATTCACCTACGTTGTCAGAACCGAGCGCTAGTTGCAGACTAGAATTGGTGGACATATGCTGAGTTGGGCCAAACAGCAGATTACGCAACCGATCGATGCTACACTAATATCCGCCACTACCATCCGAACCTACAAGCAGCCTGCCTCAGCCGTTGTCAGGACACGGTCAAAAGTTCAAGGTCATCTTCACGAACACCAACCCACGCCGTCTTTGATATGTCGAATGGTTGCTATCACAAAGAACAGCTCCGTTCTGTGCATCCAAATGGAACTGTTTGTTACCATCTCATTGCCCTAGCAATGGTAGAGTCTGTGCACCAACAGACAATTTACATTTCATTGTAATTTGCCTCACGGTTTGGTTTTGATTCGATAAAAATTAGCAATCTGTATTAATCACTCGTAATGATGCATCGAAATCTGTCATGGCATAAATCGCGGAACATAGCGTTTCTGACTTCACTTCTAAAAAATTCAAGAATTTCCAGAGTGATCATGATTGTTAACTAGTTTTAACTAGAGGATCATTTGTGACGTGAATAAAGAACGGGTGAGTTAATGAGCCTGTAGCAGACAGGTGGGCCTGCGCTTGTCTCTCGTCCACTAACAATTTAGAACGCCTTTCCTGAAGAACGGTCGAAACGTAGTCCAGACTGGCATTAAATTAAAAAAACGCAATAGAGTTTGGAAACAAACCGTATATTTCCAGGAATGTTTGTAAATGCGATAAGTGGTTAGCTCTAGCCAAGTTTGGGACCAACGGCAACAACCAAGTGAAGAAAGAAAAGAAGCGCGAGATGAGCCACAGCCCATTCGGCGGCATTCAAAGACGCGCCATGCAAAAAGTGTGTTAAACAACGCTCGAAAAGGTCCTGGTTAGACGACCCTGAAAAATGTGGCCGTACGCCGGCGCGTATTCCGGAACACTCGGGATGCGCGATCAATTGGTCAACTAATCACGGCGCATAGCTTGCGATGGTTGGGTCCCGTACTCCGTATGTCATCTGATCGTTTACCGTACAATGCATTATCTACTGTGGCCACCAACAGTTGGGTAAATCCGCGTGGTTGTCAACCAACGACGTGGTCAAAAAACATGAAGACCCTGACTGCTCCACTGAGCAAAGTGGGTAGATGTCGCCTGTCTGGATGGAGCCCTGGTGATCACTCAGATCGCTGGTTGGAGAACGCTATCCGAGATGGCGGTGTATTGCAGTCAATGGCGTACCTGCATCCATACAATTTCTAGTTCATCCGCTCAGTCTTCTTTTAATAATTTTCAAACTTCTTAGTAGCGTCTTCTTCTAGGATATTTCATGTTATTGTTGAGGTGAGCAGCGGCCCGAACCACAGTACCTTTTAGTCAGGCTCATGGCTGCTATGATGATGATGATGATGAATGGAATAGTAGATGAGTAGTTGGGAAAAGGGGAAGTATTCGCTGCCTGCAATAAGTTGCAGGCCTCCTATAGCAGGCGAAAACTGCGTAGAAATTTCGAGTGCGCTGAACAACGCTTAGAAAGGTACAGATTAAACGGCCTTGAAGAACGGAATAATAGATGAGTCGTTAGATAAGGGACAAACATTCGCTGCCTGCAACAAGTTGCATGACTGAACAAAGTGGCACTGAGTTCATATCAGGCATCCTATAGCAGACGTACAGGGACTCATGCGTACAGAACAAATAAGCAAGAAAACTTGGTTACTGCCGGGATTCTTATAGAAGCTACACGATCGTTGGTCACTACAAACCCAGTCAAATCGATAACCAGCTGTGATCAAGACACCCTTTGGATCATTGGTCTTGATAGGCTTACAGAGCAGAAGTTGGCGATGACTTGCAAAGCATTAATAATAATAGCTATAAGGGTGGATTCAGATAGCGTCAGCTACAGATAGTATATTATGCCCCGGTAGCATTGATTGGATGATCTTGAGAAACTGGTAGCATTGTAAAGGACTGTCAGGCAGGAAGTGCGAACATTCCAACTCTCGGCGGAATACCCCAACACAGGTGGAAGGTGCTTTCAAAAACCCACGGTTAGCGGATGGAGAACGGCGTGGGCGATCGGATGAGTCATCGCTCGACCGGATCGGGCCAACGGGCGAGACGTGGCAGCCGAAATAGGATGGATGACCAAATTGAAGGCGTGATTATTCCAATACTCTCAGGAATATCCCGACACGGCTGTGGAGTACGTTCAAAGCCTACAGTAGATAGGCGGAAGACAGCACGAGCGGCCGGACAAGCCATCGCTCAAGAAAATTGGATCAACTGACTAGGAATAGCAGGCAGAAAACCCCCAGGTAGAAGACGCCAGTCACACACCTAAACCGGGTAGAAGTGCACACGACGCGTGAACGGAAACCTGGGGGTGTTGTGGACTGGAATGCTGACTCATAAACGCGAGCGCGCGCGTAGCATGTGAACTAGCGAGTTGGACAATAAAGATTGTGCTTTATTGGACGCCTTTTCGCTACAGTATGTCTGAAATCTTTCAATTCGATTTTTGTCTCATCCTATAGGATAAAGTCTGTGGTTCTGCTGCTTCGTGTTGTGTATAATCCCTCAGTTGCCCATGTCGACCCACTTATGTTGACCACACAACGAAGCCTATATCTGAATGGGCTCATGAATATCACTCAGTCTGTTTTATCAGTCGAATTAAAAGTATGGCAGTTGCGCTCTTCTACCTTTGCGTGTCAAGTCCCATTATGTGAGTTGCGTCTCGATTACAGCTTGATATTGATTTGATTGATCCCACTAACCGACCCGTCTTCTATCTACCTAATCAACGGTTCCATCGTAAAATCAAATTGTATACGTGCGTATTTAATCTGACGAATCAGTTCGCTACTAGGTGTTTTTCAAGGTCCAGTGGTGCACAGTCGGTTCCCAACTGGAGTTATCTGCCCGGTGATTTTGAGCTTCTTCAGTTTCAACGATAGCGTCGAATGAACTATTCTGAAATAAGAACAAAGTGTGCAACCCGATTGCGGAAAACTTGGGCCTCGACTGGATTCGAACCAGCAACAGAAACAGTATACCAAAATTCACCAAGCGCTCCATCAGCTGAGCTCCTTGTAAGGCTACGGGTATTCTATAGTTGGGCGCTTGCCGCGTCTTGGTGCGATGTTTCTGTTACTGATCCAAATACAACCAAATCTCAGAGTTTCGCAGTTAGCTCTTCTTTGAATTATCAAAACTGTTACATTATTTATTAATAGTGTGTGCAATCTTATGTACGCATAGTTTCACATCACTTGCTACGATCCTATAACCTGAAAATAGGAAAGATTGGACTCTAAGAACGGCATTCGTTCTACATGTATCGAGAAAGGGGGAAACCAAGCTTACACAGAAAAATAATAATCCTATGACTTGGAGTGCATTACATTTTTATCTGTATCTAATTGAGAACATTTGGAAGTTTGGGCGAGACAAATGTGTAGGAAGGGTGTGGTTATATATCGGAACCAGAGCTGATGGATGCTATCGAAGACATATAATTGCAATTCTATGATCTCACCTGCAGTAGCATACACAAGCAGTGCATAAATGTCGTCAAGAAAGACAAAAGCCAGATCCGATTTTAGAGCACCATAATTCATTTCGGGGGTGAAGTGCCTGCCTGGGACGGGACTTTTCCGAGTTATTATGTTAATTCGCTTTTCAATTTGGGAAAAATTATAAATTCTTTCAACTCTTTTATTAGAAAGTAAATTCGTTTACAAAAATAGTTTAATATGTACACACAGGTGAAGCATTAGATTCCTGTATACTTATGATACAGAGTGAAGGTAGTCTTATGATTTACGATGAATTGGACACAGGTGTAGTGACACCAAGAAATGAATCGACAATGTTACAACACAATCTGCAATAACTGTTCACGATAAATTCCACCACACTAAGTTCGCTATACAATGAAGAGACGTGACTCTTGGATAACAGAGAAATCCCATTGAAATCAGTTCCTCCAGCGTACTAAAATAGACTTTTGCCACATTTAGGTCCCGGTAACAACAACTACGCGCAAACAGAAGTTAAAGAAAGGAAAATTGTGTAGTGGATCAGAAATAGACAAGTAGTTTATATGTACAATGAACTTAAAATGTATGAAAAATAGTGCGTAACAAAGAACAAAAAGGCAACAGATTTAACATAGGTGTGAGCGGAGTTGCAGGTTACTTGAATGTGAGGCGGTTTACCGTAAATCATATAACAGTGGTTAGATGGTCAACTGATGGCGACGGATTGTGTGAGGAGTGGGAAAACTTCAAGTCCTAACTTTTAGACTTACTGAAAAATATGAGGTAGTAAAAGGGATACAGAAGATTGCAAACACTAAAACATGGCCGGAATTTAGTTAATAAGGTAGATTTGTCAGGACAGATGCAATTTGATTGTCAAGTTCAAGGCCACCTATTCATATCTCAAAGGCACGAAGTCGATCCAGTAGAAGTGAAGGCGATATAGAGTGTGTAGGCCTGGAATCTGTGAAAACAGTTTTACGCCTACTTAATACGAACAAGTAATTGAGTCGATTCCACCACTTCGGTAACCAACACGTAAATGAACCACATGCCTGCTGGTAGCTGATGCTGATAATCTGCGCGAACAAACACAACCTCAAGCCAGTCAGCCAAGCCAGACATTTCCGTCAATAATCCTGTGGGATGACGATCAGCTAATGGTCTGTACCATGTAGGGCGACGATGAACAACAGCCAAAGCAGCCCGACCAACTTGCATGCGAGAAACGACCAACAGACCAAGCACCATCACCGGAACAAAAATCAGCATTACGGATGCAGATCAAAACACACACCATCCACGAAGATCTGACGCTTGGTCGACCAGTACAGTCAAGATAACGAGTTGATCAATAGATTCGCAAGCTGAGTATAAATACAGCTCTGGTCTGTGCTTCAATAATTGCACATCAGAACCCGGTCGAGGTTTCGACTTAACAGAGGACTATTCAGGAACATGGATGTGAGATGACGGTCAGCCATCGGCGTTTGACGAAATCAAGGGGTTAATTTCTATGGCTCCGGTACCGGTATATTGCATCCTTGAACTTCCTCTGGCGATTCGGAGCAACAGTATTTCATCCTGAATTTTATTAGTGGTACCATGTCAAGAAAGACCAATTTTCATCATCACCATAAACAGTAAAACATCAGCGGCGCACAGTGATACTCAAATATTGCACAACCAAAAGAAATGGAGAGCAGGTACAGGAAGAAAAAAGAAGGAAATAGGGGATGGTGAGTGACTTAACGACTAAAAACAACCTAGTCTATATTCAAACATTCAGCATCAAGGTGCCTACACTTAGCAGAGAAACAGCCGGCCTATAAGTGTAAGTAAGGCGTCATCTGCAAGAGAGCTTCCGTAAGGCTTTCGTTGTCCCGCGTCACTAATGGCACTCATCGTACAGATAACTCGGCCAAAAAATGACAACATTCACATCACTGAGTCCGATTAGTTGTCATCTCACCTAACTTTTCAAGCCACCGATCCTGTTAGACGCAAGATCCCACTCCCGGTAGCCGAACTCGATCGACAGTGGCCAGATCCTTAGTGAACGCCTTCACTTCTGTACGTCTGGTCATCACCTGCCCATCTTCCATCTAACAGCAGATGACCGCAGCGTCGAGAAACAGTGCTCGGTATGACAGACGATTTGCTGGCATCCTTTATACATGGCCGGGCCATGCGATTCCGCACAAATGTAAGGATTGAACAAAAGAACTAGTTTGACGATCAATACCAAATACTCGCTTCCTAACTTGTTCACTGTTTACTATTTCGTGCCACTCTATACGAGTGATCGAACGCAGATATCGATGATTAAATACCTGAAGATGCTTCACGTCTTCTACCGTAAGCGGTCAGGTTTCGCTGTCGTAAAGTAATGCAGTCCACACTGTTGACTTATATATGCGACCGCACCGCTTCAGAGGGATGCGTCTATGTCGCCAGAGGGGTCCAAAATGAGTGAATACTGCCCTAGCCTTAGAGAAACGCGCTTCTATTTCATTCCCTACACCCCCGCCGCCGCCGTTGATGCAGCTTCCCAGGTATACAAATCGGTCAACAACCTCCATGACTTCATTATCGTATATTAAATCTACGTAATCAGAGCAATCTTGCAGAAACACTTCCCACTTTGAGGTGGCAAAGCGCATTCCGAATTATTTAGCAAGATGCGAAATAGCGCTTAGTGTTCTTTGTGCCGCTTGAAAGTTGTCAAACAGCAACACCTTGTCGCCAGTATAATCAGCATGAGTCAGTCTTCCACCAGATAGGAGGTCTACACGGGCATCATTTGAGTGCCGCAGACAGTCCACCACAATTTCGCCTATGACAATTTTTTTCAAAATAAATGGTGAAATTGAACAGTCTTTACGTACGCCGCTCTTGGTGCTGAAACTGTCAGACAGTTCACCGTAAACCCTAACCTGAGCTGAAGTATAGGAATAAAGCACGGACAGTATGTTCACGCACTTAGTCGGTACATACCTGTGTTTAAGCGACTCTGAATGTGTAAATCGTCCCACCGAGTCTAACACACCTTTATAGTCGAGAAACACAGCGACTGTTGACCGGCGGTACACATGATGCTGCTCCAGAATTTGACGGAGAGTAAAAATTTGATCAGTACATCCTCGACCAGGACGAAACCCAGCCTGTTCATCCCAAGTGTTTGCCTCCCGAGTCGACGAAGTATAGTGGATGCAAGAACCTCAGTGATTAGGGGGTTCGGGCAAATTCTTCTAGTGTTCGCAATAGCACCGGACTCCCTTCTTGGATATGGGAGCAGTCATCAAGTGTCCACAGCACATAGTGATGGCATCCGTTGTCCACACAAGTTGGAACAACTGCGTCAAGGCTTCCAATAAGGCCTCACCACCTTCTTCGAAAAGTGCCAGCACGAAATCCTCTGGAGTAGCAACTCTACTACGTTTGATAACCGAAATACAATTGCGCACCTCGGTCTCAGTAGGTGGTGCCAAATCTACTGCTCAGAGTACTAGATTGCTAGTTTGTGGCGGCAACACAATAAAAGCAAGATGCCGGCCGAATTGACCCACAGAGTGTTCCGTTTACCGGCCTTACCTTCTGAGTTTCTTATAGATGGGTGTACCAGTCGCCTCACTGATGGCTTCACTGACAGACGATCGTCTGGGATTGGTGGAACGTATAATCCTGAACAGTCTGGCGGTGTCACCTGGAGCGGAAGCGATTTACATCTCCTCAGCTTTCCCCACTAGGCAAGCCTCATGGTCGGCGATCAGGCTACGCTTCAGCTTTCTGCTGATATCTCTTCCAAATATGTTGTATGAACTTCCAGGGCGAATTTCCCGTTTGGCATCTAACAAATCCAGAGATTTCTCTAAGATCCAATGTTTATTCAAGCAGCGAACCCCCGTGATGCAAGCCACAATTTCTGCTTCATGAATGGCCTGTGAGATTTGGGTCCAACATCCATTAGGATCTTCCAGTTGAGATTTGCTAAATCTGCCTCGTGAGCTAGTTTGATACTAACGCTTTACAGACGGTATAGCCAGTTTCTCGGAAGCCATTTGTTGTTGTTATTAGTGGGGTCACTGCTCAGCAAAAGTAGGTAGAAACGACAACGTAACAACGCATGGTCTGAGTCCAGATACGTGTTTCAATAAGAAGGTCAATCCCGAATGAAACCCCACCACAGATAACTAACACCTATGTGGTCTATCTGAGACCAGGTATGACGGGGAGAAGGAAGGTCCCAATTATAATAGTGACGCGCGCAATGACTAAAACTAGTGCTGGTTATAGTTAGCTTATGCTCAGCACATAGCTGTAACAGTCGCCCGCAATTATCCGAACGATGTGGTGCTATCCGAAACAGACGAAATACAGATATGCTCGTTGTAAATGGTACCAGTTTGTTGTGTTTTTGTTCCGCTTGATTCATGATCTTGCCTGCTCTGGCCTTGTGTGTTTGCGACCTGTTTGACTCTACAATAGTACGTCTACAATAGTGTTTTATGTTTTAAAACAGTTCGTTCCCTTCAGAAGTTTGAACACCGTTAGAACACGAAAACTGGTAGATGAGTCAATACGAAATGCTTGCATCTACCAGTTTTCGTGATCTAACGGTCTTATGTTTTGTATGTTCTGTGTACGTCTTGTGTGAGCATGTTGACTTTATAGGTATGGCGCTCCAGCATGCGCGTAGCAGCTGTAATTTGGTGATTTTTGCTGGTGGTCGATGACGTTGCATTTGTGTGTGTATGTGTGTGTCGCCCGCCGTCTTTCTGTACAGGCTTTTGAACCAAAGACGTTGGTTGAGGGCCCTAATCGCCCCTCTGTCTAGGTCTGGGTATCCTGGCAGTAACCGAAGCCCATATAATTTATGAATGTACAAAATAAACCAAACACCACAACGCACCAGCCATCTTACAGGATAAAACGGGTCACCCTATCTGCTGTTTCCGGTAGGGTGGATAGGCTAAACCCTCCCCTTCCCCTCTGCCAATGACTTCGCTACTTGAGACGCACCCGAGGACGAAAGTTGCTCTCCATTGGAACCTGGAATTTGCGCCCGATGCTGGATCGATGCATTTCCACGGACGCCGAACCACACTGATCGTCACAGAAGTGAACCGCTAGCCCTGAATGAAACAAAGTTTGCAGACCAAGGTAAGCTCCGAGAAACAGGTGATGGGTACACCTTCTACTGGATAGGTACCCGACAGACGGTGATTGAGAGCATATCTGTTTCACAGTCACAAATCGTATCAATGTTTTGGTGATAGGCGAACTGCACATCAGCCCTCGAATCCTGCCCACACGCCCACGATTCGGTCGAGGTAAAGGCGCCACATTTGTTAGTGTTTTTGGTCCAACTATATATTACACTGTTGATACAAAGGACCAGTTCTATGACCAGCTGTCCGCCACTATCCTGTTGGCACCGTGTTAGGAGGTGCGTCTCTTAGCGAGACAGCCAGGACGCATCACGCCATACCGATCAACCGGCCCAACTTGGATGGTATGGTCTTGGGTGGTGGTATGGTTTCACTGCAGGTGTGCGGTCGAATGCTTGTGCGCCGTTTGACTGTGATTTCTCACGTTGTTTTCTGACCTCTCCTGAAACGTGATTTGTCCTGACGTCGTTACTGCCATGTATGACTGTTTCGTTTGATGCGCTTTTTTTCAGCCATTTATGGTGATCGTTTCGTCTTATAAATTTACAGCCTCTGTGGATTAATTTTGTCTCGCTCTTCCAATAAACGGTGTTGCCAAGTCTCTTCTCATTTCTCGGTTTTGGGTCAAGCGACTGAGCGTGTAACCAAGGTGACGATCCAATACACCGGTTGTTCCGAATGACTTGGACGCTCGAGTTGAATGCGACTCGGTGGCCTGGCCGGCATTCCTCAGACTCTACGGTATTGGCTCAATCAACGAGAACAGTGATCGTCTGCTCCACCTATGTGCTACTCACGAGCTGGTTATCACGAACACCCGATTCCAACTGGATGCGAAAGACATAACGACGTGGACTCATCCACAAAGCCGTTATCACCATTTGTTTGACTGCGTGATTGTGCAGAAGCGCAACATTCGTGAAGTGCGTATCACGCGGATGATGAGCAGCGCTAAATGTAGCACAGATAATAGGCTGATCAGGACCAAATTGTTCATCATTGTGTGCAAGCCTGTTAATTGCAGATCATCCAGACAACGGTAGAAGTTAGATATCAAATGAGTGGAGAAGTTAAAGACGAGGACTACTTTTCAACGTGCCATTGCCCTTCGTCCGATGAACGATCCTGTGATGTCCAATGCCCCCGAGGGTATGTGGCAACAGCTGAAAAGACATATCACGCCAACACTCACCGGGACGATCAGTGTCGAACGTGAGAAACGTCCGGACTGGTTAGACGACAGCAACGCGACTATCTCCGACTTGGTACGAAAGATGGACGCAGCGTTTGCTGCCTCCACACCGGACCCGGTCAATGAAGACAAGACAGCGAGATTTCGAAGTACTCGCCGTCAACTGGCCAAACATGTTCGTGGGATCAAGGACGACTGATAGAATAAACAAAGTGAGCGGATGCAGGGCTACGCCGATCGCCGATAACAAGGAGTTCTACGATGCACCTAAGATGATTTTCGGTCCATCCGTCTAGTCTACCAAATCACTGGTTGACCTGGACACCGGTTGTTCGTGCACTCAGCCAGCGGACATCATGAAAGTCTTGAGCAAACACTTTGGTCGCCTACTCAATCGTCCTGCTATCATTGACTGGGTGACCATGAACAGCCTGTTTCAACAGGCCATCAAATCTTCACTTGCTATCATCCCGGATTCGACAGAGGTGAAAAGAGCGATCAGACAACCGCGCTATGGAAAGGCTGCAAGCAAGGATGGATTGCCAGGTAAAATATTGAAGAATGGTGGACCGACGTTGGATCGCGCTTTGCTCCAGCTGGTTCACTCCATCTGGGAGCAGAAAGTAATGCTGCAAGATGTCAACGATGCCGTTATCGTACCTTGGTTTATAGGTAAGGGTAGCGGACAACATCCCAACAGCTATCGGGGCATCAGTCTGCTGAGCTGCGCAAACAAGGTGCTCGCAAGAATTCTCCCGAACTAACTGAATTCGAAAGTTCTGAAGGCCAATTTTTCCGAGGAACAATCTGAATTCAGGGCGACCTGGTGTTTGCTGCCGAACATATTCAACAGAAGTGCTGGGAACGCAACCAGCCCCCTGTATGCTCTCTTTAGGGACTTCACCAAAGCCTTCGATTCCGTGAGCCGCGAGGCGTTGCGGATGATGTTCGATCAGTTTGGATGTCCAGATTAGTTTGTCAGTTTGATCAGAATGCTGCATCTGGGCATGAAGGCGAAGATATAGTCGTTTGGATTGATCTCTGGTGATTGTGACTTTGTCACTGGCTTGAAGCAAGGTTGTTTTCTAGCCCCAACCCCATTTAGTTGATATTCGACTGCCATGCTAACAGCTGCTTTTCAGGACTCGGTGATGAACGGCGTTGAGGTTTAGTGTGGGAAAGATGGATGCCTGTTGAGTATATGGCGTTTCGGCGCCTCAATTCGGCTACATTCCTCAACGATACGCATGATTCTGTCCGCAGATGACACCGCGCTGTTCGCACACAGTGAAGACGAACTACAGCGACCGGCCACGGCTTTCGCGACCGCGGCATCCAAGTTTGGATTAGATACCAACACAGTTGAGATACTTTCTTTCTTCCAGCCTTCTTCGGGTGGAGGTGCTATCTGTGTACCTTCACCCTAAATCCGCGTTAATGGAGATGTTGTCAGCAGCTGCACAGATTTCTGCTACTTGGTTAGCAATTTGTCCACCGATCTGTCCGTGGACCGCGAGTTGAGAGCTCGTATAGCAAAGGCCAGTACTGCTTTCGGACGTTTTGAAAGACGTGTGTTGAAGAATCACAGTCTGAAGCCGAGCACTGAGCTCTTCGCCTACCGCTCCATGGTGCTGTCTATACTGCTGTACGGCAGTGAAACGTGGACATTATATCAGCGGAACGAGCGCTGTTTGAGCCACTTTCATTTGCAATGTCTAAGACGCATCTTTGGTATTCGGTGGTTGGACATGGTTCCGAACACAGAGGCACTGCGGAGAGCGGACATGAACGGGATGATGTTGAATCAGCTTCGTTGGCTGGATCACGTCCGTCGGATGAGTGATGATCGTATTCCGAAGCAGGTGTTGTATGAACAACTGAGATCAGATAAGCGAAATCCTGTTGGTCAAAAGTGGAGATTACAGTCGGGGGCCGACTGGAAAGTCTATGGGAATGCGACAGCTGCGATCAATTGTGGGTGATATTCGATCTATATGAAAAGTGGAGATACCAGGATGCTGTGCAGGTAAGTCTTTCACGTTTTAAAATTGGTTTTAGATGTTGGGAAGACTTAGCGTTGAACCGAACTGCTTGGAGGAATGCAATTCGGACGGGCGTCCGCGAGTTCATCGAGCAGTTGTTGCGCGGCCGAGAACGAAACGCGCGGTACGCAAGGGAACTATCGGTGCCATAGGTCGTGGTGACATGACTATATGGCGTTGCGAGGTGGGCTGCCGTGAATACACTGGTCGCCTTGAATCAATGTGTCATCAGTGTACTTATAGTATACCGTCGACCAAGAGTCAGCGAGTATGCCAAGGTCAAGTAGGTTATATCAGTTATATCCACTTTTTTCTTGTTCCCATTAACCAACAATTATCGTCGTTTGGAACTCACCCGCTCCCATTTTCAGAAACCTGGATGTCTGTGACCTTCTACCTTTCATTTTATTTAGCATTGCTTGTGTACAGTGTGATGGATGTTTTGTCAACCTTGAATTTTGTTCCTCATCCTCATCCTCTCTAGAGTGCACTAACATATACTTATATACCGAAACACTTCTTGCATTATGCCTTCAATATTTTTCTCCCCAATGTAGATCATACCATTGGAGTTTCTCTCTGACAATTTCTCGAGACATTGGAGTTCGAATTTCGAGCCAGCCTATCAACTGGCTAACCAGCATTGGTCAGTTGGACTACGAAGGCCTTCACTCACACACCTCCTGGTTTAATTCCTTTTGGTTTACATTGGATACGGGGTGAATGGATGGAGCTACAAGCGGTGCAGTGGAAGCTACTTGTGGTGAGTGTTGTGTGTGGATGTCCTTAGGCTGCGGTCATTGTGACAGGCTAACCCGGTTCAGGTTAGCCTGAGTCAGAGTCATGGGACACAGTGGTAAACAAGTCAATCAAAACGTAGGACGCTTGTGTCCAATGATGTAAACAGGCTTTTCCTTATAAAAGAGTATTGTTTTTTCAGTAACTCCGGGTTAATTAGTGCCTGTTGTATCAATAGTGTTCTGATTTTTTGATACGACAGTCAAGTACGCCAGATACCACAGCTCATTTCCAATGAGAGACCAATTTGGGCAGTCGATTAGTCAAAAAACGTACCAGTGACCATCTAGGAAATGTATTGCCTAGCCAATAGAAGGGGAAAACTATGCCATGCGTGTTGGAATTTATAGCCAAGATATTCAATCTACTGTGCTGTGTTAGTCTGCAGTTAACGAGAAATATCAACGACGGGAGTCCAGTACACACCCTGACCGTAACTCAGTTTGGAAGTTATTCCTTTTCTTTCTATACATCACGGAATGTTACATCTATAAAATTCCATACAGACAGCGTTCATCAATGTGAACGCGATCAGGTTACAATCCAACCGTCCGACAGAAACATGACTATTTTGAAGCCATGGCCAACAACCATGGTATAAGACTTCGTCCATTGAAGTGGATAGAAACTAGGAGAGGATCTACATGCGTCAACTTCTTCGGTCCCGTACTTCACAACATTGTCTGTCTAAACACCTTGGCTTCGGTAGTCGCTCATCATACTGACTTCCAGCACCACAGCAGCACCGTCACGAACTGCGATAACGTCCGGCTTGATGAAAGAGCTCGCCGCCGCTACTTGTAGCTCCTCTAGGACTGCGTCGTCCAAACCGCGCAGACTTTTTGCCAGGTCCTTGGCTACGTGGTTGTGCCAAACACAAAGCACAACATGTATGGTCCAGCACGATTGGAGAATAGGAGCTAGGCTTTCTGGTTGACCGCAGCTGTCACGACAGAAGAAGTGTGTGCCCACCTCAGTCACCTCGAGGATTCTAGATCTGATTCCGAAGAAGACCGCATCGGCGCTGGATGGCATGAATGTCGAACCTTGGGGAAAATGCGGTTTGAATTCAGCAGCCAACGATTAGATAGTAAGGGGCGAAACATTTTTGAAGACCACGGTCAACTAGCTTATGATACAGTCTATCCATCCACGATGCATGAGCCTCCTCCTTGTTCAACATTATCACACCATAAACTGGTACTATGGCATCGATAAGGTCAGACGAATAATCTTTGACCACCTGCCGCAGAACTGGATATTAACCGGAGGACTGTCTCTCAACTCGTGATTTGCGCGCAATAGGAATAGTGGTGGACAAACTTGGAATGCCAAAACTGCCCAACCGAATTGGGATGTGGATGTAACTGGTTGGTGTGTCTGGAAAGTCGGGGCAACTACCGAACAAAGTGGTGGATTATACTGTCCATAGCCTTGAGCGTGTTTCGGTTGACTCGACTCAAAATTAGCGAGTGATTCACCTTGGGAATAAGGTGCCGTCTCAGAAAGTGAAACCGCTGATTCGGCTTCAAGGGTGCTTTGATGGTTTCATCCCGTGCCGTACGAAGCTGCAGTCGGTGACTAGTGAATGCTTTACCTTTCCAGGTTAACGGGATACCGAGGTAGATTACCGTATCAGAGGCGCTTAGTGAGTGGATAATGTCCAGGTCAGATTGAATAAATTCGTAAGTTATAGTTGCTGTGTTGTAATTATGTTCGTCACAGATGGCCATGAGTTTAGTCTTACACGTGTTGATCTTCAGTCAGGATAGCTTCAGAACACTAGCGGCGGCTGCAGGCTTTGCGAAGAGACACGCCGGATTTTTGGCCAAGAGGACCAGATCGTCAGCGTAAGCAAAATCGCCGACCGTAGAACTGGTAGTGAATCTCCGGTCGGGATAGAGCCAGCATCTCATCCATTACCATGATGAATAGAAGCGGAAGCAGTGGGTCACCCAGGTAAACATCACGCTGGGACCGCAGGACAGAGCCTTCGAGGCTGGCAGAATCGTTCCCATGAGAATCAGCAATGTATTGTGCGGTAGAACAGCACCGAAAGCTTCTGCCGACCTGATGATCGAATCCTACGAGACAGAATCGAACGCTTCGGATACGTCAATAAAGGCCGCACACTGGCTGGAAGACGTGGTGCATGGGTTCTGGAGCAGCGCATATATTAGGGGGGTCGCTCCGAGTCAACCATCACGATGTAGAAATGCGAACTGAAGAGCGGGCAGCTGCAAACGCGTATTCCAACTATCAGCCAATATCTTGTGAAAGCAACGCATCAACGTTGAAGACACAACGACAGGTCTTAATTCGTTGGGAGGGGAATGGTTATTCACTCTTGGGACAAGCATCACGCGGCAGCGGCACAGATGAATTGGGCAGCCTCCAGTGAGCAAAAAAAGGTTGAAATATCTGACCAAGGCATCAGCTTTCATATGCTTCAAATGTTTGGAAAGCAGTATGTCCACCCCTGCAGCACTATTTTCAATGCCTTTCGGAGTGCGGGAAACTCCCCCTCTAATGATCGGGGCGACCATTGACCAGTCCGAGGGCAAAATCACACGTGATGGTCGCTCATCAATGTGTTGTTGAGCCAAAAATACCTCGGACTATTATTCACTGCAGTTATCCGGGAGGCCGCGGCTTGTCTTGTAGACAGTTCTGCAGTTTCCAGAAAAGACTACGAAAACAGCATTCTTCTTTCGCCTATAGAACAGGTGGTCAGTGATGAAGTTCGCATCGAGTGGAGCACGACGGAGTTAGCTCATCGATACATCTGACAAAAGCCGATTCATGCTGAAGCCAATTTGATCCAGCGGCTTTCATGCACCTGAGCTTCTCGCGGTTGCGTTCAGCAGGATGCACACGCATCCTTTGTTGACTGCGACTAATTTTGGTTGGAAAGTTGTGGTCACAGTCGGTGCAGTCAAAGACTGGAGGAGGCTGAGTACCTACTTCCTGATCTGTATCATTTCTGCGTCGATGTATACGAACATGCGTCGACAAACTGACATTTGGTTTACATATCTGGCTACATTCTGAACGAATGTACTCCACTTGCCTATCCCGTGAAGTGTTTGATGGCGGCGCCAAGTCGCTGACAGTATTTTCATTTTCATAATCAAAAGTAACTAGTACATTGAAGCCAATTAGAGTGATTGGCCCTATCTGGAGTTGCTGAATGCTTAGGCAGTCAAGGTTTTCAACGAGACTGCCCAGTCAATACCACCAGGAGATAGTTCAGCGCGTCAACTTACTAGTACTACTACAACTACTTCCTTCCCTACTAGTTTATTGCCAACCTCAGCCAACTTTCACCTTCCGTGTGTGACCGTTATCTGTCTCCTCCACAGCTGCTAAACGCCCCAGTGGTTTCTGTCTGTTCACCATATCAGTCGCCATTGTCCTTTCATTTGTTGTTACCTGCCCTTTTGGATAACAAGTCGCATGCCTATGCTATTCATTCAGTGATTGACCATATGAAATATAATTTATTGAAAAGATACCTTCGTTTGAAACCACCGTTGTGAACTAAAATTTGTAATCCGATATAAATGTTATTTTATATATGATACATTGTTAAACAAACGATAGGCTGATAATGCAATACCCGTGAACGAATAACAGGTAGGCTGTTTGTTTCTGCTGTACTACGCTTCTGGCAGTTCATTTTCGGTAACTGTAGGTAGCACAGGTTCTTAATGAGGACTTTCAAACGGTTGACGCGAATTGAACACACGTATGGTTAGGTTCCGAGCAAACGGGTGCATCAGTAGAAATATCGTTACTGTTAATTAATGGCTTACTAGTGAATGTGTTCTCAGTGGAATGTGCGTTGATTCCTTGCCCGTAAGTGTCATAAGTTATTAGGAACACTATCCTGAGACAAAACATAAGTCACTCACATATGTTCACCATTTTTGCATTCAGATACATTGTGCTTCAAGCCTGCTCTAATCAAAGGCACCAGACTGGCGTTTGGTTCGTGTGCGAGCTCATCATTAGCTCATATTCCCGCCACCAGAAGGAATTTGAAGCCCTGTCCACACTGTTATGGAGGGGCTGTGTCCTTGACCTCACGGTACCTATGACTGATCTATTACATCGCCCTGAGAGAAAACAGGTTAGTTGCCCCGTTGGCTCAAATTGATAGTTCTGCAGTGTGGATTTCTCAGTCAAGTTGGATTCACCGATTTCATTCCACAAGGTGGGTGATGGTTTTTTATTATGAATTCGTAGTTCATGTTTGTCATTCATATAACCCAAACGCCACCTAGTTCGACAAAGTCTTCGCTTTCAGATGGGCTTCAATACAGCTCGTTTTAAAGAGACGCAGTCGGTTCGAGTTCTCTGCTTGTTAGTGATCATTACTAGGGTTTTAAGTTCAAGCCATTTTAACGTGAAGCGATTTTTTGGCCACTGTGCCACTTACTCTGATCCAGTGCTTTCCTCCGGATGGGGCTGAAGGACAATTCTAACAGAATAGAAAGAATCCAGTTAGCATGAATACTGGTAAGTTTATACATATGTGAAACTTTTACTGCGCTCCCGTGTTTGTCTGTGACAAGTTCAGCTTTCAATACTAGACATCGTTGTTCGAATCACTGTGATTAGGTTCATCTGATTCTACAGTATTAATCGTTCTTCTCCAGTAGGTCCTTGGAAGACCTACTTAATGCCTACACTATCGATTGTTTGTTCGACCAAATATATCTTGTGATGGCAACAATGGTTAAACCCGTCTTCTTACTGCTACTGTAACTCGTCCACTCAAAGCTATCGAAGTCTTGAGCAGCGAACAAGCAGTGCAATTTTGTGGGTTCACTGAAAACTGTGAAATCACACCGGGTTTGGGTCTGAGGAATAGCCAATGGTTGTCGGATTTGCCAACTGGTGTTTACGTTAGAACTGCAGCTGACAATACCTAAAAGTTTCTATCCTTCTGACAACCGACACTCCTAAGTGGAATCGCCTTGTGTATTCACGGCAAGTGTTAGATCGCATGGGTTTACTGCTGTCTGGTTTGCCGGGCAATTCTTATCGGCCTATCACATCCCGAGGAAATCAGTTACTCCGGTTAGTGGCTTGCCCAGTGGATCAGCCAGCATGGGTGTCGAATGTCGACGTAATCACGCCTTTGAGATCGGGACATTTGGCAAGCGCAGGGATAATGAAATTGACGGTCGTTAACACCGTCCGTTCCTGTCAAGGTTGAATGTGTCTGTCACCACTACCTGATCAAGCACCTTAGCACCTCTTCAAGGGGAAGCAGAGAACAGTTATTTTTCAACAAGTGAGCGGTTTGATAAGCATGACAAATTAACAGTATAAAAGGCGTTCCGACGTTGGAACACTGCCTAAATTATTCATAATTGGGTTTCTTCTAAATTAACAAATATACCACACTACTTATTAGTAACATAATCTCATTGCTGTACAATGGCATTGGTTGATTGCAACGAACATTACGAAGTCCTGCCAGGGCAGTCGACCTCTGGATCAGTTGATAGAGTCCGTATGCGACAGTGGAATGAATGGGTGATTCAATCCAAATGTGGAATTTCCGAGCTCCCGAAATGACTCCGTTGCTCATCGGTCCGATATATCGGTCCGATATATATATATATATCAGTTTTGCTCACAGATTTATACGGAGACAACATTGCTTCAAATGAGATCATGCACAACTCAATCGATAAAACTTTATGGTTTTTTCAATCTGGTCACTGGTCGGCAAGGTGTGAGAAAAATGTCAGCTTGACTGATTGAGTAACGATTACGTTTGCAGGTTAGATAGATAATGAGCCAATAAACCCTGGCAGAAAATGAAAGGACCAATCTTTGCCTTCATATTATAGGTAACAGCAAACTGCCACAGAGTTTCACGTTCTGGGAAAAATGGTGTCAAATGGAGTTGGTTCTTTCTCCAATTTTTCTGTAAACTGAAACAGTTTGTGATTGGATTGGCTTGGAACCACATAACTGCAGTCAACCACGAGGGTCACAAAATCTACGAGGAATAAATGCGCCGTAAACAAAATCAATGGCTTTGAATTCTCCGGTGCACGTCGTTCGGTCTTGAATGAATCACACTCGCTCAGAGTGAGAGTTAGATAGATTTACCATGTCAACGAATCAGGCTCATAATTTATCCTTACCAGTCTATCGAAGCCGAATGACCTTTAGGAAAATCTTTGTGACTGACAGTATCGTTGCTATCCATATCTAACTTTTCACGGCACCGATAAGTTGTAATCGACCTTCCGAATGTGGCGTTATTGTCCAAGGAGGCTCGTGACACAATGATTGCTTGTCGAGTCAATCAAAACAAATTCTGTGTTCCTTAACTAAATCCAAATGAAAATAACCTATTTTTACGGTGTAGTGGTCACAGCAGAAAGCAACTGGTGATAGTTTTGTACGTGTACAACATCAGTTTTCAACTAAGTGCTCTTTCTGACCTTCCTTTTCCTACACAAAATTATGAAAAACATCACCAACATCCTTGATTATGCATATCATTTTCGCGCATGGATTGATTTTTCTTCTGTTTCGCCACACATATATGGTGGATCTTTTAAACTTGTCTTTTACTCACGCCTGGAAAGGTGATTTTCACCCCCTGTAAGCCGAATCGCATACACGCTCATTGTTCGAACATTGCAGTTGTCATTGCAACACAATCGCGGCACGTAACTGTTGTGCAGTTCGTCTCAGATGTTTGGACCCGGCAACAAAATCCGGAGTCTAAACCAAAAGGCTTATTACCCCAATTCTCATTCGTGGCTCGGGCGTGCGTGACAAGTCTAAATATTTGAATTTTTTCTATTCACACTGGGGGCCAAACCACCCAACAGGCTTACTAACCGAGTCGGGCGAGCGAACGGGCGCAACACACCGCTGAAACCACAGTCAGCTAATGGTGGGGGGGGGGAGGAATGTACCCGCGCATTCTCGGTGAAGACACTGGATTGGGAACCAGCATGCATCGGTAAGTACAAACAGAGGAAGCAAAAATACAATATCTCCCTAACAGATTGTGTTATCAAAATCATTTTTCAACCAAACGTCGAATAATGAAAAGCCGCATTCAGGAACTAAGCGGATTTATAAATTACTAAATGATTGATCGAAATTAACTGTACGTAAAACTGACTGTATGTGTAAATAACTCCGATGACGGCTTAAAATCAATACTATGATTTCACTATAGGCACGTCGAACTTGTGGGACCTGGGGTGACTAGTTCGTTCTGCGTGCGTGTCTGCCTTTGACTTTTCTTCCGTTGAGTTACGTTGGGCTACACTCTTCTCGGTTCAGCTAGCTAGCCAGTAACCGAACGCGGCCTGGTCTGGACGAATTATCATGCTGGAACCAGTTCACACTCCCGAAGCGTAATTAAGAGGACTACGTGCTGGTAATCTGACAGCTAAACAGCGTACTGAGCGGGTTAATATTTATGTGGCTCGTGGTGAA
>JTDE01000414.1:64980-87866 GCA_014338405.1 Paragonimus skrjabini miyazakii | reverse complement strand
AAGTTGTAGATAGGCATCAAACTGACAACGTTCATCCACAGCTAACTGTTCCACCGCAGGAAGACTATGCAGCCGATTATATTTCAGATCAGCTATACGAACGGCAATTGTATCAATCTCATTCAACGTATGACGAATGAGCATCGCTGTCGTCGGCTTCACACGATTCCTCCTCAAAGTACTTGAAAAGAATTTCGGAAATACTTTCGTTCCTATGCACGCTTTCAGAAAACCAGAGTGTTCGCACGCCACCGCATGCCTAATGCTGAACCTGAAGTAACTATTCAAGTTTCTCAGCAAGGTTGGGTCCTTGGATTGTCTCAGCTGTTCAAATATACCCGGAGATTTCATCAAAAGTCAAAACGTGGCGAACAAGCTCGTTTTCGTTTGGTTGAAAACAGACAAAACGATCTATGTTGATCGTTTTGGGCATTGAAATACCCCTGTTGCATGCCGGTATACTTTGACTGTATATTTTGATAAATCACCGATCGGGATTCACACTCCCCTGTTCCCTCTGTACACTTGCATTCGTTTCATCTTGAAACTACTCATTGTATTTGTTAGCTGGTCTTCAGGCATCTGGCTACACGATTCGCTGACTTTCAGATTTAACCAATACGAACAGTTTCAATTTCTTCTACAATTGGCTAATTCGGTCCGAAATAAGTTGATGATAAATGTGGAGTGCTATGCTTCATCGGAACCAACCTCTCTATCGGTTATGAATGTTGTTATGCATAATTACATGACACTGGTCATGCAACAATGACGCCAATGATGATTTCACAATCAAGTTTAGGTTCGGCATTGTCACAAGACCGAACTAAACACGAACGACAGGCATCCCGAACAATACATATGGACGTCAGTTTAAAATTCAGATTTTTGTTTCTACACAGTATCAAACGATTTGAATTGGAAATTATTGCTTTCACGCTTCCTAATAGAGATGGTGATATGAACATTCATGTAGCGCAGCGGTGTCTTTAAAAGACTATGCCTTAGTGATGGTCGTTCTGGGGAGGTCACGTGTTGAAGAAGTATTTATGGGGTTTACATGTTATCTCATGTTCCTTTCAAAGTTAGCACTGTTTTTTGCTAAGCGGATCCCAGTAAGAAAATGTAACATGTGGAAAAGGGTAGTGTAATGAGAATGGACTGGAGCAATTTCCTGATCGGAGAACGTTCAACTAATCTGTGTTCGCGTATATGCTACTTCAGTCGAAATTGTGGTCGATCGACGCCAACCAATCAAAAACGGCGATCAGATGCTGCGCCAAATTTGTTTGTAAGTAGTGGAGATTAAAACAAGCTGTTTGGATGCTTGTCACATTTGAACGTCTGAGTTGCCCAGTGAAAGCTTGTGGGACGTAGCAACGAACTGGTCAGTCAAAACGCAAGAACGCTTGTCGCTCAAAAGTAGTCGTAACTATTGTTATTCCTCTATAGCGAGAGCGCTGTTTTTCCAGTAAATTGAGATTGCTTAGTGCTGCCAGGACTGTGCTGTTTTTTCTCGATTCGGTAGCACAGCTCGCGACAGGTAACTGAAATGGGCTGTCAACTTCTTTCTCAACGTACGATGCTGCTCGAAGGACGTCTGTTCTTTTAAGAATCTGCATTCAGGATCTAGTACCTGCATAAGTTCGCTCAACATACGCAGGCGGGGATCGTCACAGCATGACGCAGATTTCAGACATACTCATTTCGCGCGCTGCCTTGCGTCATGGCCTATCGATAGACTAACCAGCGGTTGCTCACATCGGCTTCAATGCCGGGCTTGCGCGACGGCTCGCACGTCTCGTGTTCGAATGGCCCGTATCCACGGGGTTGGTATGTGAAATTGGCCCATCGGTCGATGAGATCTGGCACGGGGGGCGGCAACATTCCAACCTGTCCGAAATCAGAGACATTTTTCGGCCGCGCCTTCTTGGGTGTGTGGTCTGGCCTTCAGGTACATATGGGGTTGGTGCAGCAGGGCCAGCGATTTTCTAATATGGTAAACCGGGTGTCGGAGTATACGAAAAACATGTCAGGGTTTGGTAATTATGTTTCATCCCTATCTTGAGAAGGTTATTTAGACAGGGTGACCAAATTGTATGTATTGGTGCGCTTGAGGTTAATGCGGCATGCCGTCATATGATGTGAAACGCATGAATTGTGGCAAGTCAGTGAGTGACTGCTCACACCCATAGTAAGGCTGTTGATCATGCTAACATGAGGACGTTAGAAAATCGAGACGGGTGGAGTCGATGAAATTTATTTGATTAGTCTATTTGAAAGTCAGCTTCGACTACAGAGGAAATTATAATCATTAAGCTGTTTCAAAGATTGTGTACACCATTGAATATCCAATCTATCTAGCGACCGAGTTAAGCCACTTTGGCCTCGTCAATGCTGACCATCGTATACTCGAGACATGCACCTTAGTATTCAGATGGAATGTGTTCATTCTATGTAAGTCAGAGGAGTTTTTGAACTGAACAGCTCGTTCATATCTGAACTCCTGTACAATTAAATCGACGTATTTCAGATCAATTTCCTGACTGCCTCCTAACGTGTGGATGACCATTACGTAAATCCTTACTGTAAGGAAGTTATTCCAGGATACTTTCACGACTGGTTCATTTTATTCTTTTTCGTTGAGATACTCTGTCTAGCATCAACCTATAGAAGAATTTTGTGTGACTTCTCTTGCACATTACGGTTAATTCTATCGTGTGGTAGCAAGTTGTTAACTATCCCAAATTTCTCGGCTGGTCTTCTAGGCTAGAAAAGTTGAAATGTCATCGTTGTGTTTCATTACTGATAGCCTCCACATTAATTCCGTGATCAAATGACGAACAACTGCTTACGACAAAATAGTGATTGACCTCAAAAATGATAATGCAATCTTGTCCAATGATTAGGGGAAAATAGCTCTTTGCAAACGGTTAGATTCGGTGACCACCGCCGAAGTGGTGGACACCCACTTCGACCTAGTTGGGTGTCATCAGCACCACGTACGCCGGAGAACCGAACCCGTGACCCGTAGGTCCAGTTAGATGGACTGTTTAGCTGTTGACTAGCGGTTTGCTGAATCGTTTTATAAACCATTGTGGGTAACTGTTTGGTTTTTGATGTATCTTCAAGATGATACACTTCGTCGATTGCATCAGCTGTACACATTTTACTAGTTTAATCAGATGAATTCCACACTAAACTTCGGTTGCATTAAAATGGGACAAAACTATCTTAACGCAATTACTACTCTGCCCAAGTAAACTTTCGTTAGACTGGGCGTCTTACGGTGCTGTCAGCTCTGCGTTAGATCAATGCATCTAGGAACGACAGACAGTGGTCTTTTTTTAACTTCATCGTCAATCGTAGATTTTCATAACCAAAATCTAGTTCTTTCATTAACATATCAACAACACTCCTGAGGTAGGCCACCCGAGGTGGTTGAAACGTAGAGTATTATAACTTGCTCATAACGTTGTGTTATTCTCAATCCATTTATCAATATCGACATGTTGTTTACCGTCGGCGATCACGATAATGTCGTCCACATGCCTTCGATAAACCGCGTTCACTGCAATATGTTGATCCAGTTTGCCTTTTATGTGGGCAACGAAAACGTACGCGAGGATTGAGTCTGCAGGACTTCCCATAACCACTCCATCGATCTGTTTAAAATCTTTCCCCTGAAATTGGAACTGAACATCCGCTGTGCACAGGTATAACAAATGTTCTCATCCAGACAACTGGTAGGAAACGATATCCCGTTAGAACTTACGTTATCACAAAAATCGCAGTTTTATTTACGAACATATTAGTGAACAGTGATTCAAGATCCAGCGAGGCCGTCACTTTTCCGCTGATTTTAACCTTCGACAACAGGTCGAAGCTGCCCTTCAGAGCATATTTGGCTAGCGACCGCTTAACTAGTCCTAATATCCTAACAAGCCATTTCGCTATTTTTTGCTGAGGTGAGTCAAACATTGACATAATTGGCCTGAGTGGAATACCGGTTTGTGAGTTTAAGCATACGACAGATGAATTCAAACAGTTTCTTAACCCGATAAGTTTTGAAATATTGTTCATTTTTTCTATGCGAATTCCATGACAAAAATCATTCAGTTTCAGCTCGATGTTTAACGACATCGGGCTTTGAGTTGGTTGTTTGTTCGGATTACGAAATCCGCCACTCCTTGTAGATGAACGCATGATTACCTGATCATCCTAATCCATTCCGTATGTGTGTGAAATTTGACAAGTTTTACGAAATTAACAGAAATTACACTATGATTCATTTTCATGTTTTTCTCTGGCAGGCCGAATATCTATAGTGATCTATTCTATGTCGCAAGCTTTTCTTCTTAGAGTGTAACAAGTACGTCATGCTATTGAAAATCTGTAGTCCCATCGACACTAGGTTGATGATCGTTTTATTTCAGTGAAAGCTGAACTGGCCTGTTGCGACAGAGATATACGCTACTGAGGAGCTCTAACGCGAGCGAAACTCGAGTACAGTACTTCTTTCAAAGATGACTGGCTGAAACGTTTAAAGGAATTTGAAAACTGTGAGCAGTTGTGAGTGAACTTTCATTTATATCGATGTGTCACTGTTCAGTTGGTTAAACAAGCCTGTCCGTTTCAGCATAATTAATTTGAAAACAGAAATATCCTTCTAATTTTGTCTCTTGGATATACGAAGGAAGAACATCTTGAAGGGACACTACAGCGCCATATTCATTGCACAATGGAATATATTGGATGGTGTGTATATATTACTAATTTTGGTCCTTCAAACTAAAATGAAACTTCATTCGATGTCTCACTGGAGCAAAAACTGCGGACGAATTAGATTAGGGATTAAATGCAGTCTTTGCTGAACTAAGATAAAATGGAAATCCAGTTTGCCAAGTAACCAGGAACATAAGCTGAGAGGTTTGTCCTGAATGAACAGCAGGTGTTCACATGTACCCGTCTTGATGTTGATAGGAGACGTAGTAGTATTGTGAACCAAAACCGCGGATGGCTCAAGGGTTATTTATTCAGGAAAGCAACACGTGGGTTATGCGTTTCAACAGGACAACAAACAAAACACTCATCTGCGTACGGTACTGGGCCCAGAACGTTACGGTTGCTACAGACGCCAATGCTCGGTTCTTTTACGTAGCAAGAACTATTTGATGATATTCTGAACTCCGATGTTTCTTCCTTTATTCTTCCTGCGGTTACTTCAGTGTCAAAATCTTTACTGTAGCCCCACTACTGAATAGCAATGGTGTGAGTAGTTTAGTACGATCGCTCCTTCTCACTACAGTAGTGTTGAATCGATTCCGAATGTGAAGGAAGCTTTCTTGCATGTGATGTAAAAGAAGCTGATACGCAGAATAGTCAGATGTTTGACAACAGAATGCTGTTATCATAACCGAACGGAAACATACCGGTAGTCAACATCAACAATCAGGCATAGACAGGGACACACCATAGTGTCAGAGGATTGAATTAGACTGGACCATCGATACGAGGGTCAGTCAAAGATTCGTAAAAGACTATAGCCAAACAATATCGGCACCTTAATAAAGCTGATACATCAGCACAGTGGCCCATCCCGATCGCAAACTGGCATAGCATTAGATTTTGTTACAGTGAGCACCTGAGTAAAACAAGTTGCTTAAATACGACACGTGTTAAAACAAGCAGGCTGCAAACTGAGCCTAGCCAGGCGATGGAAGAGCCGAGACATCGAGACCGTTTATACATCGTCATTTTACTGTTGCTTCTTGTCTATAAAATAATTTAGTAAAACATATTCGTTCTATACCACAATACTGCTTTATGGTTTCCATACAGGAACTAATCCGTTTATGACACTGTGTACTCGTGCGAGTGAAGTTATAAGGTGACCGAGAGAACTAGGATTTCGGAAGACCATCGTATACTTGTCCGTGGAGGGGAGTTTTGAACATCTCAACGAAGTCTGAAATGGCCACTTGTTTAGTGGGTGCGTTGCAATTTAGGAATGTCTTAAGTAAGAAGAAGTCCGGTCTACCATTCTGCCTGTCAATTTGAAATTCAAGCCCACTAGATTAATCCCTTAATCACCAATGCTGACTACTAAGGAATCGTCTGCTAGTAGACAATCAGGTGCATGCAGACTTTTGTAGAGTCGTGCTAAGTTTCCTCTCTGAACCGGTAGCCCATTAGGAACTAACCCAACGGCGCCAACCCTTTCCTTTGAAAGTACATTTTCGAGCCTCTAGCTCACCATATAATCTGCCTTTGAACGCTTCCACCGACAACCATATATGGTTTACATAAGAGTTTTCCTCTATACGAGAGAATAAAATGGAACTGTATATCGCAAACAGGAAACTTTACAATGAAATCGTCCACATATTTTTTGTTGGGTTTCGTCTGATTTTATTTTTGCCCTGATGCACAGTTTATAGACAGACGCAACTCTTCAGTGTGTTGATGTCATCAATGTAATTCTGCATTTTCAAATTCACAATGTTCGGGGATTCTGAACACCTTTACAACACAGGACGAAATGTAAACCTTTGCAGAACGTCGCTGTTGGCAAGGCGCCAGCCTGGTAATTGTCCATCCAACCGTATATTGGGCTTACAACGAATTACCTAGTCCTCTGCCCATCCAAACAGGTATACGTCAGGTCATAGTGGTAGAGTTATAGTAGCAGGATTGAGTGACCAACTATATTTTTTAAAAAAACTTCGAAACAATCAAGCTGAACCGCATCAGTGGGCGGTCCAATGTAATCAGCCTTGTTCTAAGGGTTACAGGTAATCGGTAGTTTCTTGAAACATGCACATCTCTTACGGAGTCCATGCTGCCCCCTATAGACGAGTTCAGTGCCTATCACCTAACCCTGATAGGATGCGGTGAACTCATAATCTGGCACAGCGATTTTCGTGGTACGACGCATCATAGTTAAGTGTCAATTGTTCGAAACGATTCGACGACAACCAATCAGGAATGTCCTGATTAATTTGATGCCATTGGTCCGACAACCGCAAGCAAGTGAGTCCTTCGTGACTCATACATCAGAAGACTGTAGTGTGACTGGTACGTTTTCTAACCAGTTGCTTTAAGTAATGTTACCTGTACAGCGCTTGCAATCTGAATTGAAGTCAAACTGTATTCACAACTCCCGATCTTTTGTTTCATCTGCATCAACGATACTAGCTTTGGGTTCGGGCTAGTTCAGTTATTGCTGTTAGTTCACCGAGTCGTAAGGTAACAGAGAGTTACCCAGTAAGCTGACAATTTGGCGACCATTGGATTCCAACAGTCTATCGATACCTTGCGGGTTAGCTTTGTCCCCACGTTCGAAATAGGGTCGAAGATAAGTTCTTTATAGGCCTTCAGTGGACTATCACCTGATAATGGTTAATTGAAAATATCAATCAGATGTGGAGCTTATTCACTTAAACAGTTTTTTTCAAGGAAAACAAAGATATCGTTTCCGGGCGAGATGACTCAGATAGCAAAAGCACACATCAATGTCTATGTACGGCAGTGGTATTTAGGATACTACAAGCTTTTTCTTAGTTCAAACGTTGTTGTGAATGGGTAGTCATGCTCACTTACGTACAGTCTTCTCAAAGTACTGGCGGCCTCCCCCTTAGTGTGAGTAAATCCATCAGATGTATTAGTCTGCCATACGCAGACCTAACCTTTCGTGTGTGTCTCCAGTTCACCGTAACGGCAGTGGGTCATCCGCAATACAAAGAGATCCTCTTGTTAGTATGTAAACCTATATTGTGCAATATGACAGCTGTGGTGCGATCGTGCCAGTCGGTGTGTGCTCATCACTTAAGGTCACCATATCTAATTTAAAGCCAGTTCCAGCCAGTAAGTTTCAGTTCAGTCAACCGTTTGACACAGCAGTTAAGGCATTCTGGCTTTTTACCAGGTCCAGGGCATTTTATTCTGAATTTTTTATCGATTGCTATGGCAAACCAATCGATGTCAACGAATATGTGATTATCCTGGTTAAGACTTAGAAGGGAACTTGGCCACGTAAACCCTTTTAGCATTGTACCCATAACACCGAATTTTGTCTTGTGGTAAACTTTTCTGATCCCATTTTTGTTGGGATCCAAACTAATTTCGCACATACTGTAGTGGATTGCAAAATTCGAGGTGCGCGTATTCCAGTTCTCGGCGGAATACCTCAATGCGGTGGTGAGACACGTCCAAAAGCCCGCAGCGGATAGAGTGCGGATAGCACGGGCGAAAGGATGAGCCATCGTCCAACGAGGTCGGACCAACGGACGAGGGATGGCAGATGGAAAACCTCCGGCAGAAAGCGTTGACCACACATACCAACCGGGCAGAAGTACACACGATGTGTGAGCGGGAACCGGGTGTGTGTTGTGGATCGGAATCCCGATGGCATGACAACCAGGAGTTGGACCATAAAGATTGTGCTTCATTCGACGCCTTTTCGCTACAGTATAACCGAAACCCAAAATCTATGCTCACTGTGACTAACTGGGGTCGGGATTTCTGTGTCGTAACTCTTATCAGAATCGGTGATGTAAGCATAATCAGGACAGGAGCGCTTCTAACTGACCTATCACTTAATGTGGTAATAAACAGGCTGAACCAGCCTAACTTCCAAATTTCTCTTGAAAAATTCCTGACCAGATGAAGATGTTGATCTAATGCATACATAATTTACGAGCTCAAGTTGCCGCGAGTAAATCACAAAATCTGGCCATCGTGATAGCTCAGAATACCGTATTCGTTCGCCTGCCATACAAGCGTGATATCGAAACAGAGACAAACAAATATTAGCTTTATCAAACCCTCTTACGCAAATTCCTGGCGGAAATCCTAGGTAGCTGGCTCGCTACTCGCCGTGTTGACACTGTGCCAGAAAACTGAACTACATGCCCTTGATAACTCCACACTTGTGTACACATTGGCATGTCGTTGATTGGACGCCCGGATATTTGTCCAAAAGGAGCAATCAACATCATTCGGTCTGACTCGGAGTGATTTGACCTTATACATCCTCACACCGTTGTTGCAGATCTGGCCGATGTAGACCGCCGAGGAAACCCCACGCAGGATTTCCGTGTAGCCCACACAGTCCAAACCGCTCGCAGATTGACCATTGCTAAATCGATTACCGTTAGGCTGCGAAGCCCGATACTGTGATCAACAAAGAAGTTTGCACAAAACCAGCGGTTGCCATGGCCAAAGGTCACATCATTGGCTTTCATTCATATCCGCATCAGTGACGTGTTGTGTGAAGATAGTGACCACTCGTCAGCAGTATTGATTACTCGCCATTTGATCGATCAAGTCGTAATTAGAATTGCGTAAGAGTCACCTGACTTGTTCTGCTAATTTGACAAGGTGCTCAGGCGTGTGCATGGAATCCATCCATGGGGCACACAGCTGTTATTGGTGAACAAAGGAATGTGACGACTGACACCTGCCAGGGATATTCCAACGTATTATTCTAATCTTTGAGCATATGTAACAGTACTGATCTGATGAGGAGTTATCGAGAACATTTAACAGTCATTGTGTCTATTTTAACGCTGACGATTATTGCGAAGTTAGGAACCCACAAAAACAATGTGATGTTCAAGGGGTTAAGTATTTATGCGAATTTCAGATGCAAGTCTGCAACCTGATCGATTCTTCTCATCACTTGCATGAGACACGCCCACGATTATCTAGGCGTGGCTTCACAGGGCCTGAACCCATTCGAAGGCCACGCTCCCCAGACTTCCTTCCCTCAACCGGGTCGACATGGCCTGTTTATACTAAAGTAAGAAATATCATCACAACATCACTGTTCTTTCAACTGTTTCAACGATCAGATCAACACCACACGACGCGCAGTGCACCGACAAATGAATAAATGACTAATCGAACTTTGAAGTTGAAAGCATTGTGTACTTGAGGTGATACAGGCGGACCCAGTAGAGTTTAGTTTTGTGATTGGTACTGGGTTGATGGTAAATGATAACTCAATGATTCGAACTGAAGCACCAAGATTTAATGTTTATCTGAAAATGAAAAATGGTCAGATGAAAACCAGTACCTTAACTAAGATGTTTCATTTATGTCCTGTGATGGAACTGGAACTGTCTGAAACGAATTCTGTTCACTACTTTTAAAACTTAGTAGTAGTAACGAGCTTTTGCGTTAACTACTAGCTTGTGCTTATCTGCTGACGAACCGTAGGAGAAGAAAAACAGTTCATATTTAACACACTCCTTGAAAACGGTTATCCAGAACAGTTTATAGCTAAACATATGATGATTAGCACAAAGATAGGTGTACCGCAAACCGTAGACAAAAAGTCCGTCTATATTACGTTGCCTTTCAAAGGCGACAGCAACGCTGAGAACATAACCAGGAGACTTAACGTGGCACTTAACAAAACCTATTTCGCAGCTCAATTACGTATACGATTTAACTGCACACCAGTTTTGCGTCCCCAGCCAAAAGATATACCGCCTGTACATGCTGCTTCTTTTTGTGTTTACCGTTTTGTTTGTTCCTGTGAAACAAGCTACATAGGCCGCACAACAAGTTGACTATCTAAGCGCATGTGGGAGCATCATCCGGCGTGGCTAGTTAGAGGATCGATGAAGACTTGCTCATCGGCGGTCGCTGCACACTTGGTCGAACCGAACCATGTGATTAACCCGGCCGATTCGTTCAAACCGATCTGTCGCGTCTGCGGATTGCAGTCGAAATGGGTCAAAGGTCGCTTATTAGCCATCGCAGAAGCCATCGCAATTCGATTACATTCACCCCCGTTATGTTCACAAAAACATCTGGTCAAAGCATTGAACCTCCCATGGCCGTGTATCAATAACCCGGATCGATCTGTTGCGTAGGAGCACCGATTTGCCAAAACCACTTGGTGAGTCTGATTAACTTGACATTAATGCCTACTATGCCTCACCCTATTGATATACTACCCCTGTCGAACCCATATAAATGTGTTGTATTTAACTTGATGATGAAACACTGAAAACAAGTTTGTTTGCTACGCGTTTCTTCTCTTGACTAAACCGGGCATATTCACAGTACTTAAACGAACCTTTGACAGTCCACTTCAGCTCCCAAGTTGTGACTCGTTTTGACATTTTCACTTTGAACCTATGGCCAACCAGACGACCAGAACGTGTTCATTTATTCTTGGGCGCATTGTATCGTTTGTCACTACTTTTTCAGAATGACATCCGTAGAGTTGTCACAAGAAGCAACGTATCTCGAACCGGTGAAATATACTCTTTACCTGAGGCTGTACCTCAAGATTACTGTTTACAATGGTTTCAACATCAAGTCTGTCCTACTGAATCAAATCACCAGTATAACAAAGTTAACGTCCTACTATGCCTTAGTTTTGTACAAACACGAACAGCTAGCACGTAACACAGGCGTATGCTGTGACTAGATTGATTCACACAGGCGGCCCTAATAGTTTTTCCAAGAGTATTCACAAATGTGGTCTACCCGGAACCAAAGATACTTATGAAATAAAGCAGAATAACTGCTATTCTGTGCAGAAAAGAAGCATTCAAATATAACCATTCGGTTTTGAGTGGAGTGTGGGCAAAATTAAACCTTGAAAAAAAAAATTGGGGTGTTGAGAGAACCGATAATGCCGCGAATGTCAGTAACTGTCAGTGTTTACTGCAGATTTACATTGGACAGACTATATTAGGACTAAGAGTTCGAATTCGTGAGAGATGGATTTCCTGTTAGGCCAATTTGGATTACGCTCGAAATAGAAATGTGTCATTTTTCTTCGACGTAGGTACACTGAAAGTTAACGGTCATTGGGTTGTGCGTTTATTCATATACTCCACTTATATGTTTCTTGAGCAGATCCACTTGTTTGCTTGTTTGCAGTCAATCAGAATTTTTACGATGTCAACAGTCTTTTAGGTCATGTCATGTGAACAATTTTGCGATGAGTTTCCGTTCAATCATACTGAAAATAAATGATCAGGTTTAGTGAAACTTTAAACATTATTCGAAGTAATTTTTATAACTATCAAAACCAGCTGTCATAACTGTGAATTTCATTGGGATCATATGCAATCACGTCTGTATACCACTGCATTACAGAAAGCGATTTTTTTCACCCAAAATTTCTTGATAATCACCGGTCTCCGAGTTCCTCGTGACTTCATTCGACCGAAAGAAGCGGCCTTGGATTGCGATGAATACTCCAGTCTTCTCTGTGTGCAGCAAACCGCCAAGAGCAAACCCCACATTGAAATCGGCATCGGTTGACTTGAACACTCCAGGTAGAAAGGACCCTGGGAGAATGATAAACATTTGCATGTGGTTTCAGAATGTGAAAGTGTCTCATGTGTTAACACTTAGTCGTAAGTGATTTACCTATTCATACGATTTGATAGAAGAAGACAACGCCGTGAAGTGGAAATTGATTCTGGACTACTAATTTGTTTACATGAGTATCAGGTGATAAGCTTGTTACCGTTAGTGCACTTCCATAACTGACTGGCTGTATAAATTTGGCAAGTCTGAGCACAGTAGTCGTCTGTTAATGCTAACATTAAATCCACCCTGACTTCAGACTGCCAGCAGTTAGCAAGCCAAATGACGCAATCTGTACTTTGATTGTCTTCTCAGCCCTCACTTTTACACACTATCCAACTGTGCCGTAACCTATAGGGTCTCTCTAGAGGTTCCACCCTAGATAGGTTATGTGAGACACTCGTATTGAATTCGGTTGACTAGGTCGTTCACATGGTTATTACATCTCGACGTACAGTTGTTTCACTGTAGATAGCCTAGCACCAACTACAAGTCCAGGCGGCAAGTAAACAGGTCGCTGAGCATTTTTACATTTACATATTTTCTTGTCACTTGGTTATGCCCATACGTTGGGAACTGGTTTCTGTTTTATCTCATTTATGGAATCCGAATGTCTGGCACAAGGCAGTACATTCTCATAAATGACTTATTGACAAAAGTTTATACATCTTTTCAGATCAACTATGAATACATCAAATATCAAGAGGTTGAATGCATAAGCAACAAGAAGGGAAATGGAAGATGACCATGTCAAACTTTAACGTCCGCCAATAAAAGTAGACAGCTGTTGTCTAAATGAGTAATATGTGGAGTTACACTGGAATACCATGGAACAGGATTTGCATCATCGTAGCGAAAAATGACAACTACAACATTATTTTTAATTGGTGCTGAATGAGGAAAATTTACCAAAATCACGTCGACGTATAAGTTATGCTGTCTGAGTAGATGTCTCAATTTTCAACTCTGGTTTGACCAAAAGTACACAAATCTTTACAGTGCACCCTTAAAATCGTCACGGTAACAATAATAGCAACCCACTTTCTCCCATTCCTCTTCCTCCCCATCGTCCTCATCCTCATCTTAAGTGTTATCTTCATCCTGATTTGCATCATTCCCAACTTCGTGATTTTTAATTGCTGATCTTATTCCGCTCATATGTAACAAGTTTTTTCTTCAATAAATAGGTTTAATTTTGTTCAAATGAATTAATTTCTTGCCGCCGGTTTTCCATGACTCAAGTGTTAACAACATTTCATCTCAAAATAAGAGCCATTTACCGCGGAACTCATAGATGACATCAGGATAAAATCTATGACCTTCATCACACTGATTCATTAATGTGAAATCAAAATGACAAGTACTCAGAAAACAATGAGTATAGTCATTTCTGTTTGATGCTGACAATCCTCGCAAAGCGACTCACTAAAGTTAAGCAGGCAAAGATGCTTTTGTTTTTTCTTCACTTGAATGAGATGTCGTGTACAGTTGAGAGGTTCTAGATCTTTCAAATGCGCACAACAACCTAATGTATATCGAGCAACAAAAACAAAGTTGATTCATTTCGCCTAGTAAAACTGCTTACCCAACATGGCCACTTGACAGATAGCTTACAAGATGGAACAAAAATAGCAGGAGTCATGCATAATCGCTTGTGTTAACTGCAATTCGAGGTAGACCTGCACATAGACTGTGCGGTACAAACGTGACAAATAGCTGTTTTTGGATTGCCGCGAGGACCTTTTGACACATATCGACCTATTACGTGTGGTTCAGACATGTGATTTTGATTGTCGGACTTTCGATACAGTGACACGTTCTACCAAAAACTGCAAGTAATCGTGCACCTTCCGAAAATTCTGATGCGAGTTTGATGTAGCTTTAAGTATCTAGTTGGTCTTCTTACAAACCACATAACGGTCTCCTATAGGATATTTAGTTACTCAGTGAAGTGGATAAACCGCATTTTCTAAAACTGAAAATATGTCAATCCTTCACGCATTCATAAATAACACATTAGGCACTCAACTATACATGTCGCATCATCAAACTAAAAATATCCAGTTTATTCGAATGGTATTTCTTTCAGTTTTGTATGATTAATCTTTCTGGTGACTGCATGGAATAAACACAATTGATCACTGTCAACGTTCGAAAGGTTGGGTAGATTTCCGATAAACTTATAATGTTATGCCCCAATGGAAGAAAACTGTTGTGAAAACCAAAGCTTCAGGTGAAATTAAAAAGCTGTTTTGAATACCTCACTGTCCGGACACTCACTCCCGAACATCTTCGTAAAACAAAATAGAAGTTACCTCGTTGAGTTAGATTACACACCGCCGATCTCAGAAGACAAGCGAGTTGCGAGGCCCTAGACCCGGAGACTTACAGTTTCACACTAGTGGGTGCTTCTTGGCTGACTTTGTAATGCGCGATAACATTGAACATGTTTCGTTCCTATCACCGACTCATATCACTGAAACCTACAAATTCAGCTACCATCTGAAAAACTGAAGTAATCAACCAAGATTGTTTAATACGATTGACATTTCGTGTTAGTTTGAATTGCCGTTTGACATTTTGTTGTGAATCCATCACAGTCTGGCTTCACCTGCAATAGATAACTTAATTCTTCAAGGCATAAGTGAAAAGCATACCTCTTTCAGCTTATTCGTTGTCATCAGAGTTTCCGTAAACGATAACCGTAAAGTTTCCTTTGAGCCAGGTCGGCAACATTTAGTATGGCGTAAAACTTCTGACCCACATTAACTGAGTGCTCGTTTGTCTACATTGTTTGACTCATCGACTGCGCGTCAGTTAAGTGATACACCTGAATCTGCCGGCTCAGATTTAACATGGGATAGTGAATATCTGGCTTGAGACATTTAAGAATATTTTGAGCAGAGAACTGCTATGGAAGTACAACATTTCACTATTCTTGGCTTGTCACAAAATCACGGATTTCCATCAAAATTTTTGTTCAACGGCATAATTACCCGTAAGAACGACACATTTTGTATCATTTCCCCCCAAATTCGATGATAAAAACTGGGCGGTCTCAAGGATGGTGTCGGTTCCGTGCGTAATGAGAATCTACAGAAAGAAATATCTGTAATCAGTTTAAAATGTGCTTCGTACCTTGTGTATTGATGTTTCATTGATAATTTCTATTAACTGCCATCGGTCAGACTCGGTCACTTCGAGACTGTCTTTAGAAAATGGATTCAGGCAATGAAGCAGCACATTGTTGGGAAGTGTATGCTCCTTAATAAGCTTATTTGCATAAGATTCGCCAAATTCGAATGCATATCCACCGACATGTCTTGGATAACATTTATCGATAGTTCCTTAAGAGTAGATAATTGAAAACTATTGATTTACCTCCGGTCTGAATGATTAAAATATCCATTTTGTTTTCTGGATAAAAGCAGAATAAACTCCGATAATCTGTATGGCTAATATAAGCCAATCACAACTCAATCTTTGATCATCATTACGAAATGGATTTCAGTTTGACCAAAGTTCACAAATCGGTTTCACGAGCCGGCTGAGCTGTATTCAGGGCCACAAATTAATCCGCTACTTTCAATACGCTATCGGTTTTGCTGTAAACGGCTAAGCAGGTTACCGGAATTAGCATGGGCTATTCTGAGAAAATCCATTTGTTTTATATATTTATTGCGGTGGTGCCTGGAAATATTGCATACACAATTCAATATATGAATATCCCTTCCGTTTCTGTTGGTGGACTTTCGGGCACGGGTCTGAGTACCCTGACAAATGAAGCAACCAGTAACATGGATGTTGCTCAACTTCCTTTGTCCACTCCAACTCAGTCAAATAGTCTGCTATCACCGACTGTCACGGCGATTCCAAGTGGATCCTTACCTAGTATAGTAATGCCAGACGTCAATACTCGAAGCTTAACTGGTGTTGACATTAACACGAACAGTTTTGGTGAGCCATTTCTGAACCCTGTGGTTACAAGAGCGAATCTTGAAGGTGACGGACTATCAACGGGTCTTTCAGTGACTCAACCAACAAATATACAATCGGTTAGTGGACTAGAGACCTCTCTTTTTGGCCTACTGAATAACCAGAATACGCGAACAATGCAACCAACAGTTGACACGTTGAACTCAAATCCGATTCAATATATGGGGGCGGAAAGCTTCGCAAGAGAGTATTCAACGGGCTCAAACGTCCAAAGTATGTCATTTTTACCTAAAGCAAAATCAACATTTCATTATAAAGGTGCATTTACTCCACGCTCTTTGCTGCCTACACTTATCAGCCCAACCAATCGCCCAACGACCGCACGATCTGTAACTGTGACGACGCCGTCAATAACACTTAATACCGTACGTACATCCGTTCTACCACCAATAGTGAGATCTGGAATAGTGACGTTCCAACCAGCTCAACCAAGAGCCGTCGTATATGCTGTTCCTGGGTTCATCAGTTACCTACCGAAATCTTACTTTCATCGGAAACACAAGAAGCATGTGCGGAAGGAGTTCAATCGGAGGCGTGCGATCCACAGATATGAGAAAGGCATAAAGATGATTCCTATTGGCGGCCCGTTTGATTTCGACCACCAGACCCATTTCGACCCTTTTTTCGGACAAGCCAGAGAATTTGGCTTTCACGGCCACTTTAATGACTTTCACAAATTTAGAAAGAAACGCACCCATAAGTATAAGAGAAGGTTTATAGATGACTTCAATGAATATGGATTCTGATTTTGATTTTTTCATGTTATTAAATAATGCACATCTGTGTAGTTGAAAAGACCTTGAACTCAGCAGCTGTTATACCGCGTGATTCGTAAATCCGGTTGGTTCTTTTTCTTGCGTTTTGTGGTTTTCTCTTAAAGCGGGTTATTCCTTCATACTTCATGCTACTTTTTGATTCATTGTTTCCCACTCAACAAGCGATGACTTACTTTGCTTAGTTCTCTGTCTAAGGCATGGGTATTATCAGAAGAGATTGGTTGTGATAATGATCACGTGCATATCGTCGTAATTTGCAAGGGTAGTAAATTGTACAGAGTATATGAGGTCACCTTTGGCTTAAAATGAGTGACCATGCACTGCAACAGTCCAGTAGGTCACTTACGTTGTTTTATTTATGCCCTGTATTTTGTTACATTCAGCTACAGTTAAATGCGGTAATGATCATCGGTGTATTTCTTCCGAAACTGCGAAGTACTTTCGTTAGAAATTGCTCCTACTATTAAAAAAGTTACTGGGGGTTGCTTCAAAAAGGATGGCGTGTAAAGTTGCAATTCATTTTTACTCATTTCGAGTAGTACGAGCGATCCTTGTGTACTCATCAAAAGCCCAACAAACCCTACTATGGACCACGCAGTTTAAGCTTATCCCCTGTCACAACAAGTTCAAAAAATTGATCGCAACCTGGAAATGAGGGTTTTGGTGTGACACACCTGGAACTTGTCGCTACTTATCAGATTCTCCAAAGTTAATTTTTACTTTTAGATGTTAAATTAACTTATAAATGGCGGTGCTTTGAGCATATCCACATAAAATCTGGAAGATTGGAGCTTCCACCCTAGGACGCGTGTACCCACCACCAGAAGCGGTTTGGGCGTTCGGACAAGCTGTTCGCGCAACTATGCGATTACTACGCAGGTTCGAGACAGGGGGCTCAAAGTACCTGAATCCAATCGGTTTGTCTTTTTCGGTGTCAAACAGGCGTCTGTTAACCTGAAAAACAGACAGTAAAGACAGGATGTGGCACCGCTCTTGGGGATGACAGTAAATACCTTGAACAGAGTAAGATTCATAATCTGTTTTAAGTAAGTAAGAATCTAGCAATGCTATAAAACGACCTGTAGAAGTGCAACCTACAAATTTATTTCCTTTTTTACCACCATCCCGTGGTGATACACGAAAAATAAGTTAGATGACATCCAGATGCCTAGGTTTTTCTTCAGATCAGTTTTCAAGACGTCTACTGAGCTGAACGCACTATGATTTACAAAGGCATTGCCAGAATCCCCATCGAGCGATATGAGAAAAGACGAGAGGGGAAGAGAATGACAACAGTGAAGGTGCATGGGGCTATGTGTGTCCGACTGTCAACGGCCATCTTGGATAATCCAGTCATTTAGTTGCTTCTTGAATGCATCGACTGACGTTGCCATGACTCTCTTCGTCGGAATTGTCTTCCATGTCGAACAGACTCGGACAGCAAAACTGTACCGTCTGTATAAAAGGCTACTGCTCGGTATAAAGACGTTGTACTTATGACCCATGAGACACCGTGTCGGCGAGTGTAAAAAGATTTTTATTGAGTGACTCGGGGAGCATAGGATTTTGTATGTTAATATAAGGTCGCCCTTCAAACGCATGTAGGCTAGGGGGACTAGTTTCCGTTTCAACAGACGGTCTTTATACGACAAGGAGAATAGATCCTCAACCCGCTTAGTGGTCCGTCTTTGGATAGCCTCTAGAGGAGTAACGTCTTTCTCCCAGTACGGAACACATACCTGAATGTTAACTTCCAGCAGTGGCTTTACCAGTGTAATGTAGGTATGTGAGAATCTGTCGAATGGGAAAGTCACAAGGTTCCTACTAAGCATGGCTATCTTCCTTTACCAATAGCAAAATGTTAGTACTAAGAAAAAATTCTGATGTAACGACAGTACCTGGGTTGGTGGACAGTGGCTAGGGTAGCACTACCGATGTGATATGTTCTAGTGCTGTGATGACGAACGTGCATAGTTTTCAACGTGGACGTGTTGAAGAGCAATCGATTTTCCACGGGCCATTGATGCAGGGCATCTAGGTATCTTTGAAAGTCTTCTGCGTCTCCAACGCTGTGTAAGACGCGCTATAGTTTTGCGTCGTCAGCATACATCACAACGGGAGAGTTACTCACGATTGGGAGATCGTTAATGTATACTGAGAATAATAGGGGACTCAGTATGGAGCCTTGTAGTACACCAGATGTGGCGTTAAACGGCCTGGATAGCTCACCATTAACTGTAACTGTGTATGTGCGACAGGATAGGTATTGTTTGAACCAAAAGCAAACCTCACTGCATAAGCCCATATCATTCAATTTGCCCAGTAGTATACTGTGATCAACTTTATCGAACGCTTTCGTGAGATCTAAAAACACAGCATCAAGTGGGAGGCGTTCTTCGGTAGCTTTTGTCCACGAGTCAGCGGCAATCAGTGAGTTGGTCGTGCATGAGTGATTGTTTCTGAAGCTGTGGTGCTCCGGCGCCAACAGTGAGTGAGTATTGAAGTAGTTTCTTACGAAATCGTCTTCTATGCTCTCCATCACTTTTGACATGGTTGGTAGTAAAGCAATCGGTCTAAAATTGCTGGCGTTTGTTTGATCCCTACCCTTGTAGATGGGAGAGATGACGCCGTGCTTCTAAGTGGCTGGAATACAACTAGTATAATGAGTGTTGAAACAAATGAGCAAGCGGTTCCGCCTGCTCATCTGCGCATTCTTTCACCATTTCTGGGGGTATCTCGTCAAACCCCGGGGACTTATCAACGCGTAGCAAAACTAACTTAACGCGTACGTTAGCCGGGGTAAAGTTATGGGGTAAATCCGAGGAACGATCAGAACAGAAAAACGTGGCGCATGGTTCCGTCTCGGCGGAGTTGCTGAAGACAAATGCACACTGAGCACGTAGTATCTCAGCTGTCTCATAGTTAGAGGTAGAGAGTTCTGAAGGTCCCATGAGAGAGGATACGGCAGCTTTCGACCTGGTCAGGGAGGCCATGTGATGGAATTTTTTATTTAGAGAAATCAGTGATGAATCTCGAAAGCGATACTTGGTGAGCCCTGCGGTCGGCTTGTACGACTGTTGTACACTGATTACGACAGCATTTGTATGTCAGGCGTGAGGCGCCATCTCCTTTAAGGAGAAATGCATCCCACAGGGTCCCCTTCTCTTTCATTAGACGTTTAGTCGATGGTTTGAGCCAAGACGACTTGCAGGCGGGGCTGAACTAGTTATTGTGGTGCTCAGTTGTAACATAATACGCTTTATATGTTCGTCTACCGTGCTACATTTTTCGGATGGTGGCCACTTAGCTTGTGATAAATGGCCTCGTATTTTTCGAAAGTTGGGTCGTTTGAAATTGCGCCGAGCCGACAGTAAGGAGCGGGTGATCGTGACTTCGCATATTAGGCGAAAAATGATTGTAGCATGGTCGCTTGCACTCAATGGCGCACCAACTTCGACTGTATCCGTTATATGGGGTTCAGTAGTTAAAACCAGGTCTAGTCGGGATGGCTTGCGACTTTCTCTTCACTTTGTGGGTTGATTTTCATGCTAGGTGAGTCTTACTTCCTGTACGAGATTGTAGAATTCCGTGGCTGCAGTGCCAGACATTAACCCGCTGGAGAGACCTGCATGCAAGAGATAGGAGTCCCCTAGAAGGATGGCGAGATGTCCGGGGATTACGGGGGTCCGTCTAATGGCACTGTGTTCTCTTCCGCCCCATTCTGGGGTTGCGGACGGGGCACTATAAATGACGCCGACAATGATTTGTGATAAATGAGATGTTCTAACATTTGTCCGCAAAGACTCTTCAAGTGAAAGCAGGGTTGGGTCTCTGTTTAGGACTGCGCGTAATTCAGCACCAACGTAGACTGCTACGCCCCCACATCTGCTGGCTAGCCGATCTTTGCGAAAGATAGTATAACCAGGTAGCTCCATCTCGTGATCGGATATGTGCGGCGTTAGCCATGTCTCCGCTAAACCTACGATCTTGGGCTTCTTTGAGTCGACAAGCTGTCGCAGTTCCTGCACTTTGTTCTTTAGAGAAAGAACATTAGTAGGCATACACCACCAGCTTGACATGTGTACCTGCGTACCCGTATCTGGGATAGTGTTTGCCTACAGATGACCTTTTTGAGATCGGCTGTACCAGGTTTTTTGGCTGTGCAGGAGGTGGTGGGCTACTGATGACCCCCGATATCTTGATCATCTTTACCACACTTGCCGCTCTGGGAGGTATACCAGTAAAAGGCGTTCCACGCTCTGATCTTGATTTATCTGCGTGAAGTCGGATCTCAAATGGGAAACTGTTTTTTTAGCGTATACCACCTCTGAAGCATAGTGGACAACATATCTCTTCTGAAGCGGGTGATTCGCAGTAGTCTGGGGGCTGAGATGGAGCTCAGGTGTACTGGGCGCGGAAGGCGTTGGATAGACCATGCTGCACATTCGCCTACGCCTAGGTTTAGTTTGGCCCGGATAAACCTCCACTGATCGATGTCGTGCCTGTGCGCATGCAATGCATCCGCATCCTTCAGCTCCTCTACTAAACTGCACGTTCGGTCGGAACTCTGGGGGTTGCGATATGCCGTTCGTCGAATCTCCCTGATCACCCAAGGGAATTCAGGTTTCGTTCTTAGGCAAGAATCATTGAATCTTGACAGGAAAGATGCTTTTAAGAAAAACCCCTTGACGTCTTCTCTGTGGCCGAGCCTGACACGGATTGACCGACGGTGTCCGTCTTGGTGAGATTTGCGAAGCCTGCATAGCGTGGGTTTATCTTCTAAGCCTAGATTAAGTAGATCACAAAGGGATCTCCACTGCAACCGATCATCAGCTTCTTTCTGGTTGAGCAACCTGCTTTCGCTTTCTGCAGCGTTATAGATAATGAGATTATGTCTAGCGAACTCTGGACATTGACTACGCCTGGGCGTATTTGTGCCTTGTGCTCTGAGGTGGAGAACGGTTGTGTGATTATGGCTTTCGACTAACGGCTTAGAGCCTTCCTGGTTCGTGCTGATGGGCGACTTGGACGCACCAGCTTGCTGAGACACAGTAACAATGCGTTTACCATGCTTCCACTTTGTGCGGCCTGTCTAAGCCGGTTTACTAGCTAGTATAGGAGACGGAGGGCTTTTGTTGTGTGTAGCCGGGCTGAGGTTGCCTGGCGTTGGCGTATCGGGACTGCGTATGGTAGAGGATGAGGAACTGACTAACTCGCTTGTCCTGTCTTTATCCTGAGTGATGCTGTTCTTACAGATGTTTAGTCGGCATGTCACACAATGGTATCTGAGGGCCGGGGTAGGTGAATCTAGAAACCTTAAATACAAGTCTATGGGTAACTCGGAAGCGCACTTGCAGTGAACCCAGTAGTCACAAAAGTCACTGGCCATGACTTTGCTACGAGCCCCTACCACCTTCGAACACGGTCCACAAACGTTGGCAGTCGGATTATTCGTACTTCCAATTTTAGCTAACTAATCTGCAAAACTTATAAAGTCCAAGAAAATAACAGGATAAAGAAAAAGACGAATCAAGCTTGCCAAACGTGCTGTTCGATGAGTTTATGGTGCCACGAGATATTCCTGTCTTGCTGCAGTAGATGGTATGTCAGTGGCAGCGGTGTCACGAGATGAATTCCGTGTAGCAGAAGTAATTGAAGAGTTTTTGAAGCATTCTATAATAGAAATAGCGCTTCCACGTATATGATAATAATAAATAATAAAGTCCCGACCTATACTGCTACCTTGGCGAGGTGGTCGGGCTTGTGTACTGTTTT
>JTDE01000414.1:48812-59555 GCA_014338405.1 Paragonimus skrjabini miyazakii | reverse complement strand
TTCCACGTCACTGTTGAGGTGAGCGGCGGCCCGAGCCACAGTACCTTTTGGTCAGGCTCATGGCTGTTGTGATGATGATGATGAAATAATAAAGTCGCTTTCCTTTCCTTTCAAAAATTCGTCAAGTTAAATTCGTTAGTAGCTATTAGCCGCTATGATAAACACCATACAGGCCCAGCACCTGATAAAATGGATGACAACTAACCTTGTTGAATTTTTGAAACTCATACCGATAGAAATAAAACATTTCAGTTCACGATTCATGCGAGGCAAGTCTTAGATCTGTAATCTGTCCGACAGCGCATTGACGACGGTTTTACCCAGAGTCTTGGAGAGTTATCATTTTTACAAGCGGTCGACAGTTGTGGTCATTTTAAACCCATGAGCTGCCTTCGTAGCAGTTGCTAGTAGTGTTCTCTGAAACTGTCTACTTCGCGAAGGTCTTTCAAAGGAATGCGTGAATCTGTCAAGATGACTGTGTGCTCACTTTGCGAGTAACGTGTGGGTTGATGGACAACTGTCTCGCGTGTTCAGTACCTTCTGTGGTGTTTGCTTTGAACATCCTCTGAATTCCTGACCACTTTCAAAATGATTAACATTCTGGGACGTGCGCGGGATGGAGGCCGATGGGCTTGATGTTGGTTTTCTTTCTGGTACTAATTGGACCGACATGTGGATGACTTTGTGCTACTTAGCCGCTCTACCAAGACCTTGCAAACTGTACTGAATAAGGTGAATGACGAGGCTGGTTTTTATGGAATGTACTTAACATCTTCCAACTGCAGAGTGCTGCTCGAAAGCTGGGACGTTCTCCTCTCCACGTTTTTTTCATTGTAGCCAGTCCGCTTGAAACTGTAGACACTTCCACCTATTTGGATGGCCATCATTCCGCCAGCTTGTACTATTGATGATGACAGGTCTGCGAGGGTAGCCAAAGAACGTGTAGTTTCTGCCAACATGTACCATCTTTGATCTCGAAGAGATGTCCAGGTGTTGCTGAAGGGAAGGGTACACAATGCATGCATGCCTTCCGTTTTGCTGAATGATTCCGAAGCGTGACTTTTCCGTGATAAATGTATTAACAGACTCACCGTGCTTACCCATCGCTGTCTCTGCCACTTAGTCCACGTCACGTGGAATGATCGCTTCAGCAAAGCGGCAGTTCGTCGCCGCGTATTACACAAGTTTCGGGGTACGTGGTCATTTGGCCAAATAACCGGGTTATACAGCTTACGTTGGTTAAGCGACGTACTCCGAATGCCAGCTGAGCCTTTTCCGTTTAGGGCTTTGTAATGATTAGGCTACCAACCGTTGAATAAAATTGCGGAGTGGTCAAGCAACGGAGCCACGAAGCATGCAGAACTTAGCTGTTCCATTGAATAAACCGAGTAGATTTCATCTACTCATTGTTATTCAACTCGATGATTAAAAAAGTTGTGCGAGGTGACAGTATGCCGCAGTTAACAGCGTTCATGTATCCACTATTTCTACTGTTCTCCCTATTATTATTCTATTCATCTTTCTCCTTGTGGGTGATTTGCCCCCTCGTCACTGCTAGGATGAGCGGAGGCTTGAGTTAGTGTGCTTTCTAGTCAGGCTTATGGCTGGTATGAATGGGTGCTGACCAGTTTGGTCGTGGCTTGCTTTTCACCCTGTATCGACATTTTTTATGATCATTATACAAGATTCAATCGTCACGCCTGTTCGGCGATCTTACGTAGACTCTGCAGAGCGTTTGGAACACTTCGTTTTTCATGGAATTTCCGTCTTATCATCCTGAGTGGCAAGATAGTTTTGGGTTATTTTCTGTCTGTGCAACTGCCAATCTCTGGGTCTCTGTGCGGTCACTGGAACTTCTTGACGTTCACCGGAATATTCCATCCAGCAATGAGTATAACACGGCCCTCAAGACTACTCGCCTGGAACTCCGGAATCAACTGAGAGAGAATTGTGATGCCCAGTGGACACAACACATTATCGAGCTGGAAGAATCCGCTGCTACCTTTAACTGCTGAACGCTTTTCCATCTCCTCCCAGCAACTAGTAGCAGGAAGCCAGATGTGAGCTTGGTAGTCTTCTAAGCCAATGGTGGGCTTGTTCATAACCTGCAACGATGCGGAGGAACGTTGTAACTGGCCATTCGGGTCCCGTCGTCCACATGGTCTTTCAAGTCGATAAAAATATATATTTGTCCATGCTTCGCAGTGAACGCCATGTATCGATTCTATTACTCATGCCAAGGTGGCCGATCAGTCTTCATCGCTACGACCTTACGAGGCGTCCTCAGAATCGCAAGGCTTTCTCGGGGGATCGCCGCTGGCACTTTCGTCAACAATAGTACAACTTCAGAGGTGAACAAACTGACTCGCAGACTCAAACGGGATCGTGATATATGCGCACCGACATGGATCTGTGTTTATCTTGTATGAGTGCGTCACACGTTTTGGGAGTAATACGCACTCGAGGCACTTTTCATGACTTGATGGGAGTTGAACATCAACATTTGGGATGTACTACTACCGATTATGGTATCTCAACGGGAACTTTTTACTTAAGTTTCTGACCCGCACGGTTGCTAGATGTAGCATAACGTCCGTAGTTCTTTGGGATCCAATAAGCGATGATTCGGTTGTTGTGTATTTTTACTGGAGTTGGAGGAATCAGCACCTCCACTATATCCCTTTTTGGACTGCTTCCACATTTGCAATGATATGTAGTAGACCAGTTCTAGCTTTTGTGATGTTTATTAGACCGTGCTAGGTTACTGTCTAGTGAGCGTAGCAAAAGCAATCTCCTGATTTCACTTTCGCTCTCTTTTGAATTGCAGCTGTATGGAAATGCTCCATCTCTGGTCAATTCTGCTCTTGTAATTATTGCGATGACGGGAAGCTCACTTAGTTCTCCTGTTCTTCGAAATTCTCATCATCAGACCGGAAGCTCATTGTGGCCAGTTTTGTGTTCCTTTGGGCCTGTCAGTTAGGGAGAGGCGCAACCAGGATGAAACAGTGACTTCAACCGAAACCGCTAGTCATCTGACCTCCGATCTTATGAGCACCACTCACGGTTGGATGGTTAAGGTAGTTTGAGAGCAAGCATCGGAAAACATGTCGATACAACGAAGAGTACACTATAAACAACTCTGGTTATAGACACCTTTCAGTAACTTTATAGGCGATCTCAGAATTATGTGTTGCATTCCTCAAAGGATTATCATCCTGGCTTAAATTATCAGCAGACAAAGCATCAGTGTTTGCTGGCAAAACATTCACTGTTAAACTTCGACACATAACGTGCAGACATGGAGTTCTGTTAAACAGTAACCCAGGATAAACGCTACAATCCTTCAATAAAATTGGTAAACCTGAGAATTTCTATAGTGGAATCGAAAGACGTAAGTCGAATTGTGTTAGCCGACATACCGTTTTGTACAATCAGTACGCACGTGAAAATGTAACTTGATTATAATTGGCATGCACATATTATAACAGACAGAACAGTATACGAATAAACTAAACAATCGAATTCCGGAGGCCGTTAGATGAACTAGACGTGTTCACATAGCCGTGCCAACTATCGATTGTGTTCCGTGTGCACCGCATACGGTCATTTCGCATGTGCGTGCACGTTCAGGTCATACGAAGTAGCAGACGACACACGCATTTGTTTGCCCAATACCAGATGGTATTTCGATCATTGATGAGTAGTAGGGGCAACCTGAACATTACTCACAAGCGAATGTGGCGCAGTGTTTATATGTGATGATTCAGTCATACCTAATGTGTTCAAGGTCTTTGCGCAAGCTTTCAATCAGTTTGCGTTTAAGCTCTCGACGATCGTCATCATACTCAAGACCAGATGGAATCGGGCGAGATTTGTTTATGAGGTTTGTCGACGTGACAAAAATCCACTTCTGTCGCAACTGCACAGCTCCTTCGGATTACACGTCTTCACATCAGGCTTTCATAGCTGCTGTGATTTTTTCCCAGTGTTCGTTAGGATCTCTCATCTGACTCGAGCTGAGCAATTTGTTCACCAATACCTCTTGGTAAATTTTCTTTACACTCTTCTCGTTCGAATGCTAGTTAAGTATCTTGCATTTATGAGCGTATGTCCTCTGGGCAAATGACAAAACAAAACAGGCACACACAACAACACGATCCGAGTCCAGGCGGTTGCTCCAAAAGCCACGACACTCCTTAACAATTTGGCGCCACCTGTAACTGACTGCTATATGATCAAGTTTTGCCCACGACTGAGAAGCATACGGGGGTCTCCATGTAACGTAGTGCCTCTCCTTTTGTTTGAACTCACTGTTCTAAGTATAAAGATCATGGGATGCACACAGCCGGAACAGTCTTTCGCTACTGTCAGTGCGTTGCGACCGAACACCAAAAATGCTTCCCAGACGCTTCTCATCCGGAGAAAGACGACCAAGCTGAGCATTCAAATCACCCGCTATTATGATTATGCCTGGGTGTTTAGTGTGCCTCGGAAGATCAACGAGGGCGTTATAGAATGCATCTCCGGTAACATCCGAACGGTTGCCCGTTGCAGCATATGCCGATATAGTGAAAACAACGCTTTTTTGATTTACTTCGACAGACTTTAGCCGATGTACTGAGTCCGACAGTGCACAAACGGCTGTTCACTGGGATCCAGTCGAGCAAACATTGCTTCTATCTGGAACTCAGTGCGATTACCAATCCAGCTTGACCACGAGATTCAGCTTCGGCGTCACCAGAAACCCTGAGGGAGAAGCGCTTGGATCGACAGTTATCTAGAGGTGAGCTCAAGTGGATAACAATGCTAGAATCGTGGACTCGCGTCTCCGATACACAGCACGCATCAAGCTCGAGACTTGAGAGAGTACTTGCCAGAGCAGCTTGCTGACCGACTTGTCAGAGAGTGCGGGCATTGAAGGCGCCAATGTTTACCAGTTGTCTTGGCCTCAGAAAACAATTATCGCCCGAAGGCATATGGAAGGCAGAAGGAATAGGGGGTAAGACAGTAGGAGAAAGTTGAGATCGGTTAGTAACGTCACTGTTGAGAGAACGATAACTTCTGATACTTCCCAGTCGTTTATGCCGTGGAAGGGGGTTGACTTGAGGGACATCACTCCGAGTCTCTGATTCAAAAGTCTGACTTGCGAGACAACAGGATACAGGGTTTTCTTGGGGGACCCTACCCGGAGCCAATGACGCGAGAGTCTGACTCACTTGGTAGTGAGGGGCTTGCTTAGCCCGAGGGTGCAGTGAATAAGACATTGATGTCTGATTCTGAGCACTGCTGCACGCAGTGGATGTACTCGATGCTACATCAGGCTTTTAGACGATACCGAATGTTTTCCGACCGTATTGGATAATACGCCGGCGGTCACGGTCAACCGTTGAGCTATCGGAGTGCTTTTTGTTAGAGAGTACCTCTTCTAACCCCGTTCTTCCTGATACGGAAGACAGCAGTGCTGCAACTATGAAAATAGTTCTGCTGTATGTCCATAGGATCGTGCCTCGCTCCTAAACACTCCTACGCGGCCAGTAATGCGGCGTACAATCCTACGAGTGTAACTGCTTTTCGTCTGACTGCTCCCCTTTGGCTTGTCTGACAAGGTTGTACCTGGAGGGACCGGAATTATAGTCAGCGTAGCCCTCCGAGTTGATGCAGTGCACAAGTCTGACCACCACGTCAAGTTAGCAGAGTATGTGAGAGTAAATTATAATGACGCTTGGGTTAATGGAGTTCGAATAACTGTAAAATGGATTAGGAGAACGTTCATCGTTAAAAATTGAAATGTCTTTTGGGTATCGTTTGTGAAGAAGGACACGAAAGACTCCGTCATGTAATCACTTTTCCTGTGTTCCCAAGAGTACTTTTGTCAGTATCTGTCCCAGTGGGCTACCTGTATCATCTTCACAAGTTTTTCTGTAATTCATGCCTTTGATTGTTCGCGGACTGTGTTCTGTATAAGCATAAATAAGGTCCTTATGGAAATCTAGTTGAATACGGAAACTCACGTTGTGATTGGAAATGAAACCGCACAAAAATTCAACAGTCTCATTCATCTGTGAAACAACCGAATTGTTCTCCGAGGTGTTTGCAAACTCGACAGGGCTCCGAACACAGTCTGACAGGGCTAACAATTCTTGAATCGGTTTAACGATGTCTACTAACCGACGCACGGATTTGAGGTTTACCGAATTGTCCAGGGATATTGTCGACCGGAATGTGGTGTCTTTCTTGTGGGTTTTTGGTGAACCTCTTATCTTCGGTTTCTGCGTGCCTTTTGGCTTAAGTTTCTTATGATGTATCTCAGAAATATAACCCTGTAGCATCCGTATATAGGTAATTTTCTCGATTTTGGTTTTTCATCTGGAAGATTGTTTGGACTAGCATCCAGTTGAAATTTCTGTACATGGGAAAATGTCGCATTCATCTTGGTTGTATGGTCCTTTCTGCACCATAACAACACTGGAACGTTTGTCTGGTGTGATGAAGCTTAAGTCGGTCATTTCTTTCCAGCCTTTTAATGACTAGTGTTCAGCAGAGAAACAACAATGCTGTCATATTGGGGCCGACTTAACGTCATGTTAAATATGGACCAGATTTGTACGAAACTAATTAGCAAGGTCCGATGGAGCAGGGATAAGGTCTTTCATCTGATGATACAGGTTTTCAAATTGAACTTAAATTTATAGTGTTTTACCTGTGTCCGGTGGTAACTGGAAGTTTAGACCTGAGTAAAGCATCCTTGCGAGGTCATATAGTTCTTACATAATTCGCATCGTAAGTCCCACTCTGGGCTTTAAGACTGAACACTGTGGCTCAGAAACGTTACTGTAGGAAGTGGAACTTGCGTGGACAGGGTTAATGTTATTAGTTATGCCTGTTGTGCGCACTAGATTAGTCGCATATATCCGTCTGACTGTAGTATAGGACTGCGCCCACCGGACGACATTGAAGCACACTGAGCATGCAGTTCATTCATGTGTGATACTCCGGTTCGTTCAGCTGATAATCGGTGAGTTTTTATGCGACCATTGTAAATTCTCTGCGCATGTCGGAATGTTTCATCAAACAAAGGGCGTGGTTCGGCTCGTAGAGATCCTGGCTTAAAATCCCGGGGGCAACTACGGAAGGGTCGTGTGGCCCGGTGGACACAGCGAGATGGGGCACTCTGTCGCTACCGGGAACTCTCAAAAGCTTCTCCATTACTTTCGAGCGACGGGTAGCAAAAAGCTCATTACAAGCTGGATCGTTTGTATAGCCAATGGTATGCCCATCCGTAACTTACAACGACGTTTAGGACGCTGGGCTGAGCAGTTCCATCGGTAGATAACTGGTTACATGAGCCGTGGAAAATGCCATCGCATAGTCTTTTCGTTTGTTGACGTACCTCCCCCGGAAATAGAAATCTCATTTGAGACCAAGATCCTGAAACACCAGAAGACATCGGACCCAGATCAACTCCCTCCTGACGCTTTTGTAGATGGGGTACAGCTCTAGTTAAACAGCTGACAGGTCTGCTCCAGAAGCTCTGGATCAGCGGAGTCATTCTAGATGACAGGTTTGGCTAACATCATCTCCATCTTCGAGAAAGGCTCATCCACTTCATGTGCAAATCACAGGGACATTAGCCTGATTCTTTTTACGTCAAAGTTGTTGGTAAGCCATTGTACTTCGTATACTAAGCAAAACGCTCGAAGAACACAACAGCGAGAAGCAAGCTGAATTTGGTCCTGGTCGTGGTTGCACCGATCACATCTTTACACTTTACCAAATACTCAGCCATTCATATAGAAGGCCAACAATTGTTGTCTTCTTGGATATCAGAGAGGTTTTGATTCGGTTGACAGAGTTACACTCTGGGACTGTCTATCGAGAAAAAGCGTACCTGTGTGGTATGTGAGCATCCTAGAAGCAAGTTACTGTCAGAATTCGGGCAGGGTTTAGGGCTTATGGTAGCGTATCATCGACCTTTAGCCTCTAAATTGGGGTGCAATAAGGTTGTTCAACCTCTCCTTTTCTATTCGACTTTGCAGTAGGCGAGATCATAGAGTGTATTCTGACAGACTACGATTATGGTGGCGTGGAATTGTTCCGATGCACTCGACTTCGAGGTATAGAGGATACAGACGACCTCGTCTTAATCTGCAAGGACTCGCAGGGAGCTCAGAACGTCTTAGATAGATTATAGGCTTCCGTTCGTTAGTTTGTTGTAGATTTTGCGTAATCTAAGTGCAAGGTGCTATTGTAAGATTGGCAAGACTCTGCGCTTGCTCTCACCTTTGATGGTGAGCGGTTGAAAGTAGTTGAAAAGTTCATGTATCTTGTGAGCTGTATTAGCGCTGGTAAGATCACAAATCGTATAGCAAATGCTCGGATGGCGTTTGCCAACCTACGCTACCGGTGGTGTCGGCACGGTCTCAGTCTTTCTGTGAAATGTCGAATGTACAGTGCCACTGTAAGGGCAATCCTGTTGTGCCGCTCTGAAACCGAGTCTATTCGTGTGAAGGATTTTCACAGAGTATCCGTTTTTGACCATCGATGTCTCTGAAATATTAGCGGCGTATGGTGGGAGCACCGTGTCAGCGATGACAAAGTTTACCGAAGTGCTTTCAGAGCGGACATATTCAGTTGACCCTTAACCATATTGATCTCGTATCACAGGCTTCGTTGGCTTGGTCCCATCCTATGAGTGCCAACTCGCCGTCTGCCACATTGTAGCTCATTTGAGAGTGGTGGGTTGTGCTGGAAGCGGCAGCCCGGTCATGAGCACATGCATTGGTTTTGGAGTATGGAGGGACTCATTGTGGAGCTTGCTTCAGTATGGCGTTCCTTGCTTGCTGGTTGTGTCCTAAAGAAAGCTGAATACTTTTAGATGTAGACGCTCCTTGATGTATTAAGGAATACGAATCAATGGCGCTCGTGTTGAGAGTGTCTCTACAGTGTGCATCTCTTTTCTTTTTCTTTCTACTTTCTTTTTTCTCTCCACCTTACGTGTTGCTTTTTTGATGTTGTGGAACGCTACATTATCTTCGCCGTCATCATCATCATAAACAACAATACATCAATCGTTCGGATTGATGTTTAACTGCCACACAACCATGATGAAGTAAGCAAACCCTGTACAGGAAGCCAACTACAACAAATACAGGACGATAACTACTAAAAACAACCAAGTCTATATTCACACATTCAGCATCAAGGTGCCTACACTTAGCAGAGAAACAGCCTACCTATAAGTGTAAGTAAGGCGTCTTCTACAAGACAGTTTCCGTAAGGCTTCCGTTGCTCCGCGTCACTAAGTGCACTCATTCCACAGACAATTCGTTCAAACAACGGCAATATTCACACCACTGAGTCCGATTAGCTGTCATCTCACCTAACTTTTCAAGCCACCGATCCTGTTAGTCACAAGATCCCCAGCCCGGTACCCGAACTCGGTCGACAGTGACCAGCTCCCTGGTGAACGACTTCACTTCTATACGTCTGATCATCATCTGCCCATCTCCCGTCTTACACCAGTCGACCGCAGAGTCGAGAAAGAGTGCTCGGTGTGGCAGACGATTTGCTGGCATCCTTAATACACTCACTTTGTTCAGCACGATCCGTAGGTTTTCGACTGAGAATCTAAGTAAAACAGGGTAATCTGCTTACTCCATGTTGGTCATTCTAGTGCCAGGAAGAAGCTCAACACTAAGTTCACTGGACTCTTCAAGCGCACCCTCCAAAATGTTGTCCGTGACAAAACTGAACAGGAATGGGAAAATCGGACACCCTTGATGAACATCACTAGAAGTGATGAACGCCCGAGACAGTTGTCCATGAACCCGCATCCTGCCTGTATTGTGGGTATTTAATAGCGTCAACGGATTTACATATTTCCCTGATACTTCTTTGCGAAGATGACAGCTCCAGAGAACGTTACGAGCAACTGAATCGAAAGCAGCCTTCAGGTGTAAACAGACCACTACCGTCGGCTGTCTGTAAGAGAACCTATATTCAAAGATTCATCACAAGGTAACGATGTGATCAACATACTATTGACCAGATGGGAATCAGGTCTGTTCTCCGTGTATCTGACTTCCTCTGGAATTAGTGACCCGACTTAAAATGAGGCCAGTGAGTAAATTTGTCGGGGAAGAACCCAATTCCCCGAAAATACCGCTTTCATTCACCTCTGTAAGGGCCTCTCTCATTTTGTTCAAAGTGACCTTCATAGTCGGCACAGTCGTGTGCCACTTCACTCTTCACATGCGTGCCAATTTCTGGCACCCGTCTACGCACTTGGACCTTCACGAGCGTTCTCATCCTCGCGCTAATTCCTGGCATCTCGCTCACATGCTCGTCTTTTAATTGAGACATCACACTACTGTCTGGGTCTTTGTCTGGTCCACTTCCATCGTTTGTTTTCTGATTGGTCACAAACCCTTTAAATGTGGTCTAGGTTGTCAACGTGTTGTATCCGGATTGAGTGACACAAAGTGGCGCTGTCAGGACGTCAGTCTTTTCTCTGTGTTCGTTCGTTAGCCTCAGGTGGTTGGGTTGGCCGGGAAGATACGAATTCATCATCATCATCATAGACAGCAATACATCAGTGGTTCACACTGATGCTTAACTGCCACACAACCACGAAGAAGAAACAAACCCTGTTTAGGAAGAGAGAAGAAAAAAGTGAGAAGGTAGGGGACATAATCACTAAAAAATAGCTACGTCTATATTCAAACATACAACATCAAGGCTCCT
>JTDE01000414.1:34198-46164 GCA_014338405.1 Paragonimus skrjabini miyazakii | reverse complement strand
TATGTGGTCTATCTGAGACCAGGCCTGATTTGGAGCAGACGGGCGCGGAGACTAGCAATGATGTGAACCATGCCTAAAACTAGTGCTGGTTAAAAATAGCTTATACTCAGCTCACAGCTGCAACAATCGCCCACCATTATCTGACCGATGTGACGTTATCCCAAACTTGCCACCTAAACGAGATTCGGCCTCACCAAGGCGGCCGACCTGAGCATTCATATCTCCGGCCAGAACTACTATATCAGAACCACGTGTCGACCAATGGAGAGCGGCCAGATCCGAGTAAAACGCGTCTTTGACGCCGACGTCACTACAGTCAGTAAGATCGTAAGCAGACACCATGAATAAATTTCTGAAAGTCTTGCGTCTAGAATTGGTCTTAACGGAACCTGCCAAGCGGATGACACAAAGTCTACTGTTAACAGGAATCCCATCTATGAATGAGGCTGCGGCCGTCGAGCTAAGGATTATACCTATTCTAGCCTGACCTGTAACAGCGGCTGTGGAGTCACCCGAAGTGTATAACCAGTATCGGGTAGAAAATGTGGGTGCTGTTAGTTCCATACGTTGACTACTGTCATGGATTCCAGTTTCCCAGATATAGCAAGCATTGATATGCAACGAGTCTAATGTTCGTGCGAAGGCGGTCTGTTGACCTATCTGTTTTAACGTGCGAACGTTGAAGGCATCTATATTAATTCGCATTCTGGGTCTAGGCAAGGGACGAGAGGGGCCTGAAGCTAAATGGCAAGAAACGGAACTTACCGGCTCAATGTTACCATGGTTATCTACATCTGTTTTGGGACCTGTGGAGTAATTATCAAAAATGGAGGTCGGGAGGGGAATGAGAACTAAATTGGATAGGACAGTGGCGGGGAGGGATCAGCTGTAGCATGTTTTCGCCTATCCACCCTGCTATATGCTCAGATAGGGCGACCCGGTTTATATTGCGAGGCGGCCGATGCAGTATGGAATTACTTGTGTTGTGACTATTCATGGTTGTGTGTGGGTTGAGATACTGCCAGGACGCCCAGACCTAAACAGGAGAACGATTAGGGTTCTCAACCAAAGCCTTTGGCTCAAAAGCCTATACCGCAAGGCAGCGGGTGGGTAGCAGTATATTAGAACTGGTACATTTTTCGGAAAAAGATACGAACCTTCTTCCAACCCCCAACCTGGAGGACCAGGTGACTGGTTTGTCAGACCACTACCTATTGTATGAGTGACTCTATCAGTGTGGTGACCACACCGTCTAGTTTAGCCTAATAGGTCATCGAGATACGCAAGCCGTCACACCGCGTCATGGTCCAGTCTCGTTGTGACAGAATTAGACGAATTAGTCACGCATACTTCGTAGTCAGTTGTTCATTATCGTTTAACGTCGTTCCGTTATCTACCGTTTCACTGGCCGCTATTCTGTTGTCTGTTTACGCGTTCGTAGACCGTATAGAAGATACAACCAACCTGGATGTAACAAACACTAGAGTGATGCCTTTGTGGTCATCATATAAACTTCGGGTTCCCCTTGTGAGTTTCTGGTGGCACCGCTGTAATTCTTTTTTTTAGCACCTTGCATTTTCTTTGTTGTAGGCACGTTTTTCTTCCCATTAACTGTCACTTCTTCCACTTCATTATATATTTTTCTTGTTCCATACATGTGTGTTCTCATCATTGTCCACCGACTCATTGGATATCGTGCGTTTCTTTGCTGTTATATACTGGACGTTTTCACTTTCTGAACGACATTTGATTTCCTTATGCTACTAAATACTCCTGGCTAAACTTCCGTTATTTACCACCTGGAAATGTCAGTTTCTTCACCATTTTGTAGATTGCATGTTAGTGGGTGCGATTGCACTGTTTTCTACAGGATTATTTTGACCGTTTTTGTCTGCTTTGTTTCTGAGATTGTGCTGGGTATACATATATGAGACGATCTGAGTGCAGGTTACAGGTGTTACTGAAAATGCCCTTAGTTTACATTCATTTGTGTGTAGGCAATGTCATCCATAGCACAATATGCAATGTATTCGACGAGGTCTGTTGGAATGCTTCTGCATCAAGATAGGTGATAAGTGTAGTTGAGTTTCCTCATATCCACCCATGTTTTTGTTAGGCGCCAGGTTTAATAGGTTTACTTTTGGATTAGCTGTCGTCATTAAGGATTTTTCAGTTTCGTAGTTGAATTTCTATACGTTATACCTTTTATCTGGCTGCATTTCAAGGATTTTCATTTCTTTTGTAGTTTCTCGATTACGCATCTTTGCTGCTTCCGGTTATGCTGTGTGTTCCGTGGCCTATCGTGTGTCCCAGGTGAAATCCTATCAGGTGCTCGTGGTACGAAGCGAAGGCTGTTGCACCGACGGGCTTAATCGTTTTAACGGGCAGTATGCACTTAAAATTGGATACGCTCCACATGCACGACAGTGGTGTTGGTCGCGTATGTACATATCCCTTCGAATTACCTGCTTGTCTTGCCAACATCTCGCCCCCTCTCACGTACCCTAACCGAAAGCTTGTCTGGTGCTCACAGCAGGTAGTGCACCGTCAGTTTCTTTAGTTCACTTTTCTCATTTCCATCCAGACGTACTGATGCCTAAGTTTTTTGTTCACCGTTTGTATAATCGAGCATGTACCAGATCGCAAACATCAACTGTATCACCCCTCCAATTGGGGAAGAGAAGTTTGCCACGACAATACTACTAGCGCTCGTGCTGAGTATGTCAATCTAATTAGAAACCACAGTTGAATAAGTTCGCGCGCACATCGAACTGTTTCTTCGAGGATCTACAATTCCGGACAACTCTCATTGAACCAAGAGTACCATTTCTCAACCAATATCAAGGTACTTATACTTACTGCATTCTTGGCGAAGTTAGTTGGCAAGTGAGCACGATCCTTACAACTCAGTTTAGCCCGTTTCAGTCGGTTCACGGATATATCGATCTGTCGTCCTGGGTCGTAACTGGTTTGCTGGAACCATTTTGTCTTGTATAACGCAGCTTTCGAATCAAATGTTATGCTGACTATTCCATTGGCCATCAGAACAATACCACCGCGGTGGACGAACAATAAAAGTAAGTCAGGGTCCGCGTGCTTATTTGAGTACCAGGAAGTGGAATTTGAAGATGATGATTAGACTTATTAGGTTTATCTAAATTTATCAGGGCATAGTTTACGAGAAACTTGCTGAGTTCTAAACGACGAAATCTCAAACAGACGCGGCTATACACGATGGTGCTACAAGTGAAAAATCTGTTCCATGAGACAAGTTGCGTGAAGGAAAGGAGCCAACAACCTACTCGTCCACTTACAACACCGGAGGACTTGGAGGTAAATGCTTCTTCTACTGTCGACGGAACCTCCTGCACTTCGGCTAGACAGTGATTCCAACAACTTCCTATCCGTGGAATCTTGATTTATCGTGCGTGTAGGACCATCAGGTTTTACTCGCAGAGGTCACGTTGTGGACGTTTTTAGGGAAATTTATTAGGAGATACGTCCAAGGTACTATATGCGATTCACAACAGTCTTTACTGAAGGTATTGTAGTCACGAACGATGTCGTGTTTTATGTTCATGATGGAGACAGTATATAAAATGAAGTGTGAATGAATCAGTGTGTAATAAAGAAACGTGTCAACTTCAGCCTCATGATCACGGTATGGTGGGAAATGAACTACACTACACCTCTAGGTCCGTTTGCTTTTGAGTTGACAGTGGATAGTTATGCATACATCGAATCACTCCGGATTCTTCCCACAATACTCTTGAACCCTAGATCTCGTGCAGTGACGCCGCAAATACTTCGAACAAAACAAGGCGTTTGCGTGCTCCGTAAAGCTTACTTGCTCCCGGTTGAAAACCATGTTTGCTAACATGTGAATTTGAGTGAGCCGACTTATTCCGTGACCCTGTAAGTCTCCTGATTCAAACCGTCTTGATTGTTTCCTGTGCGATTGGTTGTAGAATACCGCGCACACCCTAGAGCCACGTTTGCTTCAAAATGAGTAAATAACATTGTCGTTGCTTCGTGGCATGACCCTCTAGAATAAACAAAGAATGTCCGCTCGGACATCATGCGGAGAATGTACAAATATGTTGAAGTCGATGGACGACTTTGTGCAATCGCGGCATTTACGGCAAATGCCAGTTGAGGTGGATTAAGTTAGAGGTATGGCGTCCATCATAAAGGACTTGCGTTCATTTATCAACTAACTTTGCTAAGGGTGCCCAGGCAGATATCTTGATATTGATTGATAATTGGTATTTTTGATTAGCTGAAAGTGGATTGGGCATGGAGATCCTCGAGCAAACGGTTCGATTTGTTTGAGTTGCATCAATATACCCGGTTTAGACATGAGGAGAACGTGTAGCGAAAAAGCTCGTTTTCAATGTTATCATCAGTCTAAATACAACACACTTATATAGATTAGTCACGTGGTAAATAAGGTACACTAATGCAAACAGTTGGTCCCAGTGACCACCAGCGTATTGGTGGACAGCTGTTTCGACTTAGTCGGGTCTCATCAGTACACTAGTGGATCGAATGGTCCATTGTTAATGCCAAAATGGTCAAGTCTTTTTGAGGTCGAGTTACATAACACCTAACAGCCTATTGTATAAAACAGGGCATGGCTGCTAAAATGGTGATCGTGATTACGTAATCCGTTCTGTCTTTACATGGACACAGAAAGTCAATAAATAATAGACAGACTTTTTGTCCGTAATGTGCAATTTGCCTCATTTTGTGCTACTTATCCTACACCTGTAAATAAACTGCTTTGGATAGCTATTTTCAACTAGCACGTTAACTATGAATTGTCCTTCCTCCCCTAAGGTGTCGCCCAGACAGATTTTTGTAAATCTGTCGACCAGACATCGGATGCGATTAATTTTCTGCCTTAATAATACAAAGCTGAAAAAATCGTATATTTCTCCGTCCAGGTTAAATTACGATACACTTTCTTTTGTATCATTCTATTCGAGCGGCCGGACAGGAAGACGTCTAGGAACGAGATACCTTCGGGTTTCTCAGGCTCCATGGTAAAATGGGTATTCTTATGAACTGAGTTGAACTGCTCCAATATTCCCCTGGAGTTTATTGATTCATCCGCTGCAAATATATAATATCATTTACACACGGTTTCTAGAGAGTGTACGAATTAATTTGCGTCGCCAACGCACCATTCTCAACTTTTGCCATAAAAATATCAGTTAGTAATGGCCCTAATGGTGACCCTATTGTTATCGCGTTATTTTGTCGATATAATCTACTGGAAAATTGACACTGAACGCTATGCGTACAACAGTATAACATTTGTTCTAATTGTGCTGTCTCACACTTATACTGTTATTTTCAAGATAGTAACCCAGAAACTCAATTGTATCACTGGGCGTGATATTCGTGAGAATATTCTCTTCTCTGACGTGTAACTCCTGTAAACCTTCAACAGATTCGAGCGAATCTTGGAAACTGTGAACTGTAGATTGTCTCTCTACAGACTCTAGCATCTCGGCTAGCCATTTCAGAGAAGCATGATATGAGGAATTACACGGGTCCAAGATCGGTTGCAAGGACATTCTACTGTTATGAACCCTAGGTAAACCGTAAAATCTAGGGCTAACAGTATCCATTAGTTTGACTCTCTAAAACGTACTTGAATCAGTCATTTCCGTTTGTATCAAGCGTCGTAACGATTTTGTGAAAACCTTCTCTTTGGTCATCGTTTTATCTTTTTTTATTCCTCCTTACAATTTTGGTTGTCTCCCAACAACAAGTTCATTTTACTTAAGCAGTCCGTTTTATCGGGAATAACAACTCTTACAGCTTTATCAGTTTGATTTGTGTGCGTACTTGTCTAACTGTGGTTTCCACCTATACTGACACATCCAGCACGAGCGCTAGTAATATTGTCGCGGCAAACTGCTCTTTCTCAATTGAAGGGGTGAAACAGTTGTTGGGAGCCATTTTGATGCCCTTGTGACTGAAACGATTTCATTTTATAATCCCATAGTACTCTTTTTCGAATCGACACTCCACGATCGTCTTCGTCCTTGTTTGTACTTATCAAGCAAAAGTAGTCTGGATTGAGTTTGAGCCGAAGCTAATAACCACTCGTCTACCAGTCACATATATAAACCCCATCATAAACCATTTTGGTAGGATTGGTAGTCGAGCCGGTAAGCTCTTCTGCTCGTAACATAAAAAGTTAGCGGTTTAAACGTCATTTGGACTTTCTACCTCTTGAATTCAAACAAGGACGAATGCGTTCGTTTGAGGGGTGAATTTGATGAAATTTTTATAATCACCATTTTGATTCGCTATCGCTGTAGTCAGTACAGATTGGCAACCGTAGTGAACCGTGTTCAGCTACACTTACGGGGTTTACACAACCTACACACCAGCCTCATGCTCTTGCCTTATTTTAGTTTTCCTATGATTCTCTATCATTTTGATCGCATTGCAGCCAATAACCTATTGGTGTATGAGTCAAAAACTTCCCTTTCTTTTGATAATTCAATTCCTTATAACCTAGGATCCACTCAAGATTGTGATTTCGTTTTTTCTCCTGTGCTACGATTCGGTCTGTCAATTCCCCGCTGAATGTTATTCAAACATAGTATTTGGCGGCAAATGTTGACTTTATTGATTCCTCAACGTATCGTCATCCAATACTTCATTTGCACTACAAACTAGCTGTGATTTAATGTGTTCACCATTGTTGGTTTTCTCGATGTGTTGCTTTTTTGCTATTTGTAATCGACGATATATTACCGTGGTATGCATATCCGCATCGTTTATATCAGTTTTTCCATGCACCTGATCACAACAGTTTCTAAAACGATCCCCTTGATCACTACACTTGGTACGAACCATAAATTAACTATACTAATCTATTCAGAACGATGATCTCAAACAAAAAATATTTTCAACACGTTCGTTCTCACCGTTCAGTAGGTGCATAGGTGGTAGATCATTTGGAAATTTCCACAGTTGTACAAGATGCCTTTCTGGCATCAAGTTTGAAGGTGAGCCATAGTTGAAGGCTAACTCACACTGCAACGGACTACTGAGGGCTGCGTTGTAGAGATAATTGGCAATGACGATGATATTGATCTAGATGTTCGACTGGGATCCTGGTTGATACCAATAAGGCAAGGTGTTTGGTGTGCAGGTGTGGTGGACCTTTGTCGATCCTGACTTTGTGTAACTATCCAGAGGAGGGGTAGCTCATATACATTTTTTATGTGCAAAGATCTGTTTCTAATAATCGGATGTGATGGTTTCTGTTATTTATTGTAGGCTCAGCTATACACTTTAAAAAATCAAATCATAATGATAAGACCTACTAATACGTATTGTAAGAGTTCTTTTTTCATATCTGTGATTTCCCTTTGCTACCTTTGATTCTGTTGATTGAATACTCGCATTTTCCGTCCAACTCAGGAAATAGCTCAGCTACTGCTTGGGGCTGCATTACATCCGGATTGGTTATCCTCTTTGGTGCATTTTCGGTAAGGCATTTATTTAGTTGGGTGTTACATGTACTCAATCATCTAAACGTTTGTTCAGAGCTCCACATCTCTCTCCATATTTTATGAAATTCTAAGTACTCATATGTAACTGTGTTTTGACGCAGTTTCGTCAATTGTTTCCCTTTTATTTGTAATTTGTTGTATGGTTTTTGGTAGATTCTTTGCTTTCAAACTATTGAGCGTGGTTGTATGTGCTTCTTCGGTGAGTTGTTAGCCGAAAGCAGTTAAATCATTTCTTGTCAAAATGGCAAACCATATCCTCGTTTACGTCGCAGTCGTGATTTATCACTGGTCAAACGTCCTGTGTTCAATCCACACCATTCCGTAATTAACCCGCTTATCTTGTAGCCCCAGAAACGGTACAATGGTTTTCTATAACCGACAGACTGCTCTGCTTGCCCGACGAAATGATGGCTATTTGTGGAAGCGAAAACCCAATCGCCGCACAGCTAAGGAGGTTCACATGGTTCTCAAGGTTGATGGACTTGAGGTGCGTTTTAACACAAGTCTGTTGTCTGCTTACACGTTTCCTTGTCCACGAAACTGGCTGAATAGCTAGTGGCTCTTAGCTTGTTAATATGCGTTCTTTATTCACACTCTTCAATGCTTATGGGATTCGGAAATGTGGCTGAGTTAAAATGTATGTTTCTTGTGGGTTTTTCATTGTGTATTTCTAGTTTGCCTATTTTTTACTCGTGGGGCTTGATCGTATCCTGTGTGTTCTAGGTGATCGCCTTTTCCCCTAGCTGAAGTGAATGCCTGGTTTGAACGTCGCATATGGTTAGGTTGACTCCAGACTGGCCACATACGAGCTTACATCTCGTTAGATGACACAAGTTGCCAGGGCAGTGTGCATAGTCTAGCCGAAGATATTTATACTTGTAGGGTGAATAATATTGGTAACAACACATATGGCACATGAATAACTGTGCACCAGAATACATGGATAAGAGAAATGGATAAAATGTTTGGACTTATTAAAATCGTGAGAGAACAGTAGGGATGATTCTGGTTTGTTGGATTGTTGTGAATCATAGAATAGCCGAGTGAAAGATTACGGGATACGGCAGGAGGATGGGTTGATGTGAGGATATTCTCTAACTTTTACATCGTTTGTACAAGGAGTTAAAAATCCTATCGGTGACATTGCTCGTCGTTGAGCTGGTGTGCCGTAATCGCAGTGCCGTCTTGTATTCTGGTCGTTTTTCATTTTTACGTGTCGTAATGTGAAGCTGTGTAACAGAACCTGATAATTTATGATTTGGTAGCGTTCGTGGCCAATAGGTATGCAAAACTATGAGCAGGATGTTGTGTGTGTGCATAGGAGAGATTGGGTGGCACCGAAATTAGCAGTGTTGACAGAACTAAACTCACCAACCTCATCGGGCACTGTGGGTCGGGCGTTGGGTGAATAAACACGTAACGTTGTCGTTTGACCCGTACGCCCAAAGGTTTAAAACGTCAATCCACGTTGAGGTATCAAACACAAAATGTCACCGCAGCAGTTAACGTGGACTTGAACGTGATGAAGTTAACAGGTTGATTTCAGAACATACGTCAAACGTAATTGCTAGACCTGAAGATTATCTACGGGCTTAACAGGTTGTTGATTAGAGTAACATATGGTATTCATCTATACTCCTGGTTTTGAAACTTTGTCCTTGATGCCTGACCGGCAAAACCGTCACGTCAAGTTTGTTATTTCTCTTTCTAGACTTTTAATGGTACTTGGAATGAAATCAAAAATGTTTGCCTTTATTGGCCGAAAATACGCACTTTAATCTTACGCGTCGGGCACGTGTAGCTGGTCTCAATAAATTTTCTGTCCTCCACATCATCCTGAGGGCATTTTTCAAAATTCATACTACCTAGTGTACTCTGTATTGTTTATCCACGTCGTCTGAGTGGTCGTCTAGGTTCGTTTTCTACACACTGGGTTGCCAGTGCCTCAGGTATAGACATTGACTCTGTCTGGCTTCTCCTTTCGCTGTGATCCGGCTAAGTCTTTTCAGGCACGTCTCATTATCCAACCTTGTCCCAAGTGTCACACACATGCACATACTTCGTTTTGTCTCAGTGCATTCTGGCCAATTACGCTCACTCAGCCCTCCTATCTACGTTCCATCGGCGAACCTACTCCCTACGATATGTGAGTTCACCTTTCTTATCGATTCGTTCAGTTGTACTTGCATGTTTTTTCCCCCCACGTGATAGTCTGAGTTACCCTCCATCCGGAAATGCTTGACTAGTTGGCGAACATCAAACAAATCTTTTCCTTATACTCGTAGGCCACCGTTGGCACATATATTTCTCGAAATGGTGTCCTTTCTAGTCGAAGGGACATCCCTTATTTTAATCTTTTAATCGAACAGCTTTACAACTATTGGAAAGTAAAGCGTCCGCAACTTTTAATTCAATGGTTTGAAGTCATTTTTTATGTATTTTTGTATGTGCAGGTGAACTATCGCCAACTCATTTTGTCCTCGTTAACAGTTTAGACACGGAGGTCATGGGAATTTCATAAAAGTGATCTATTCGATTTCCAATTGAAACATTTACTTCGACTGGTGTTCCCTAAGTGGATGAGCCAATGGGTTTACCTGTTCTTTAATCAGATTCATGAAAAACGTCTTAGGGCAGCCTAGGTAGCGTCACTGTCTTTGCTGGCTGATTGATCGATACGGGGAAATGCCTGAGGCGTTTGTTCTTATAGTATATATCTGGTTGGTTGATCGGCATACTTTTCAACAAGGGCTGGCAACTAACGTTGATTGTTTGAATTCATATTGACATTACTTAATCTGCTAGTTTTGTAGTAATTGACATCGATGACTTTCATTCCCTATGGCATTTTTAAAAGATGTCCTAACCGGTACACTCGTTATTTGGCGCTATAGTTTCATACCTTTATTCATCCTCGTTTTCTCGCATGTAACGCTTGCTACAAACCTTGGCTATACGCAGTACTGTTGCCTTAATTCATTCAAACGACTACCTCGTAGTCTCGTTTCAACCACACTATTCACTTATTTGATCTGCAGGCTCAACAACTTTATTATTTAACACTATTTTATTCTACAGAATCCATCGATAGTTCTTTTCCACTATCTGAACGTACCATCTATTACACAAGACGACAAGCTGTGTTTACCACTACCCATGTTTTTCGAAGAGGATCGATCAAACTTGTCAAAAACCCGCATTTTGGAGCAACTGTTGCCAATGTGTAAGCTCATTTCTTTTTTTGGTATGATGTCATTTTGTGCGTATGCTGATGCTACGTGTTTGGGTTTAAATAGTTTTTCTAGTGGTTAAGTCTCCTCCCTTCTTTTTTTCCCTTGGCTACGGCTGCTCTCTTTCTTCATGATTGTATGACAGTTAATCATCAGTGCGAACCAAAAGTACTTTACTCTTTGATGATGATGGTAACCAACGATGACTCAAATTCGAGCCTCAAAACGAACTTCGGTGGAATGTCAGTCGTCTGAAATTTGATGAAATATTTCTTTGGTTGCACAGGATAAGGCTTTTTTTCCTAACACGTGTCGAAGTTGAGGCTGGTTTTTTGTCGTATGGCTAGACAGCCTGTTGGGTTCTGTCTGATCATGATGTCTGATCCGGTTGGCGTGCAACATCATCATTTTGATCTAGTTTGTGTTCATCAAGAAACGTCATTGTGTATCTCCATTTGGATTTGGGCGTTATATTTTCGGGTTGTTTCACGTGCTGTAATGTCTAGTCCGCTTTGCTATGTGCGTCCTTAAGCGCACCCTATGTTTTTTTATCGTCATCTTCATTTACAGGAACATTTCAATGGTTGATATTTGTGTTCCTTTTCTATATGGCCACGAAAAATCCCAGTCTAGATACAAAACGTTAAAAATAGGACGGGTTTATTGTATAGGTTGAACAGCACTCACAATTGATCGCAGCCTCCGCATTCAGATCGACTTTCCAGTCGGCCTCTTTCGAAAAGAAGCAGTAGACTCGAATTTCGCTCTCATTAGAGCTCGTCAGTAGTGCATATCCTTGCCACGGCTGGGGTTAGAACTGCAACCATGCTTTCTTGAGGTAACCGAGTTGACCACTGCGCCATTGACTTCACATTAGGCCCGACTGAATTCTCACTTCTAAACACTCAATCACATTCACTCGTGAGTAGTGCTCAGGTTAGAGTTAATAGGACAGATACTGTGTCTCCTTTCAAAGCCATTGTGTTGGCTGTGTATCCGCTGAATGAACCAAGCGTTCATTTGCTAAACCACCACTCTCTTTGCGCTGTTCTGGACAGAACTTATTTCATACAAACGTGGCTTTTTTAGATTATCTCTGTAACCACGTGATTCTGATAGCATTTTAAATGTATTTGTTGTGTTTTATCTGGTTTGTTTTTATCACATCAGTTTCTGGATTTCCGAATCACATTGC
>JTDE01000414.1:12811-26664 GCA_014338405.1 Paragonimus skrjabini miyazakii | reverse complement strand
CAGAGGTATCGGTTGCTCTTCCATTTCCTTTTGTTAGTGATTTGACGTTCATCACCTTCGACCACTTATTGATCAGAAACAAAGTGTGTTTTTCTAATCTCAAGATTACGCATGTTTTACATGTTTTGTAGACCGTATTATTTTCTAGCCGAAAATCGTTTAGTCCGATTCGATTTTTTAGTATTCAGGATTACGCCCGTATCGATCGAATCATTCTTATCGATCTATCGGCTCGTATCAAACGTTACTCAGTCCGTTATGAGCTGTTTTATCTGCTTTCATATTTTCTGTTCGGGTTGTCTTTAAATCGGCAAAAAGTGTTGCCTTTTCAATGATGGTATTCGTACCTCTGGTTCATTGGTTAATGTTATATATATATATATATCACTTTGATCATAAGATGTGCATAGTCCTCCAGAGCCCTATTTAAGTTGACTTGATTCTCTAAGAAGTATAGTCATCTACAGTTGTTGACAATCGAAATATATATATATATATAATCTAACACTGAACCCCTCACACACATTGATGATGTCGTCTCGTTGGGTGGGCAAACGTTTGTAATCCAAATGCTAAGCTCAGCGAACAACTGAATGCTCAACCCAAGTTAACAAATCTGCCACTATTTCCTATGTTCACAAACCACTTCGGCTTTCTGAGATTGTACGTGTTTCCGTTGGTACAAACAGTAACTAACCTCTTTGCATCAGTGGTTCAAGAAGACAGGTGATGAGGATCGTTTAGTATATTTTTTTTTACTTGATCACCCACTAAAAATTAGTAAGAATATATTCATAAGGGCATGGTACCAACAGAAGCTTTAAAACAGTTCATTCCTTTGATGAACTTGAACAACGCGATCAGAAGTAATATTTTGTGCATTCTGATCACACGTTACTAACTTTAAATGTGAATTCAGTTTCACAGAGCGGAACTCATGGTTTCTGAGATCAGGCAGAAGGGCAAGAAAGTGAACAGTATGGGAAGTATGATTATTAGGATGGCTGCAGTGTCGACATAAATTGTTCTTGAGCATACAAAAGGGGATTATGGCGTTTTCTGGCCAGATCCCCAGCAAGTTGGGGGTCGCGTACCCGGTAGCTCCAAAAAACCACAGAATGTGTCATCGCTTTGCTTCCACATCAATATCGGCAACCGGGACCATTATTACGATTAGACTAGAGGCAACCTTAACATAGCGTGTGAGGCCCTCTACAACACACACGATGACGCACTTTTACGACAGCCACGTCGCACAACTGGTTACGGAACTTAGCCAAGGTGTTTACTCGCCATCCCTGCAATGCAATTCAGTGTTGGCGTGTTGCCCACGTGGCCGCCCAAAATCAGATGAAAAGTTAAAGTGCTGGTTTGGTACCAATTCCGTAGGTGTGCCTCACATTACAGTCATTCTGTCTTACTCATTCTGACGGATACTATCGACATAACATCGTAGTTGTATTACTGATTTGTAAATTGAGAAATAATAAACTTCCAACGATTCCAGAACCTTTTATTCTCACGATCATCTTATTTCTTAAACACGACATTCTCATATTCGAAGATGGTGCAACAGAATGGAAACCACAGTCAAATTAAGGGAGGATATATACGATTTTCAATAATTAATTCAGTGTATTTCTGTTTTCCACTGTTTCTGCAGCTTCTCTTCGAAATCTCGCAATATCCCATTGTACTTTATGACAGAGTTTTCATACATCCGTCATCATGCGAATTCTTTCAACAGATGAGTCTCTCAAAACTTACTCTATGACATTTGTGTCCTCTATTCAAGGATCCCTCAAAATATTCGATTCATATCTGGGAGGCACTTAGTATGCGAATGTTCACTTCTGATACGTTGACTCAAATGTGCACGAATCACATATCGAGTTATGCATCTCACTTATACATGGTTATTATGTTGTATTTGTGGCGAATTGTGTAAATCTCGAATCTGAGAGATGAATGCTTTTTGTTATAAGCAAACTATTAATGTTACTCCTTAGAAAATTACCTGATTTGCGTCTTCCAATTGTCTTACGCAAAAACAACGGAATCAACAATGGGGGCTAAACTGTCATATCCAGTTTAAACTGATAGAATGAACTCACATCTTTTACGCATAAAGCGCTGGTTGTCGTTGGTTGATGGACACCATATAACTGAGTGCGAAGTGTTTGAGCCTGGTGCTATGTGATGGCACTGAAGAAGTAGGGGGGTTGTCATAAGTTGTTCCGCAATCCATAATCTTAGGCTGCACATTTGGTTGTATGCATGACCTTTTTTTTCGCGTCATTGACTCTATCACCATTTAAGTGGTCGTCTTCAACCATTTACTGACAAACAGCCGGTCCGTCCTCCCGCCGCGTATTTCACTGCTAGGGCAAGTGAACTGATGGGTAGCTTATGTACCAGAACGTATAGTTGACTTGTTCGGTTTGTTTGCGTCATATGCCCTACTGATGGTATGATTACAGATCCCGTACGGTTCCCTCAGTAGTTCAGGGCAATGATGAGTGTATGTCTGGCGGGCTGTTCAAGCAAACAGGAGTCTATGAGACATGGTACAACTCTTTTGGTGCCCGCTTTATAGTGAACACACAGATAGTGATCATACAGCAAGTTACGCCTCGTCAGATGCATGCAGCAGAGTGTGAACATTCTTTGGGTTCGAATCATTGGTAGTTTTACCGTAACCAGCACGTTTATCAGTTCTCAAATTGACTGGTGTGGGCGACGATTTAGGCAACTTGTCACAATTCCACCTTCATTTGCTCCCCTTGTAACGCGAGATGCTCGAGTTATGTTGGTAACATGAAAAGGAGAGAGTTGAAACTGTTATCAGCCTAACCGGATATACATCCAATTACTCAACAATCTATGCACTCTGTTTATTTTTTCCCTGCCATGTTACTTTGGATTAGAAGTACGCCCACACTTTGCCCTATTCCTCTCATCGTCCGTAAGTCCAGTTGATCTTAAGCACAGGACTGTTCGCAATAGATCTCAACTAAGTTCGTTCATGTGGTTGATCCATCCTGGCAATTCATCGTTTATTAATTTATACTAGGCACATCCGCAATCTGTGCTGCGGTAGTCCCGATTTCCGAATTTTCTGCTACCCGAGAGGCAACATTTCCCTCAGCCAGTCCATCTCAATGTGAACATGACACCAAATCTGATCTTCTCATGGAAGCTGAATCTTTAATTCGGAATAATAACAATGCTTTCCAGTTTGGTATCCGTCACGTGCTTTCCCCCAAGTCCGTCGCTGGTTCTTCTGAAGTTCAGAGCTCTTCGTACGCGGTAAGAGTTGTGTATTCTCACTCCGATTTATTTTATCTTTTGTATCTCTGTACACTTGCTTTTCAACCCATGTGGCTCAGTCTGATGTCCGGCTTTCTTGCGCCGTAACCAATCATATATAACCAACTACACGTTGTCAAGCGTAAAAACAATGTAAGACTCCAGTGATTTTTTCTACATCCGAAGCACTTATGTCCCTCGAGCGGTTTGAACAAAACAGCTCAAAGATTAATGCCAATAGATGCTAACCTTATCTCCTGTTGGCATGCTAGCGCCAACTGATTGATACCACAGTCAGAGTTGCCTAGCTTCCGAACATTAGTTAGGTTCGAAACTCAATTGAATTCTGCCAAACACGAGCTCGGTCTGACGGGTGCGTGACTCATTCAAGCGTATTCAGTTTGCTCCACAAGAATCAGAAATGCGCACGACGATATAATAAACGGAGCATCAACAAAGTAAAAGCGACTGACTAGTCAAAAATGGTTTGAACTACTTTTAGGAGGTGAGATTGTGCTGTTGCGACCAATCCAGCTACGGGTTTCTCCATTGAAGTGGGCTTACAACGCTGTAGACTCAAGCAAGGCTTATGGACTACCTCTGTGTTCGTTGAACAACTCGCAGTGTCTACAAATCCCACCGTAATTGAAAAGAAAACCGCCGATGTATGGTTCGCCCCTCAAATTAATGGGCGTTCATCCCAATGGAATCTAAACGTTTCTTACAGTTCGACCTGTCATTTTATTACCAGCCATCGGTTTCTTCATGTAGTCGACACACTATGTCCACAGACTGAAATGTGGCTTTTATTTCAACCCTCACTTCTTGTCTGCACAAAGCTCTACTCCCAGTTCCTTTCACGTTATCTTTAAGTCGCCCATTATGTCCATGCGGGCTTGGCTAGCATTCGTGAGGTAGTGGAATTTATTTGGAAAAGTTACCACTACATATTTGCAGTACTGTGAACTTATTAACGATAATGTATTTACTCATGTGAAACCTGACACCAGCTCTTGCGCGGAGAGTTCTTTATCGTTTACCTCTGGACGCACGGATATGCTTTCTGAAGACCCGTCGGCAAGGCCTTATTGAGGTTGCCCTAGTTTTTGTTATCTTTTTGTGCGTATCTATCATGTATCCATTGAGCATCTATTTTGTTCTATTCTGTGGTTGATCGATGAACGTATATTCACAAGTTGAGTCCTTTTTTGATTTACTTCTTGTAAATTCAATCTTTGACCAAACCGACCATTTCGTTGATCTCTGATTTGTGTTTTAGAATTGAATGATGATTGGCCACCAACTAAACTTCGTCATTTTACCCGTACACACTGGGTTAATATTATCCTTATAACCGGTAAGAACAAACGTATATTACTTGAGCACACATCTTCACCGAGAGTTTTTACTTCATATGGGACAACATTACGCGTGAAACACTAGGTTCCCTTTAATAACTTCATCAGCGCAGAAAGAAGACATATGTTGCGATATGTTAACATTTAGCTTACTCTCATCAGTCGCAAACATAAAACATGCCAGTTATATATGACACAAATATAGATAGACAGGGTATGGACACGTATACAGTCACACCATCTATTATTTCATCACCACCACGGCAACCCTATAGGTTGCTTCAACCACTTTTGTGCACATAGTGCCGGCTGGTGAGTTCTAATCAACATGGCTTCGCTGAAAGCCAGTAGCTTCGGGTTCTGTTGACGTAACAATATTTTGATACTCACAAACGAAAGTGGTTGAGCGTTCACATATGATAATTCGGTCGTGCCTAATGTGAGGTCAATGGCGCAGTGGTAAACACGGTTGCCTCATGAACAGCGCTTCCGTGGTTCTAGTCCCGACAGTGGCGATGATATGCAGTACTGACGAGCTCTGATGAGAGCGAAACTCGAGTCTAGTGCTTCTTTTCGAAAGGGACCGACTGGATAGTCTATGGGAATGCAATAGCTGCGATCAATTGTGAGTGATGTTCAAATTGAAATATTTTGAATGATCTATTTAGGTCGACCTGTTGACCTGTTATCATGAGGTGTCTGGTAATCGATGATGCGGGGTTTCGAGTAACCGATTCACGGGTTTCAGATTGTTGTGTCGTGAGCTGTTTTGGCCAGTTTGGGGAGCGTTTGTGATTACTATCTGCAGAACTACTGTTTTGTAAACGAACTTCATTTATATCTTACCTTGTAAATTTGCGTTAGTAACAAACCGAGTTCTCGAGAGATCGTTAAAATTAAAAATTATGCACTAGTTACATTTTATTCGTCTGTTCTGCAGACTCACTGTGCATTGGGCACAGCTCAGCCGTCTGGTGTAGATTGGAGTACGTCTACATATCTCTCATCGGACAAAACACACAATGTGGAGAACTGGCTGAATGAACAACAGTCGTTTAGCTGTGACAATTCTGACGTTAATTTATTCACTTACGATTTCACGGAAGATTTCGATCGTGTCGATGTCAATGAAGTTTGGACCGAGTTTCTGTTCACAGATCCAATCGATGAGAATTGTCCTACGAGTGGGGAAGATGCGATTTGTTCACTGGGGGCACATTCTGAATCGCGAACGTGTTCAATGCTGCTAGCCGACAAGTTGCAGTTAACTCTCTCTCCAACCAAGCCTACTTCGTCATCAGATGTAAAAAGTACAAATCTGATGATGGGTTGTGAGAATATGCAAAGTTCAAACGTTGAGCAGTGGTTACTCTCAACTTCTCCCAGGCATCTCCTTCACACTGACAACCGACCTTTGCTATCACTTGTGCAATCAGAGCGGTATGCTTTATTCACACGCTTGCCGAATCTTTTTTATGGTCATGTCTACTGAGTATTTTAGTTCGCTTCCGATCTGTTTGTCTCCTTCAAATCAAGTGATTTGTCTGTCAGACCCTTTCTAATATGCGCGTCTGGTACGACTGACTGCCATTAACCATGGTTTATGGTGAAACGTGTTTATCTGAAACGTCCTTATGTTCACTTGAATCTAGCATGATTTCTCAGAATCCAGGGGTGATTGATCTTTTCCTATACACCATTTTGCTAGCCCGTTTCACACTGTTTTATAGAAGTAACCCATGCTTGATTTTTACTTTTTTATCCAAATGAAAGTAAGTTGATTTTCTTAAAATTTTTATTGCCGTAGAAAAAATTACTTCAGTTGACTAGATTCGTGTGAATGTTATGTGAACATCAAAGCAAAGGGAGTTTTACTGACTCCGAATCCGTTTGATGCTAGATCATTCATTTCATTATTGTTCAGTATGATTCGGAAATTCCACTTTGGTCTGAGATGTTTATCAAGCCAACCCTGAGCCTTGTCCCATTAATAATAACACTGGTCATAAACTGTGTTGTTTACTACTAAAGCTGTGGTGTTTATATGAGCGACTTGATGGTAGTAGCAATATGCCATGTGTTCACACGCGTCAACAATACGGAAGACTCCACGGATCAAGCTCGTTTAACATGCAACAGTTTAACTACACACTCGTACATGACCATTTGCTCTTGTGAACGTGCATATGGTTTCCAATAGACCTCAAAGTATTCAACATGGTGTATCCACATTGTCCGTCATCCGATTTGTGTGTAATGTTCTTACTTCACTGACAGGAGGCAAAGTGAAGTATATATCCTGTAAGCAAGACAGCAGAGTACTTTTCCTTTGTTTAGAACACTTATTAGTTTGCTATAAGGATGTTTGTTTAGAAATCCCGTGTGCGCTTCTGAAACCGTTTACTCTTTCATTCACTATCGCATTTAACTTCAGATAATGTTGATACTACTCGCGAGTAGCATCATTTTTTTGTTATATCTGTGGCGGAGAGAGTTGCGCTGTCCATTTTGTGCGTAACTAACTGTGATGCTGGATATGCTTCCGTCCAGTCTAGAACTGATCAACCCGGTACAATGATCAGACACACGCAGTTAATCTAATGACTTTAAGCAGGTCAACCAAACCCACCGTACAACACAGGTTGTTGGCTATTGTGTGTATGGCACTTTCAATTCAAACAGTGATTTAGTTACTTAGCTCCGGTTGACCTTGAAACTCACTTGTGTGACACTGCTTTGGTAAGTGCTGCTGATCACAATCCCACGCCGATGGACGGTGGTCCTCTTGGTTAACTAGTGTGTTGCGTGCTCAATCTTCTTAATGGTATTGCCTAGAAAGTAACTAACTAATGTTTTCAGTCAAAAAACATCCTTATTTTCGATGTACACGACGATCTTTGGTTTTTGTTTAGTTGAGTTGTGTTTTCCTCGTCGTTATATCTAGATGGTAACCGAAGGTAGCTGTATATTCTTATCTTCTGTTTTTCCAATATTTTACATTATTTTGGTCACTTTATTTTAACTTAAGTTCGTGACTATTCGTTATCTGGAGTGTCTTCGCAACACCGTCAGTTGTCTAGAGCTCACATCGGTAGTTGTCACAATACTTCAAAGTAGCATTTATCATGAACTGACTTCAAAACCGATTCTAATTTGACTGTTCGATGTGTAGTCATTGAAAATCTTCCACCCTGTTCGATAAATCTGCCTGTTCAATTACACACGTGTAACAAACGTGTGTATAATGAGCAGGCTCATGCTTTGTTCTTAAAAAATGTGACTATTCAGTTCTATGAATGAGTGTACTTGTGCCTAGGTATATTTTCTACACGAACAAGAACCTATCCTGCCGTCTGATCCACAAACGTTTGCTAATTGCTGATATTCTAGTCTGATCGCATCAACCAGGTATTCCATTTCCGTTCATTTCTGCTCTATCAATAGCCTTCATGTGCTCATCGTCCCAAAAGTGATAGATTTCGGCGACGATTCCAGAGTACATTTATATACTAGTGCTCTTGTAACTATAAATGACCCGAATATTGTGTGGGTAGTTCACGTTCTGTTTCTCATGAATCCATATCTTTGAGAATCGGTAGCACGATCCGGAATGCATACGTACTAATTTGTCTCTTTTACGTTGTTCAGTTGAAATTCTTTCAGAAGTCATATTTCTTTCCAATTTCAAAAATCCTCTGTAAATATCCACACAGTTCTTCACGTCTCCGATTTAAATGTTGGCATTTATCCACACACAAAAATCACTGTTATTCAGCTTCGTATTTAAAGATGCCTGAATTCGTGACAACTGTTTTATCGAGTGTTCACCCAGATATTTATCAAAGTGCGCAGGCCTGATGGAAGTATTTTTTTAAACTGCCTAAAACGTATAACGGTTGCATAGTTTGCCCTGTTATTTACTTTTCTGGGTTTTTATCGTTTTTCATTCTCATAATCTGTCTGTCACTTTCAATCAGGGATTCTACTTTTGGCGAAAATGGATGTCAAACTGATGTAGATCTCCAGGTATGTTACCATTCCATATTTCGAACCTACTTCATTTGTGTTCCACTTTGTTTCAACTTCATTGCAATAGATTTTCTGTACTCGTACAATTCTCTCAGGGTAAACACACAAACTCAAATACGGATCAAAGTGATGTTTCAATGAATGCACATTCTCCGGAGGATGATCATCTACCTGATTTGGAACGGTTTCAGATTCCAGGTATGTATTTATTGGAAGTAATGGTAGATTTGACAACTGTGGTTGATGTTTTAAGCGTTCGCTTATCGACCAAGCTTGGCGAACAGACAAACATTCAAGTACTCAATGATAGTTTCCTGGGTCATGTGTTCATTGAAATGACAGGTATTCGTTGAACAGCACCTGTTTCATCCCAATGATTGTTTTTGCGTTGTGGGTATGTTAGCATTCATGTCGATTCACCGCTGTTGTATTTTTCTCCAGCTATCCAACTTCAGTCTGCTCTCCTGATGCAGTTCCGTCAACTTACTGGTCTGATACAAACACTGTCGTCTTCTTCGAACGAACCTGTTGTCTTTTCGAATGATGGCTGTGTAACCGAACGTGGACCGAATAACCTCCCTTCAGATCCCGATTCAGACTGTGCGCCTGTTTGCGACAATACCTCACCTGAATACCGGTCTGGGGTTTGTACGACACAAGTGTCAGATTGTTCTGGACGTATTCAAGTAAGATTTTATCCAACTTATCGTTTGTTTGCCTGCTATCTCGTGCTAAACCTGATCGCATGGCATGGATCAATTTATTTTGTTGCGTATATGTGGGCATATACATATTGCTACCTGTTGTTCACATCCACCAAGGTCCCACTAACTCACTTGCGAGTTTCCTGCTCTACCCATTCAAACTTGAACATTCTACGATTTTATCCCTTACTGGATATCAGCGTCTTCTGTTTTACTCCTATCATCCAACTTTTATTACGTGTTCTTAGGATTGTATATGTTAGCGGAAGATATTCGTTTGCGTGTTCTTGTTTCTGTGATGTTTGGGGAGTAAATCGTGTTGGATGATTTGCAACTCTGAAGATAAGGTGGATGGGGACAAATAAAAGAGATTTTGGAAGCAACTACTGGCTTACAGCTGTGTCAGTACTCAACCATCTTCTGACAGATATGCACATGGCAGTTTCTGGAGATGTATGTGAAAGATAGCCGGGACCTTTGCAGTGTGGCTTGCTTGTCGCATGTGTGTCGACTAAATAAAATTTTACGATTCAGTTGATTTAGTTGTCTCCATAAGGTTAGACAGCGTCCCCAATATAAGCCGAGTTTGGCTCGTGGTTGGTTGTCCGCATAGAGATCCGCCTATTCCGTACCCATGTTTCGGTTACGATCCCTTGGGAGTTCATCCCTGTTTTGTGATAGGAGGTCTGTTGGTGGATGCTGCGATATGTGTTGCGGATGTTGTATGTGTTTCTTACAAACTACCCGCGTTGTATTGTAAATTGACCTCATATTGTCATCCTGTCTGGGTGGGGCATTCTCCTGAGTCCCAGTGGTCTCTCTCTGATCATGGCCAGTAAGTGATATTTTTTATGATGAGGGCCACAAGCACGAGAGACTTGTCACTATCTCGTTGTTCATTTTAAGGCCATCAGTTTGCCAGTCGTTCGCCGATCATCTGCCGATTGTGCACCCGGATAAGAAATCCGGAGTCCGAATCATTTCACCTGGCTGTTAGTTACAGGTGGCGTGATTCCATCCAAGACTGTCGTTCTTATGCATTGGTAGGTTGTCGTTTTGTTCTTACTTTTGTTGGACAACGACCCCACCAACAGCAACGACTGGCTGTTGAAAAATTGGCTTTACCATGGGTAAAGCATAAGTACTAAACTAGCTTAGAAAACTGCCTTAGTGGTACTCACTCCGAAGATCCTAATAGCTACTGGACACAAATCTCACAAGCTATTCAGAATGCAGGTACTATAGTATGCGGCATAGAGATACATAAGTTTGACAAACATTGGATTTCAGAGGAATCCCTGGAGTTGTTAGAAGCCAGACGGAAGATTCTTCCTGGTAGTTCACATAATCAGTCTAGAAGAGATATTCGTAGGATACTGAAACGTAGTCTAAAGGCTGATAGTGAGGCTTGGTTAGTGGAAAAATTTAAGGAAATGGAGATCGCTTTGAGGGTCAAGTTAGCTGGCCTCCTGCTTCTACCGTGTTGCCGCCACAAACTTGTGACGTAGCACCCTGGTCAGTAGATTTGGAACCACCCACTGAGATTGAGGTTCGCAATTGCATATCGGCTCCCAATCATAATAGAGCTGTTGGTCCAGATGATCTCGTGCCGGTTGAGGTTAGGGTTTACGGTGAGCTGTCTGACAGCTTCAGCATCAGGAGCGGCGTTCGTCAAGGCTGTCCCCTTTCACAATTTTCGTTCAATTTCCTCATGAACGAAATAATGGAGGACTGTCTGCGGCACTCAAATGATGCCGGTGTGGACCTCCTACCTGGTGGAAAGCTGACCGATCTCGATTATGCTGACGATAAGGTGTTGCTGTTTGACAGCTTTCAGGCGACACAAAGAACACTAAACGCTATTTCGCATTTCGCTGAGTACTTCGGAATGCGCTTTGCAATCTCAAAGTGGAAAGTGTTTCTGCTCTGATTACATAGATATAATGTTAGATAATGAAGTCATGGAGGTTTTTGATGGGTTTGTGTACCAGGGAAGTTGCATCGGCGGCGGAGGTGTAGGTAATAAAATAGAGGCGCGTATTTCTAAGGCTAGGGCGGTGTTTGCTAATCTGAGGCACCTATGGCGACAGAGAGGTATTTCCTTGAAACCTCAGGGTCGCGTATATCAGACTACAGTGAGGGCTGTATAACTTTGCGGCAGCGAAACACGGCTTCTCAGAGTAGAAGACATGAACCATCTTCAGGTATTTGACCACCGATGTCTGCGTTCAGTTACTCATATCGGATGGCACCAGTGAGTAAGCAACGAGAAGGTTAAGACGCGGGTGTTTGGCATTGATTGCCAAACGAGTTCTTTCGTTCTATCCGTACACTTGCATAGACGTAGATGGCTAGGTTATGTACCAAGGGTGCCAGCTAGTCGTTTGCCACATCGAACACTGTTTGCCGACACTGCGGCCGATTGGCGCAAGGTGCGAGGTGGACAGATGATGACCTGGTGTAGACAAATGAAATTGTTTACGAAGGGGTTGGTCACTGTAGATCGGGTTCGTCTCCCAGGCTGGTGCCCTCGAGACTCACAGAGTCGGTGGCTTGAGACGTTAGGTGAGGTGGCGACTAGCCGAGCTCAGTGGCGTGAATGTCGTCGTTATTTGTCCGAGTTGTCTTTAAAGTGAGTGCACTTAATGACGTGGGGCAGTGAAAGTCGTAAGGAAGCTATCTTGCTGGTAACGCTTTAATTTCACTTACAGCTCGGTTGTTTGTTTGCAATGTGTAGGCGCCTTGATGTATGTTTGAATATAGACGTAGCTATTTTTTAGTGGTTAGATCCCCTCCCCTTCCCTTTTTTTCTTCTTTCTTCCTGAACAGCGTTTGTTTCTTCTTCTTCGCGGTTGTGTGGCAGTTAAGCATCAGTGTGAACCACTGATGTATTGCTGTCCCTGAAGAATGAATTTGAAGGCAACTTTGTCCCCTGAGTTCACCGTCACACTAGTCCTTCTTAATCTTCAGACTGAGAGTTTCACAAAAGTGGTGCAATCCCCACTGATGTATCGCTGTCTGTGATGATGATGAGGATTACACACTGCAAGCGCTAATGCTTTTGATTGTGGTTCAGAACCAATATTTTATTTCATCCAAGGTATGTCGGAACCTTGGGCTTTCAGGTGATTAGTTCGCTCTCTGTGTACGTCTGATTTTGATGGTGTTCACTTGTGTTAGATTACACTTTTGTCAGTCCAGTTTGCCGGTCTAAAGCCGTGCACGACTTGGTCTGTTCAAATTCATACTGGAAACGGATCCGACTTTTGGAACGGAAGTAATAAAATGACGTGCAGGTAATCTGACAACTGAACTAATTTTTATTCTTGTGGCCTGTAGTGAAAGTGCAAAAAAGATCACTGGCAAGTTTAGTGCAAAGCATGTAGATACGCAGTCGTTCACCTGCAAATCCGTTCGAAGGCTGGTGAAAAAGTTTGTTACAATGAACAGTGCTCATTAGGTAACTGTTCTGCTGGTGATGTTCTACATAGTGCAAACAGCGGCCCCTGACAAAGCGTCCGTCGGCTCACTGAAGAATGTAACACGTCGAAGTCCGTTGAACACACTTTTGGGCATGAGTTTCGAGATATTTAATTCCAAATGAAATTATATATCCGAAGCTTTGTCAGACAATATTACTATGTACTAATCTTTTTTCATTCTTACCGCCTACAGTCTGAGTTCCAACCGAGGCTGGAGCGGTGTGTAGATCGTCTTGAGTTCCTGTTAACTCTTCAAACTACCGTTTGGTTGACTTCCTACTCCATATTCGGTCTGTCTTCGGATACCGCTGACCGTTTGCCAGATGTGTGTGATGAGAGAAATATCTACTCGGAAGAGCATCTTTGCTCATCCCACTATTTGGTAGAGGCTGAAAACTTGCTCCGGGTTTCTGCTGTTGCTACGCTGAACATCGCATCAGTTGAGCACTGCCCACAGCTCAGTTTGTTGTCTTGCGCAGCAGCCTTGGGGTGAGTATGATATATTTGAGTATGTTGACACATACTTTGAGCCTTTTCTTTGCTTGGTTGAAGTGTGACGCGCTGTGCAATGAAAGTTGCGTGACGAAAGTAAATCCTGTGTTTCAGGAATACGATTTTCTTCTTTTTTTGTTTCATTCACAGTTATTCCGAACTGTTGTTGGGTCTTATGTATCTAGCCAAATCTGCTCACGCAAGGGGTCAAACGTCTCCTAAATTTATCGAAGAGCATGCTATCTTGGATCAAATAATGCGTAAGTGACTCGCCTAAATTTGTCATCTTCATTCGATTTTACACCTGCCCACAATCTTCACAGTTCTTGATTGCTTGTTTCTGTTGTTTTTAAAAAAAATATTTTATAGTCATGTTGGACACAAAAGCCATGCCTTACGGAGAAAATGATGCAGTTACACCTTTGGGCTGGGCAGCGTTAAATCGACATATGGAGGCTATCGTTTTGCTGGCTTTTTGG
>JTDE01000413.1:257941-268973 GCA_014338405.1 Paragonimus skrjabini miyazakii | reverse complement strand
GCTTCATTAAGTGCACTCACTCCACAGATAACTCGACCAAACAGCGACAACACTCACGCTACTGTGCTCTGTTAGCCACCATCTCACCTAACGTCCCAAGCCACCGATTCTGTGAGTCGCGAGGGCCTTAGCCCGGGAGACGAACTCGATCTACGATGACCAACCCCTTCCTGAACGATTTTGTTTGCCTACGCCAGGTCATCATCTATCCGTCAGTATATAATGTTTCACTTCCTATAGGTGTTAAGTACTATCTCCGATTGCCTGGGGTCTGTGCCTGCACTGACGTGCAATGGGCTGTCTGCGGCACCCACGACATGCCGGCATAGACCTCCTGCCTGGTAGATAACTGACTGATCTTGATTTTGCTGACGACAAGGTGTTGCTGTTTGATAACTTTCAAGCATCACAAACGACGTTAGAAGCTATTTCGCACGTTGGTAGTGACTTTGGAGTGCGCTTTACAACCTCAAAGTGCAGAGTGATTCTGCAAGATTGCTGTGATTACGTAGGTTTAGTGTTGACTGGCTTATCTAATTGAAAAGCTGCATCAGCAGCGACGGATATGTAGGGAGTGAAATAAAATCTCGTATCTCCAAGGTTAGGGCGATATTCGCTTATCTAGGACACCTTTGATGACGGAAGGGTATCTATCTGATGCTTAGGGGTCGCGTATATAAGGCAATTATGGGGGCCGTATTACTTAACGACTGCGAAACTTGACCGATCAGGGTTGAGAACGTGAAGCGTCTTCATGTATTTGACCATCGATGTCTACGTTCGGTCGCTCGCGTCGAGTGGAATTAACGAGTAGGCAACGAAGAGGTTAGAAAGCTCTTGCTAGAGCTCATCACCAGTGCTCCAACAAAAACGTAATTCGAGTATATCTTCTTTCTCTTCGTAAGGGGCTGATTAAAATGTCTATGGTAATGTGACAGTTGAGATAAATTGTGAGTTCTGTCTAGTTTATATAAATTGGACTTAATGTCTCCGGGGGTCGAGCGTGCTCGCTAGTGTTGTCTAAATAAGGTGATGTGTTTCCCAGAAAGTACTGTCGACTGCCACTGGACTTCATTATACTAACAGACTCATCGCATATTGCATCGTTTTGGTTTTGTTCGACGGAGACAGACTTGAAAACGCCAACAAGTTGTGATCCGGAAGGAACTGGTTCAGACGTTGCCTCGTTTTTTTGCGTGCATGTCAACGACAAATGTCGAGTGAAAACCGCATTCTGTAGTTTCACACACAATTCACCGAGAGTATTACTTGAATTATCAAACGTGTCGCACTCAGCTATATATTAGACGGTAGATAGAATGTAGTTGATGAGGACATCCAGTTTATCCGAATTCTGGTATCAAATACCTCTTGCTAAACAGAATCGAGTTGGGAAGTGTCCGCTGACCGTTCATACTGACTGGCAAGAGCTACTGACAGTCACATCCTACAAGTACCTGTAGGTTACATCACCTGTCTGTCGGCAGACCTCGTTCGTTAAGACGCAATCCACTGTGATGAACACAACGCCTTTTTCTCAGTCATGGACTTCAGCCGTTATATTAAACCTAAAAGCGTAGATGCGAATGCTCACTGGCATTTAGACGAACAAACACTGGTCTGCTTTTGAACTTAAAACAATCTTCAGCACAAAAATCAGATTTTTCGAAGCAAGTGCTTCAGTCGACAGTCATCTAATAGTTAGCTGAAATAGACGATTTTGCTATAATCACACAGCCTCAGAGACGTGGTACACAGCTAGTTTCAAACTTGAGAGTACTTGCTAGAAAACCTTACTGGCTTGCACTGAAACGGCCTAGGCTGGCAATATATGTCTACTATAGAATATAGACGTCGGATATTGAATCGATAGAAACATAGGGAACGTGCAAAGGTTGAGGGACGAAATGAGATTGCAGATGGTTGTTAGCTGGACTTTGTTACTGACGATAAATCGATTACTGCTGCTACTTTCTACTAGTGTTTATCACAAGAAGGTGTGAAGTAAGAAACTCCTTAGAAGTCTGATTACGTAATCTGATCTATAAGACGAGGGGAGATGAGTTTTATCGAAGGACCTTACAAGAATATGAGGACTCAAGAGTCCAACGCATTTACCCCAAGAGCAGGAAACTTAGTTTAAGGGTGCAGATAATGAAACATTCATTTCATTCGTCTGTTTATAATAACCACCTGTCCAACTAGAAAGCACTGTAGCTTAAGGTACCACTCACCGCAAGCTACGTGCAATATTCCACGGAAAACAAAAAAAGATGAAGATGGATCACATAAGGCCAGACATAAACTAGAGTAGCCATGGATGGAGGCACGATGTCATCACGGATAGCCTTTTGAGTTGTCACGAGGTCCATAATGAGGCAGGTGACGCCTTTCCATGTTACTCGACGAAATAGTCAGGGTCTTTATTATCCGAAAATCACATCATTGTTTGACCACTCCCGTTAGCGATTTCAGCAAATAATTTCCAGTGCGGTGACCTAATCATCGCAGACTATGAGGACGGGTATTTAATCCTCAATACTGCTATGCAATGGACACACTCGGGTCAACACACTGCTGTGGTTGATGCCCGATTTGGGTTGAAGCTAAAGGCTACTGGTTTAATTGGGTTCACCTCTGCACTATTTATTTGCCTTTGCATTTATACCGCATGATAACATACCATACCCATTAATGTTTTCAAGCTATGCATATCTTCTGTCGCGGGGGACGCCATTAAATAAACCGAAGACAATTATATTTTTGCAAAGTACAGAATCTTTCTCATAAATGGCACGGCTGTTCATACCCTACTACGGTTTCTTCTGTTTGTATGGTTATCGATCGGTATGTACCTGCTCAACATTTTGTCGATACCTGGTGTAGAGAGTAGGGGAGTATTGTAGGACGAACAAATGTTGAAGCTTTCGCTCTAATTGAATGACTACAGTACGTCAGAACATCAACAAATGGATAGTCTAGACGAATGCATCCTTCCCAGCAGGTCCTGTTCCCAGAGGAAGAGGGCGACTGTTAATCCAGAAACAAGAATGTTCACCGTCGTAAATCGCGGTGAACACCTTCCATTCGCAGACTGTCCTCTCACTAATGCTCATAAAGTTTCATTCTATCAAAATGCTAAATTTCCGTTGAGTCATTCTTACAATTTCCATCTAACGAGATAATCCTATGTGATTTGTTCGTTGCGTTAACTCTGTAAACTCTCGCGACTCTGAACTTCCTGAACTGTACAGGTTCGAACTAAGGATCGGGATCTGAAGAGATCTTGATTTGTCTTAAATCTCAAACTGTTCAAGAGAGATAACGATCGCACAAGTGTGAATACGCAGTCAATTGCTACACGTGACCATATCTGCAGTCGTATGACAGTTAAGCATTAATGTCATCCATCAGTATTCTGCTACTTATGAAGTTATCTGATCGTTTGCAGCCAAACGTATAGGTGTTTGCACGCTTTTACTTTTTACTGTGTTCAGACGTGTTGCACTGCCTCGTACGTCCTTGAAACGTTTATTATGAATTTCAGGTACAATTATCCTTGGTGCATTAGTCAATGGATATTCTACTGCTTGTACAGTGCGTTCATAAAAAGAGCCCTCTCCCTTCCTTGGCTTTTAGGTTGTCTCAAAGCTGCGAATTAACAGATTTGCTCCCTGCCCGCCGTGCACGACGTGTCCGTCAAGTTCTTGTTCCAGATCGAACTCCATGTCATGCAGACCATGCAGATGATGGTCTTGGTCGACACACTACTGCTGCGATTGGTTTACTAAAAGCTGTCTATTCACCCCAGGCCCTACCTAAAGGACGCGAATCCAAACTGGTTGCCAACGGGTCTTCATGTTCACCGGCTCCGTCGGAGTCGTTGAATGAGGCGAGCTCCTGGCGGCACCCGTACACCGTGGGACCTCATCCCGCTGGCCGCATTGTGAAGGATGTTGTTGTATTCGATCCCCGCCATTACGCAGAGTTGGTTAAACGGCTTCGACTCGATATTATGGAGCCACCTGCTAGTCAGGTGGGTCTCCTTGCCCATTTGGGTATTTTCGTTTGTCATTTGATTCTTTGTATATTTTTGAAACGAGTGAAGTCAAACACATTGAACCTGTTTTGGAAAAAGCGACCAAAGCAGTTACTCTAGAATAAGATCGTACAGAAAAAGAGCTATAATTTGGTCGGGTCACTATGTTTAAGCAGTCAGGAGTAATTACAATCATTAACCAGCATTACTTATGATGGGTCTTCACGACTTGACCACGTGTTCGGATTGTTCTTAATCACATGGGTGTACTGTGTCTCATAGGCGTACGCGGCGCTGTTGGGCGATGACTGAGTTGCACAGGTGACAGCTGGCAGTAGGATAAATAAAATTAACCTGCCTACAGGAATGCGGTTGGTACCATTTATCACGCTAACACATTACACTGGGCCATTCTTTCCCAGAGTAAGCAATATCGCTCTTACAGGCTGATGTGATATAGTATTGGAACGTGACAGAGGGGCTTCTCAACTTTCCTAATTTGAGGATTTAAGGCTTCTTCCAAGGGACTTCCGGCTTACTGCTAATAGTTTGATGTGGTTACACCTAGGTCAACCACATATATGTTGCTTTCTATCAAGTCCTGTTAGATGTGTTCAGTTTCCATTTTTCCGATTTTGGTTCTCACGTAATACATGATGAACGAAGGTAATGGTGACGTTGAGCTTTTGAAGCCAGGAATGTGATAATGCGCTTGAAGTGTTGAACGTGGTGTTAAGCTGAAAAGTCTGAGAACTACTGTGCTGAATGCTTGAAAGTTTTGAGTCGTACGTTCGATATAAGATGAAATAACAAATGTCAAGTCAGGAGTCGTCGCTCATGTTTTCGACAACTTTTCGGTTTGTATGAATGGCATTATTATTTGTCTGATTAAAACAATGACATCGCTGTCACCGATATGGTACAAGACAGGTGGTCAGAGCAGGAGGGTGAATTGCCTGGTGAATGGAAAAAACTGATTTGGTAGGCAAAAATACACACTTTGGGCCCCAATTACTCAAGCAGTTATTGATCCTGTCTAATATTGTTGTGAACTAGCCGTGTCGTTGCTCTTTATACCTCATTTCAATAGTTCAGGGTACTGTACGAAATCATACTTTGACTTTGAAACCCCTCCGTTTCAAGCCCAAGTTATTCACTACCTATCAGGCTATCACTTTCAGCGTATGCCAGCACATGCTAACAGACTGCGACATACCCAGTAATGAGGTGGTATACGTAATACGCGTCTAAACAACTGAAACATTCTGGGAGGTAAAATATCTTAAATTGTCAGCAAAGGTCGCTTGTTCTAGTGAAGCCTCCGTAAATATCGTTAGTTCTAACGCGATTTTTGCAAGCGGTGCTATCTATGTTTTACAAGTCTATAATTCTAGTACTGAGAATATTACCATACCCACGTACTCATGGTCATTCAGAGCGTTCTTTTTTTTATCTCATTAAATGCAGAATTAAGTACGGTGCTGCGCAGTCCTTTTACTCGTCACTTGAGTTGTTAAAAGTCGGTGACAAAGAACGTTTCCCCCAGGTCGTCCTGAGGTCTAACAGCCTGTCACTTCTAGAATATTACCGTACTTTTTTGACCCATCTTGTCGAATAGTTCAAACCTGTAACTTTCACAGTGTATTCAACGATTCTGTGTATATGTGAGGGTTCGAAAACTATCGGCCATCGGTATGAAGGACAGTGTTTGGATATCCAGTGAAAGGTTAAACTGTGTTTAACAGAATGTGTGTTAGCAGGACAAACTCTCTCCTCTCATATATTTTTCTCGCGTTATGCTTAGCAGTGCGCTGTTTGGACGCCATGAGAATCGGACATAACCAGTGGCGTCCTTGACGTCTGTGTTTCGTAAACTATCTTGAGAAACGTTTGAAACAATGCAGTCTGTTGCTCGACTAGGGTTCGACCATAATTTTTGAAGAGTCAGATATTCGTTTGGTTCAGATGTATTGTGACGTCTCGATATCAGTCTGTTTGTGGTTTCATTGTCGTGTGGTATCCTAAGGATTTGCTGAAAGCGGTGTCATCATCATCATCATCATCATAGCGGCCGTGAGCCTGATCCTGGAAGAAAACGTTACTAAGAAGGTTGAAAATTATTAAAAGAAGACTAAGCGGGAGAACTAGAAATGGTGTGGATACAGGCGCGCCATTGACTGCAACACACTGCCATCTCGGATAGCGTCTCTAACTAGCGGATTTGGGTGTTCACGAGGACCCCATCCAGGCAAGTGACACCTACCCACTTTGCTCAGTGGAGCAGTCGAAGTCTTCATATTTCGTGACCATGTGGTTGCTTAACCACCACGCGGTTTTGCCCAACCGTTGGTGGCCCCAGTATATAATGCCCGGTACGGTAAACGCTTAGATGACATGCGGAGTACGTGACCCAACCATCGCAAGCTGTGCAACGTGATTAGTTGGCTAATTGATCGCGCATCCAGAGCATTCCAAAATATGCGCCGGCGAACGGCCACATTGCTCACGCGATCAGCCCACTTAATATGGGCCAATTGGCGGAGACAACGATGGTCAACCACAGCAAGCCTGTTGATATCTTCCTTACGAACAGGTCACGTTTCCGAATCATAGGGCAAAACATAGCGTACACAAGCATTATATACTCTTCCTTTCAACGACAACCGAACGTCTTTTCGACCCCACAGACGACGCAGTTTCGCAGTTTGCCATCCTCGCCGATACCTCATCAGCAATACCACAAGCAGACGAGATAATGCTACCTAATTATGTGAAACTGTCCACAGTCTCAAGCGGATTACCTGGAATAGAGAAAGTAGGAGTAGAAATGCCCCAGTCTTAAAGCAACACTGCACTTTGAAGGTGCGAAGCGCATTCCGTACAAATCAGCTCGATCACTCACCTTGTTCAACGTGGTCTGCATGTCTTCGGCAGAGGGGCTATGCAAGACAGTGTCGTCCGCATACTCCAGATCGGTCAATCTAGCGCCAGGAAGAAACTCAACACCAACACTGGGCTGCTCAGGCGCACCCTCCAGAATGTCCATGACAAAATTGGACAGGAAGGGGGAAATCGGACACCCCTGATGAACACCACTGGAAGTGATGAATGACCGAGGCAGTCGTCCATAAACTCCCACCCTGCTTACAGAGTCAGTGTACAGTGATCTCAATAGATTCATATATTTCCCTGGTACCCCCATGCGGAGAAGACAGCTCCAGAGTACCTTAAGAGCAACTGAATCAAAAGCAGCCTTTAGGTCCAAAAAGACCACGACCATCAGCTGTCTGTAACAGTGCTGATGTTCCAAGATCCGTCGCAAAATAAAAATATGTTCAATGCACCCTCGTTCGGATCGGAATTCTGCCTGTTCTTCGCCTATCTGACTTTCTCTGGGCTTAATGAGCCGACGTAAAATGAGGCCGGTGAGTAACTTAGACGCAACAGACCAAACTGATACCTCTGTGATTGTCACATAGACTTCGGGCCCCTTTTTTGTGACTGCGGTGTCAGGGATGTTGATAACCAGTTGGACTATTGTTTGGGATGTTCCATTGATCGTTCTAACCGCCATCAAAAGTTTTGAATAAATCTGTTGTTTTCCTGGTGATTGCTTCCCGTTTGCCTGATTTCCATTTAGTCGTGATCCGAATTGGAGGGAAGAATTACGGGGAAATCCTCGTTAGCAATCCGTTCTACTTTTATGTCTTTTCTAACCCAGCATGCCCCGCGATCTTGTCTTAGCTGTTTTTGCATGTCACCCAGATGCCTGTGAACTCGGCTCGTTTCCGTTTGAAACATTCCGGCAACCTTTTGGAATTTTAGTGATCGAAAGGAAATCCAGTAACTAACAGCCAACGGGACGATGCTTTTACTCAGCGAACCATCATACTTGTCCTTCACATAATGTGCCTTTAGTCGTTTGATGAAGAAGCTGCTAGATCATAGATCAACACCTATTGTCAGGTACTGAACTGTTGTGTTTGGTTTAATTTAGCCGTCTGGCAGCGTAGTGCCCTTTCACTGAAGTGTAAGATGAACTTCACACAGAAGTACGTGATCACACACCTCAAACGACTGCTTTATGAGTTTGAAGCAACCACGTCTACGACCGGTAACTACTGTGATCATTACAAGTCTAGGATTAGGCAAGGCGTTAAAAATCATCCGGTGGCGTAAGGATCCTGGATGGCCGGAAGTGAGTACCTGCAAGAGTAGGCTAACATCAGCACATAATTGTGGCAACCACTTACTATAATGTCTGGCAGCTAGCTCTCTGACAGACGTTAGCCAATAGCTAAATTTCTTGCTTACTTCAAGCCTCCAGGGAATACTACGATGTCTTCGAGACTCGTACTGTGCTAACAGATTTTCGGTTCGTGGTGAATTTTATCGGTGCCTGTTTCCAGGTGAAAAAAATATTCGAGGCAGGTTGCTTTAACATACAAGCAGTGTTTGTCTGTGACCTCCATCGGAATCCCAACGGATCTTTGTATAACAACGCAAAGGCAGTTGTTGACAAGTTTCTCTAGAGGCCTAAAACCGACTCACACACCCGTATACGTTACATATAATATATATTCCTAAATACGAACATTAATACGGTGATATTTGTCATTGGTAAGAGTCGCCATTATGTCGACAAGCCCTAGCTGTTGACTGGCTTGAATACTGTTCACCATGGCGAACAAAAATGTGTTTACTTTGCATGCCAATGTCATTTCAACGTTTGGTGTATCACTGTAACCTTCATTACGGATATCGAATCCCCATTTCTGCACTGGGAGGTAAAAATAGGAGAATGTCTTCAAGGGCGGTTGGTCTTAATTGGTGTGTTCTTGTTCAGTTGTTTGTATGTTAGGATTTTGCATCTAGGTCTGAAATTTCATAGACAGAACAGTAGTTCTACCGATTAACTTTTCTTTTTTCAACAGCCCTATCTGACCACTTAACGTCCTTGTCTGACGTCTGTATAAATGATACAGTTGACCATGGTACCACAAGCGAGAAACCAATATCTTGAGCATGTTATTAGTGTTGTATGTTAAATGGTGAAGTGTAGACAATTCAAAGTTTGACTTCTTGTTTATTAATGAGTGACCGACGAAGCTATTTCAAGTCGAAAATCACACTTATTCTGCTGTGTAAGTCTGATTATCTAACACATGTTGCCGGCGTTTGCCATGTTAAGCTAAACGGTGGTTTAGACCAAATTCAGACTTAATCAGAGTGATCGGGATTATACGCGTATACTTGCATTGCTGAGCAGAAAATTCACTGGAGCAGTAATCACTTTCTAACCGAAGCACACCAGGAATGGCACGTCCCGAATTGTGGTTACAGTTTTACTTAGGTGCTGTCGCTTCTTCATGTCGATCGTCTGGGTAAGCTTTAGTGACTACTCGTTCTTTTATTTGTCGGTCATCACACTGCTAACAAAGTTGTGCTACGAGATTACAGATCTTTTAAACCCTGCAGTAGCTAAAGTAGTTGACATAGATCCACGCTTGTTTACTCAGTTTCGTTGTTTATTTATCGGAACGACCAATACTGACAAGCAGCTTTACTTACGTAAATATGCAGTGAGAGCCATGTGCGTTCCGTCTCTGGTCCGCGCTCTTCATGCAGACCACATAGATTTTCCTACGTTTCACTTTCTGGTATAAAACTGTTGTAAACCCTCCTAAACGGTATACTTGTTCGATCTCGGTATAGTGGTACGCTCGATAAAATCGGATTATCGTTCCGGTAATAATTCACACGAAAATCTCGGTCCCGAATAGTACCGCGACTGTTCCCGTAATCACTCCCAGGGCAAGCCAAAAGACGCGTTCAAAATAAGAAGCTTTGTTCCGCTACAAAACGTGTGCGGGCTAGGACGACAAGTACAAGTTATTTATAGGGCACGTCATGAACACACATCCCTCCATCATGAGAAACAGTTAGGACCACACATGTGTATAGCGGTATAAAATAGTCTCAACTGAGTTCGGACTGAGTCGAATGATTTTTTTCCTTCGCTCTCACGACGGAGGCGCCCTTGGGACGGTCACATGGTGGGGCGCCCTAACAAAAACATCAAGAACATGCTGGTGGTGTTTTGAAAACTGTCACTATACGTTCAACTGCATCCGTGGATGCTAGACGGTCAAAGAGAGCTGTTAAACGAGGGAAAATACCATTGTTTTAATCCTGGAGCATTAGTCAGTCTGAGGGGAGTTTTCAGTTTGTCACCGGGTTTATTTCGTCTGCAGATCATGATCACGGTATGCAGGAAATACTGAACCTGAGTCTATCTCCATATGGGTATCTACGTATCAGTATGCGGCTCTTTTGCATTCATGTTCGGCAGTTTTTATCATCACACGTTTATATAAATCACACGACTTTACTTGTGGCCTCAGGCCTTACCAGAACGACTGTTGGCGCCGTATTAATGTTCAATCAGCAAGCCTACAAGCCTGTCCGAAGTTACTGCAACTCAAGCCGTCACCCGCTACTATTGTGACATGAAATAAACACGCGCTAGCTACTGTACATCTTTTCTGGTCGTGGCATCCATTTTCTGGTTTATCATTTTATTTAGAAGAGATCCATTTGCGAAAAATTTGGACTTCGGCTTGATTCGAACCAGTGCAAATGGATCTCTTCTAAATTATCAAATCTGCCAAACTATTTATCGTTTTATATTTTATGCTACTTAATCATTTCACAGTAGTTCAAAAGTAATCTAGGTTTAGTTACAATTTACACCATGCATTGTTTTATTGCCCTCACATTGAGCACGGACGAATAGTCTACTATCGAACTCTGACACGGACGTGAATGGAGTCTAACGCCCTCTATTGAATGCGGATAATTGAAAATTGTATGACAATGCGAAAGCTACTAGCAGTTGTGAGTAATTTTAAATTTTACAGTGTTTTAGTAGTTTCTTTCATAAGCCAGTTTGAACAAAACAGTTAGAAGACGAACACTGGTAGATGCTAGCAT
>JTDE01000413.1:213948-251746 GCA_014338405.1 Paragonimus skrjabini miyazakii | reverse complement strand
ATGCTAGCATCTACCAGTGTTCGTCTTCTAACTGTTTTGTTCAAATTATTGAAGGGATATAACTGTTTTAAATAAGCCACTTTGTTAGCTCATTTCATCGTGCTCTTGCCAAACAGACGTATCAGGAGTGTCATCGTTATAAAGATGTTAGCCACGACAGTGAATAGCTCTAAACGGTAGTCAACTGGTTGACCGCTGGCCTATGCTCATTTTTGGTTGATGAAGTGGAGCTCTTATTGATGTTACGAACATAACGATATCCTACTCTGCTTAAATCAGATCTGCTCTTGGGCGTTTTTTTGGTTGCATTGCTTTTTCTGTTAACGCGGCCGCACATTTCTCCAACGTTTTGTGGTACAAAACTAGCTTCAGGTTTAAATAGATCGGCCAAGACCCTACAGTTGTGCACATTTATATGAGGGACTACGATTAATGCAATAATTTTTCGTGTTGTTCGGTTCTCTGTAGACAACTTCCCAGACTAGTCCGGTTTGTTTCTGCCTGGCCGTAGATCTTTACGAATCTGCAGGTATGATAATTGCACTTAACCGGTACTCAGTGGTTTTTCATTTCCAACGAGTTGACTTATAAATGTAATTATAAATATTACACCATCCTCAAATTAAAAACTACCAGATTGTCGAGCAGACCACGCTCTTTTGCGTCCAGAGGTGTTGTTTCAGTCAGCTACAACGCATCGTTATTATGCGTTCAGTGATTGCTTTAGAAGACTTGTGAAGTACTACCTCTAGCTAATATTTTTTCTCTCTAGAAGAGATCCATTTGCGAAAAATCTGAACTTCGGCTGAATTCGAACCAGCGACAGAAACACCATGCCCAAACGCGGCAAGCGCTCTACTAGCTGAGCTACGAAGTCACGCCGGAAGCTCAGAAATGTCACATTTGGACCTTTTTTTCTCGTATATATGCCTTTTGGACGGATTTGTCACGGAAGCAACAAATTTAATTCTTGCGTATGGAGTGCTTTTTGTTTGGGAATGGCATGACGTTTCAGTTAGACGGGCCTTTTAATTTTACTCGGGTTTAATGCACTTTCGCAAAAAGAGTGCCTATCTTTTGAACACATGACGCCATTCACTTTATTTTGCGATCGCACCTTATCGATACGTTTTATATTGCCTTAACTATCGCGGTGCTTGATTTTGCTATTGGGCAACTGTTTGTATCTTTAGTTCGAGGGACTAAACTGCTAAACTCATCTCTCACCCGTTACATGCGTCATCTATTCGCGACATGTACGTTATGCCCTGATATTCATATGAATAAACCGTAACGATGCAATCCACCAACGTTGTTGTAGCGTTGATACATTCCAACATTTACTCTTCAAGCGACTCCATCAGGGCTGTCCGTCCCCGGATCATTTGTCGGATCCTGTTTGACGCAATGTGATAAGTGAATAAGTAAGTTCAGATGTGAGACTTCTTTTCTCCCAACGTGGCTTTGTAGCTCACCAGGTCGAACGTGTTCCACATAAGGATTTGCGGTTCTAGCCAAAGCGCGGATTTTTCACAGCCCATCTACATTTAACTAGTTATCAGTGAATGCTGTTAAGTGCGTAATTTGTTTTACTTTGCAGTTGTCGTCGATATATTTGCTCACTAATTGTGCACGTTACTTTGACCCGTTGCAGCGATAATCCAAATCTGTTGGATCGCTGGTTCACGTGAACGGAAGCCACTTAAGATGTACCATCGGGTTTTCCCATCTCTTTCAGTGTGGTACCTTTTGGGCAGACGATGCCGAACTAAATCAATTGCATGCCGAAGGATTCTCCTACGTCCGTCTTCCACTACGAGATAATGATATTTATTTTATTCCCCGGAATGTGGTGCATCAATTCAAAACTGTCTCGGCTACTGTCAGTGTAGCTTGGCACGTACGCCTCAAACAATACTATGAGGATCGATATCCGCCGAGTACTTCGACGACTACTCCTGACACCATTAGGACGATGATGACCACGACTACACCAAATGCCGTACTAGACATGACTGAGACAGATAACCTGGACAGTTCTGTCAACGAAGCAAAAAGACAGCATATATCCGCCCAAGCACATTCTGAGATTGCGTCCAACTCTGCCAGTGGCTCCACCTCAACTGCTTCAGTACCCCTACCTTCATGATTGTTTGATATGTATCTTCGTTTTTATCCTTGCCACACGTTGCGTATAATTTGCATCCTTGAAGCATTTATTTACATTCATCCTCCGAACCGTCGGATGTGATAGATGTTTATCTTTTTGCGTCACCCAGTTAATCAAGGAAGCACATCCTGTGACCGTTTTGGTAACTTCATGCTGTGATTCGCTGAAGAACGCGGGTTTCAATTAATTCCTGATATGTATCTTGTTCGAGGCAGCTGATCTTCATGCAGTGTTGTTGATAGTGTATCTTTGTATCCTTTTTCCTTGCTACTTCTGTTATAATTATCATCACTAGTCATCACTACTTTCATTGTCTACGCTATTCGTTTTGGACGCAGTTTTCTGATTTGAATTGTGCCTGTTTTCTCTCCAGTCCTTCTACATGATGCTTTTTGTGTATTCTGTTCACTTTGATGTAATGAATTTCTGCTGTGGTAATTACTGTGAGTCTCAAATTGTATTCTTGTGTAAAATCACCGTGATGGTCGTTGGTGCCGTCTATCGGCATTGTCTATTTTCAGTGCTCTTTTACTGTACCAGCTTTCCGTCAGTCTTTAGTGTTCCTCATCGGTTTACTCCATAACTCATATCCAGTGAGCTGGGACGAACTTGGACAGGAAAAACCACGACTGGATTAATTCTGAACGTTTCCACCATTTTTAGTGGTCATTACATGTTTTCGGGTGTTGTGTAAGTTCCGTAGCTTATCCTTGTTTGGCATTACTGGCGCTGGTCAAATCTAGTGAACTAGAAGGATGTGTTTATTTGGCGTGTAAACGTTCTACCTAGGTTCTGACCATGGGGATTGGTACAAATTATGGGTACGATATCCTTGAAACGGATCGAGTCTGTCCTGCGTAACATCAGTTCTGTGTTTTAGAAGCCAGTCTAGTCAGTAGAAACATCTTTCCGAGTTTCAGGGGATGCAGTGGGATGTAAGTGGCGTTCTGTCAGTGAGAAGCTGAATCTTTTTTGTCCTTTTTAACAGCTTGTTTCTGGGTTTTGTGAAGGCGAATAAGTGTCTTTATTGGATCGGTGGACGCTGTTTTCACTTGCACTTAAAAATTAAAAACCTCCTCCATTTACGAACTTGATTAATAGAACCAGAAAACCAGTTTGCTAAGATGGTGGCATTTTGTCTGCACTTTAGAAGGAGCATTTTTCACTGGAAAAACACGATTTCTCTTGCAACTGTGACATTGAGTGTTAGAGAAGGCCCGCCGGTTTGTTCCGTGTGGTAAGCTGGAAATGTTGATAAGAGTGATGTCTTTATTATTTCATCAGACTGCGAAAAATTAGTCGCAAAGACAGGTGCCAATATACCGGTTTTCTTCCACGAGGAGCCTAAATTATCAAGTTTGATCCCTGTATTTTATACGTCAGCGCAAACCACATTACGGTTTCTTTCTTCTGCAAGCGACAGCTAACTGCTTCATATCATTAGTATCATCCCGATGCAAAAATCTGATTTCGCTAATGTTTCCTTGTAGGGGTTCACAAACCGTGATGCTCGATTATTTGTGTTCTTTATGTTTGGGGCGTAATTTTTCGATGAGTTGGACCTCTTCTCTTCAAGGAGCACGTCTGTACTGAGACTTTGGCATTTCTCATCGGTGTTCTTTGTAAGGAAGCACTGTACCGTTCTGTATGTTATCGTTACTTGTGATACCTAAAACAGCAGCGAAGCACTCAGCACAATACGGCGAAACCTATTAGTCAAAATCACGAGGGAACAAGGAGTCAAGAGCTTGCACACACCGGACTGACTTGTAGCCTCCGGCTTGCGACGCTTCCGATAGTTTCCAGAAGCTGGTCAGCTGATGCGAAGTGTTGGTCAGACACACTGGTGACAAAACATATTCCTTCAAGTCGGTTGCTGAGGGCTGAGATGTCTTAAGCTCACTGATCTGGACACGGTTAACGCATGTTTTGTGTTCACGTGAGGTAGTTAGCTAACGTCTGTTACCAAGGTTTAATCAACTTCCTGGGGCCAACAATGGCTAGTTCGATGTCTCCTCGATCGTTTTCAGTTGGGGGACCAAAGATTAATTTTCAGCGCGGTTTTACTGTGAACTTAGCGGTCTTATTCAATGAACATATAAACAGTCGTGGACGGCTGGTGTTTTCAACCAACAGCACACTGAGGATATCAGAATGCGACGCCGGATGCTCGCCTCGCATATTTCCGTCTGTCATTCTGAGTCACTTGAACCCTCGGGTGGTTCCTGGTTTAAATTGCGCATGCAGTTTTCGCGTGGGCACCGGCAAGCGTATTGAGTCGGTAATTCATCACCACATTCCGCTGCATCGTGGACCGGGCTGTTTAGCTAGTTGTACCGCTGGGCGTGGGTGTCTGATACGCCTGTCTGCAAGTAACCGGACATTAAACCAGTTGTCCATTACCACACCACCCCGGAGCAACATACAATTTCGCAACGTTAGTTGTCATTGATGGAAATCGACTTCTATTGTGATGCCATTTTGTGCAGGTTATGATGAAGGTTGAAAATATATTGTGATCCATGGCCATGGCCAACCCCACACCCTGTTAGCCTGTCAAGACCCACGGTTCAAGTGGGTACTTGATTGCAGCGTGACATTGAACTGATTGACCTGATAAATTACCCGTTCCCCATTTACCCCCTTTAATGATTCCCCTGTAAAATTCGTGATATAAATGTGATGTATTTAGCCTGATGATGAATCACTGAAAACGAGCTTGTTCGCTACACAGTATATTGTGATCTGTCCGATGGCTGTTAGATTCCTGTTCTGCGCTCCAAATACAGTGTGCTTTGAACAAATACTCCTTCTGTACTGATGAAGTACATATGTGGTCCGTTGCACACCACCGGGCGGATGTAATGTTTATGCTCTACTGTTAATCCCGCGAGGGACTCATGCCCGGGGTGGCTCACGTTGCTTAGTGATCGATAAAGTTGAGGATAGGGTAAATGGCGCAGCACATCAAGTTGACTCATTAGTTGGTGTAAGTGCTTTGGCAATTGCCTCGTGGTTTGCTTTGTCAGCCATCTGTTTATCCTCACCCCAAATGCAGATGAATAATTCGATACAACTAGTTGAGAGAATACGGTCGTTTGTTGTGGCTTTGTTGCTGACTCGCCACAAGTCTCTGCTATGCACCCAAACAGATTTACCGGTTGTTTGTTTGTTTAGTTAGGTTGCGATGCTATTATTTTCTGTTGCCTGTCACAACTGACAAATATCGCTTTGTTTGATACAAGTTCCTCTGCTAATACTGAAATTTACATCGTTTCTGTATACTATCATACAGAATGATTCTTTCGGCCAACGTGTTGTTGTGTTTCGGTGCTGTTTTTACTTACTAAAAGCTGCATATGAGAAGGCGTTTGCAATTATCGTAGTAGCAGCTCACACCCATGATCCACAAATGAGTGCTTTGCTGATCAAGTAACGAAGGTGAGCTTGGTGCCACACTCGGTTTGCTGGGTCTACTTTTCCATGGGGCTCACGGTCTACCCCATCTGTAGTCCAACTTACAGTGATTTCGATGAACTGAGATAACTCAAAAATGTCCACAAACATTCGCCCACTTGCCGATTGTTGCCTATTACTAGCTGACACTGTTTTCAATTAGTGTGCTGCCGGGAATAGTTGTGTTAATTTGAGTTCAATAGTAACTACCAACGGATTATAATTGAACAACGAATTAGGTCTCGTTGCAGTTAAAACGCGAGCTGCCTCTTCTCGGTGGTTACGATTGGGCGTGACCGTTTGTTTGCAGTCTGGGTATCGAACCCGATAGAAGACTTTTTGACTCAGGATCCGTTTATGTTCCCTGAGCTGTTTTCGCGGAAAGTTGCTCGAATAATGATGCACCTCAAAGGTACGGTACGTTATAAGCGTTTGTTCGGAACTATCTCTCGCATGTTTTCTTTCATGGCAATCGAACACTGAGCTCTTTGTCAGTTTGACAAGTTGGTTTGACGCTAATAACCCGTAATCACATATCCAGCACGTAATTTGGAGTTCACCCAATTTGTTGGGACGATAAAACCACTTGCTGTAAATGAGGATGGAGGGAAAACAAGATTATCTTAACTTCTGTTGGTTGGCTTTGGCCATGTGTCAGCGCTTTACATTATGTCCATTCTGATAACTGGTATGATGGTATTGCGTAATTTATATTTTTAGTTTAAATCTCTCGAACCATTTAAATCCGTTGATTCTTGAAAGAGTTGCGCGCGTAAACAACAGCAAGCGCAGTTTGGGAATGGTGTCGCACAGCTCGAGGACTAAAAAGGGTTCTATTGGTCGATTATGTGCTGCTAGTGGTTTCTGATTATGGTCTGAAATGGTTATGTTGCTTAGCATCCAGCTTTGAGAACGATGGTTCTGTCCGATGAAACCTGAGGAGATCACTTCGTTCTACCTCGAATAACATAATCCAAATACTGTTCTGTACGATGTGTAGAGAAGAGATTATGGTAGCACAAATTCACTGGGTTTGTCGTATGCTGTTAAGAGTTATTTTGGCTCATCTATCTCACGGTTGTTACTGAGACGCTGGACAGGTGCGATCGTGTATCTACAATTTAAAAAGCAAGATTATGGGACCAGTTACTCGGAATGGGCTTCATATCTGAAAAACTAGCTATATAGTTAACGATATTCAGCACAAATACTGCGTTATTAATCATAACCGAATTGTTGATGCCAAATTCCTGAAGACGGTGTGCGGATGGCTTTTCCAACAGTTGACCAGACCATCGCAAGCGAAAACTTGCTTTATCGTCTAAAATGGTATACTTCGTGATGAAGGCAGTCATCTTAGCTTCCACATTATACATGATATATTGTGATTATGTTTATGAAGTTTGTGATTGTTCTCTCTTCGCCAGACGAAGGCGGCACGTACTGGATTGCATCATTTTCGATGAGTGTCTTATGTAACCAAGAATCAATGGGAACAACGACATTTCGAGTGCTGGTAGCCGATAAGGTTTACTTATGCTTAACTCCTGGTCATTGTTGGGACCAAAAACAGCATGTACGGATGCCAATCTTTGTGCCTTAATTTGACTTCTCATCTGAAGCGATTCATCAAGTAGCCCATGCAATTTATGTGCTGTTGTGTTTGCATTCGTTTGCACACACCAGCTATTTGCATACGAATATTGTAGTAAATACTGTTTACGAATACAGATACAAAACCGATTTGACTGATCTCCCGTCTCCACGGTTGTTGTTTTAAAGCGGGTTTACACAACTTAAATTTAGAAGTGTCTTAATTTAAATTACAGAACAGCTTAAAATTCATTTCAATGTACTAGATGAAATCCGCTACGATTGCCTTGCAAATTCTATTGATCCAACCTCCCAACTATCACTTAGTGACGGAGGGGCGCAGACTGCTGCTGTTCGTCTTCGATTGGATCATTAGACACTGTGAATTCTGCTCATTTTTCGTGCAATCAAATGCAGCGATCCGCTCAGGTCTTGTACTCCCTAAACGATATTGTGGTCACTTGGGGTGGTTTAAGTTCAGCAGTCTGTCCAGACAACGATATAAATAACTATTGAGCTCTACTAAGTCGGGTTAGTACATCAGGCTTTATTTAACACGTCCGCGTGAAGTATGGGCGCCTTTGATTTTTGCTCGACCTACGTAACTCAATCCTCCATTACTCATGGGCATACAAATGCATCGTTTCGTACAGGGAAAGGAAAGGTCAACGGTTTATGCGGCACAGTTGTGTTGGTGGTAGATCAAAATCAGGTATATAGAAATTAAGTGCTACTGACAAACTTACAGAAAAAAAGATAGCAGTCCATATACACGCATTCGGTGAGGTGTAGCTGCATTAGATAGGTGGTCAGGAGATTTGTACGAGCGGTTGACCCCCGGGTATGGTAGGATTGAGCAAAGTCTTGAACATCCTAACTGAGTCAGCCGTTACTACAGAAGTAGACAGTGCGTTCTTGAGGGAGCAGAACTTAGCTAAGAGTAAGTTCTGCGTACACATTAGTACATTCGTTCAAAACTCAAGTTTCAGAGAATGACCCCTCAATCGCTCGCTCCCAGTTAACTGAAGGTTTTTGTTAGTTCAGATTTGTATGCAAGGTTAACCTACCTTTTGATTTGTGTGACTCACTGAGAAATTGCCAGCCTTTTCGGTGAAAGTGTATCCTGAGCCACAGAACTCTCTTAGTAGCCCGTCTCAAAATGCTTTTGTGAGAGAACTGCCCTTTCTAGGCAAGAGCTACGAGTTTGTTTCCAAGATGGTACTTAAAATGTGGGTGTATAAGCGGATTGCACTGCACCACTTGTGGTTCCACTAATACAGTACGTATCCAGTGTAAACCCGATGGAATAAAACCAAGAGGGATGAGTGGAAGCCTTTGTGTTTTAGCAGGCCAGTACTGGTTGACCCGATTCTATGCCAGTATGACAGTGGATCTCTTATCTTTGAAAAACAACAGTATGAGAATACCAGTAGTGAAATCTAGGCTGAAGAAAAAAGGTATTGAAAACATAAAGTAAAAAGTAGTGTATGTCGTTCGACTCCGGACAGAATTAGGAAGAAGAAACAAAAGTTTAAATTTGTGTCGAAAATCAAACAAAACCTTTTTGCATACAACGCACAAATACAGCCAATGAATTGAAGAGGTAGAATTCGGCCACGTTCTGGGTTTTTGAAAAGGACAGCGGATAAATTACCACACGATAGAGGTTGCTCGTTGGTGCGAGCAAAGAGTAACTGACAACTTATTTGTGCTCAATTAACTTGTCATATTTTTGTTGACAGCGTGCCGTTAGGCCGTTAGGTTGTTTCGAGACGGTGATCACACTCGTGGCTGCATTCAATAAAACGCCATATAGTCAGGACTAGTGGAAACTACAGTTCCTTTGAATACCGCACGTCTGAATTAAAGATCGCGCAAATTGCCACTCACTAAGCTTCCGGACACCTATCTGTGTTTTTTCGGACCTTCCGGTTGCTAGCTAAGCTTTCATAAGATGTAGAATTGACACCACGGTGAGAAATATTTACTTGAATTACATCCTAATGTCGTAATTTCTGATCTGCAGGATTTTGCTTACCTGCTGCCATTTGCCAGTAGATTAGAAGCTTCGGAAACCGTTCGTCGCCCATCTTACAGACGTATATGGACAGTTGAAGCTGTTTAGACACCAGTTTGCGTTCTATTCCATCATTGTCCGGTCGGCGACGTATCCTATTGCTCGGAACTATATCTGACCACCGAGTGTTGAAGACAGTTTTTAGACCTTACGAATAGGAGCGGCTAAGTCACTGTCACATCCTGTCGATACAACATCCAAGTTTCATAACCATACCTCAGCGCAAACAGCATCATAGTGTGGTAGATAAGCAGTATCGTCATGCGAACGTTCTTCGCGTTACATCAGTCATGACGTCCGAAAACAACGCTATTCTTGGTCATATGAGCTCACATGTCACGGGCCACGGACATGTCTGTCGACAGATTGCTACTCAACATGTAGAAGTCAGTGCAACTATCAATAATATCTCCATTGCTGTGGATTCCAAGTGTAGTCACACTACCTCCATCCGGAGAAGGTTGTTAATATCCAAACCTAATTTGAACAACTCGATGGAGAAAGCAATGGTAACTTACCACAGCTTCTGTTTTGCCGTGTACAGATAGCGCACTGTGGTCCACAAACAACAACGTGCACATGATTGAATTATACGGCCTATTTTAGTTACCGAAGCATCGAATATTCAGCCAGCGGTCATTCGTGTAGCTTTCAACTTTAACATAGTTTGCTGAGTTATGAGAAGCAATTGAATAGGGTATGATCTAAAATACAGTCCTGCTTTACGTCAGTGACACTGCCATAAATTATCAGGACAGTCTATACGAGTGCAGCACCCTCATACCCGTACGAAGTATTTCAACTAGAAAGACGAAATTATCTGAACATCCACACTTACCCAGCATTGTTTACAATGCGTCGCGGCTCATGGGAGCACACGCTATGGGGAAATCCATAAAGAAGGCAGACAGCGGTCGATTGCGTTCATAGCACTTCTGCATGATCTACTGTACAGCGAACCCCATACTGATCGTATTGCGACCCACCCGGAATCTACGTCACTTTTCGAGAGCACTGGTTAACAAAACCCACACTGAGTCGGTTCAACAGATTTTTTGCTGGGATCTCTTCATGGTAGTTCAACAGATTGATGGCCCGATAACTGCTAGTATCTTACTCGCTATTCTTATTTTCAAATAAAGGTACGACCGTGGTATCCTAAGGGAGTGCTCCTGCTCCCAAGTGGAGTGAGCCTACAAGAGTAAAGCCGGTTGTGACTAGCTTGTGATTCGTATTTCGCCCAGTCTCACACTTTGCACGCGTGTTGCGTAATTAGTTAATGTCGCCTTGTCGCACATAGGGGCGAAAATAGTGATGGCCGCCTCGTCATATCGCTTGCATTCAGCTGTAAAATGGTGTTGGGAATGGACAGCTTGGGAATAATGCACAACTGGAGCAGATGGTCGTCGTTCTAACTGAGCGCACAGATGTCATATAATCTGAGGACCCTCGGTCAGGCTACCGAGTTGTGCCCAACTGGCATGTTGAAGGTGCCCACAACAAGCAATCGGTCGCTTACTGGTTTCAAGTGGATTGTGGTGGAAAGCTTGTAATAGAACTGGTTCTTTGTATCTTTAGTGTGGCATATAGTTGGACCATTAACATTAACAACTCTGGCGAACTGATCTCGATGGAGTTACAGGCGAATGGACGTGGTTCGGATCGAAGCATCTTTTAAATCTGACCATCACGCCAAGGCAGCATACACACAGAGCCTTACAGAACCTTCCTTCTTCTCTGCCTTGCGAGTTATCTCACTTGAACATTTATAGGCTTGAATGGACGGTTGGTCAGCGGTTAATCACCTAAGGACATTTGATGTATATCTTCTCGTCACCTTAATGGCTTGTACTATGCTAACTAAATTGCTGTTAACTGCGAAATTAAACAAGGCAAAAAGTTGGTATTGTGGACAAAATTTAAATTTATGTACTCTCCAAAATTGTCTATCATTTCATCATCTCGAATGTGCATAACCATGTTATACTTCGAATGCGCTTTAATGTCGATTGGCATGCAACGGATAGGTTATTGTGTAAGATTGCAATTAATTTTCGAAGTAAACTATAAACGGTAGTAAAGATCTATTGAGGTTTATTATGTAACTGCTAATCCAACAACCCCATACCATTTGAATACGTTTGTTCCTAATTTAGCTGGACAATTCTGTCTGGTTAACCATATCTACTCAATCACCCAATATAGTGAAGTATAGCCTATTAATCCAATGGTTTTAGGGGTTTGTTATAACCGTTTGTTCACTTTTCAGCCAGCTGCGACGTCAGCTGATTTGAAGAATTATCCTAACAAGAGGCACAGTCGAGTCAATCGTCGAAAACAGAACCGCCCATGAATAATCCAATGAAAGGGTAATCAACGCTTGAAGTTTAGCAGCAGTTGGGGAACGCAGTAGATAAAAACGCGTAACCAACTGTGAACCGTGGAACTGACCATCACCTAAGCCACGTCATTCGTTCAGATGATCATAGTTTTACAAAATGGGAAGTGGAATTTTATCGTACGTCTACAAACATCACAACATCGGCATAAGCCTATCAGCCACTTACACAAATTTTAGCTGGTGTACAACCATCATAAGTAAAAGTCACAGTGGCAAAATAGAAAACATAAATTACAGAAGCAGAACCACGTAAACAAACATCAGAGCAACGATGAGGGACATACTAGAGGGATGATAGGATCGTGCAATCTGTGTGCTTGATTATCAACTTGTAGGTAGTGAGGCGGTACAGCAAATTTCACTACCCCGCGATTCAACTACCTTGAATAACCAACATAAGTAAACCTAATTGTTTGCATAGTACGCTATAGTCTCAGCTCTGCTTGCATTTTGGTAACATTCGAATTGTCATGAAATCAATAATTTTGACAGGAATTTTCAAAATCCTGATGTCTCATGTCAGTTTAGAATAAAGAATGAAGCAGAAAAATATTTCTACAAGAAATTCGCACGTGCAGTCGGTTTCGAAATACATGCAACTAACAGTACATATTTAAAAAAGTAATCATTTCAGACACTCCGTACTGCGTGCACAGTACGGGAAAGGAGTTTTGAGTTGATTGTTAACAGAAAATTTCTGATAAAACCTGCTAATTTTTCATAGTTCTGTGCACTTGATCAATCTTGTAATTTCTCATTAAATTTTGACACAGTTTACTCAGGAAAAAATGGATAATCAACTGTGGTCACTGGACTCTATTTCACGCATTTCTGTAAGCTTATGATACCTTCCAGCAATCATCGCGTCGCCAAGTTTCAACTCATGTATATTTCTCCGCATATCATATCTGAGTGTCTTACTTGAAAAAAGATTATTTGTCGGCACTGTTATGCTTTTACCAGCCTGTTCCAATTCTTTAACTGACGTTTAACCAAACTAGTTTTAAAAAGCTTTCCGAACGTCTAAGTGTGGACTAATAGGTGAAAGATTTTGAAGTCGGAGTTTCTATTCTATCGCTCTTCTTGGATTGATAAGAAAGACAGGACGTTGTAACAGTACCTTAATTTCTTCATTGTCCTGTTTAATCAGCTGTCAATCTGTCTTGTATCATTTTGGTTGACGCTGCTTGGTTCTTATATATTCTTCAGGTATGTTATTTCCATTTACATTCGTACGCGCTCAGAAGCATTTAGTGATAAGCACTTCCTGAATGTGATTACTCAATGTATGACGGCGGTCTTTGAGACTGGAATAACTTTTGATTTCAGTTACTTTGAGTTTCATTTGCCCACAATAATTCCATATTCAAAGTATTTCAACAATTTTCCAGTGTAATGGGGTCACCTTTGAAGTCCCCAAAGTCTTAAAATCCCTGTCAAACGGCAGTCACTATCTTGCCCATTCAGGTTAACTTCTAAGCGTAAATGTGTTAAAAATCATTAAAATAGGGTTATTTCGACAACTTGACTCGATGCTGTATAATAAGTTTACGTTATCTTCATTATTGTAGACTGCATTTCGTAAGATACCAATGTTTCAGTCGTTACAACCGGGAATGATAGCAATTCCAACTTGTGTTTGAATTCTCAAGGTCGACGGGGATTCCTGTAACAACTGGCATGCGGTTATGCTAGGGTTTCTCTTACATCCGTCTCCTCAGTGTCTTGAACAGTATTCGTTGTGGTGTGCTTGTTGTACGGCAACCAAACTGTTAAGTAAATTTTGCTTGAAGATTCGTCTCTCTCCATTACGACTTCCTAAGTGCGTTTGTTTAACGTTGTGAATCCTGAGCGCGAGAATTACGCTCTAGGATCAAAATACCAGCATATAATTGAAGCATAAATTTATCAATATTCCGTTCTTGCGCAAAACCTGTTTTCCAATGAATTTCTGAAACGACCACGTTTTAAGGGAGTCAGACACGGTACTTGCATACAATTTACACTGTAAGTCATGCGATCGCAAAGGTAACTAAAGCCATTTGAAATTATCTCAAAGCTCCTTGAATACTGACGTATAACTAGCACTAATCAAAGCAAGACTAGTATAGATGTAGCTCGACGGGCAACAGTTTTAAAAGAAATGATGGAAAATGACAGTGGGCAGATTTAAACTAATTGTCTTTTGAGCCGAAAAGCGAACGAAATAAGGCTCCTCAAGGAACTTCTATCTGCTTTTATCTCGCAGATCAGATTTTGAGTCAGAAAATGAGAATGGGCTCTCTCAAGTCAACCTCTTCCAGAGACGTAAAATACCGGGTAGGTTTAGAGGTTATTCTTTCCTCAACACAAACACTACCCATTCATTACTGTTCTCCCTTCCTATGTCGAGCCTCTTTGTTTTGTCCATCCTGCACCTACAAGTGTTAGGTGATTTCTACAACTAAGACAACTGGTAAACATTGGCCCTTTCACTGTCCGTATTCCTCCACAATTTGGTAGTCAAGCTTTCTTGAAGAGTTCTCTTTTCAGTCTGCAGCCTTATACATGCTGCGTCCGAAAGGCGACTGTACGATTCTAACTCTCTTATTCACTTGATCTCCCCGAGTTCTAGGGAGAAAAAATACCTGTGCACCTGGATCCCAATGAATGATCATTTGTTCGCAACCAGGTTCAATATACGGTTTAAGCATGTTGAAATAGACCGAAAAAGCGTCATGTATCTATTACATTGGAGACCGGTAAGAAAGAAACTAATTAATGTGCTACCAACGGGGCGTTCTAAGACGCTGTCCTCGACTTTCTGAAGCAAGCTATACATTAACATCATCACACTAGGTATGGTTGTGAATACTAAATTTGGTTGTTTTTCTGGGGAAGAACGAATAAATGAATATGAACGGCTGCCTAAATGTGGCGAAGACTGAAATATTCGCAGGAGTTTCGTTAATTGCTGTGGAGTACTGTCCTCTTGCAGCATTAGTATATCCTAATTTCATACAGGCGTGCATACCTACACAAGGGACAATCCACTTTGTTCAAATTGGTGATGTACGTAATAGGTCTGTGGAACCCGAACGACTCTGTAAACACTCATGCTAGAATAGTCGGCAATTTTATCCTGACACAAACAATCAGATCTCACATCCTTTTTTACGGTTGTGTTAGATGCACTCTGACTTTTGCAAAAAATCATTTAATATCATCTCTATTTTTTCATCCCATCACCTGGTAACCTTTTTAACTGTATGAATCCGATGAACGGTTGAGACAAGCAATGGTATTTTGCCTTTTGTGTTTCAAATGGTAGTTTACGGTCTACATCCGAACGAAGTCTGCTAGTGGTTTTGTTTACGGCTATACCTGTAATTATATTCGAGGTTGCAAGTGCCCATTAAGTTCAGGAGAGTAGGTAATGGCACCAGTTTTGTTCATATGTATGTGGATAGTTTATAAATCAATCCATCACCGTAGTGTAAATCACGTGAATTCGCATGCCTGATGTTAGCTCATCCGACACAAGGTGCACAGTAACTGTCCGATTGTTGTTTTCGCAGGTCATTGTCCATGCATTCGTGAACGTTTCGCTTTGTTTGTATGTATGTTAATAGTTTCTGCCGGAAAACAACAGACTCGGTTTTTGGCTTCCAACCGACATCTTGACTGCCAACGTTGACATCGAGCCTAACCAAACTGGGGTGGTCTTTTTCTATCTTATCGGACAATTGATTGCCTTGGCGATGCGCTTGTTCGGTTGGGTTTGCACGCTGTCTGGAAATAATTCTGCCCTGTCACAAAAAACACCGCTCGTGCGTTGCAGCTTTTTCTTCTGGATGCCGGAGTGAGTGTTAACTTGATTAAGGAGTGGCACAATGGCGCGGTTTCATAACTTTACGTAAGTTTTTCATACAGATGTGGGCATCTGATCGTCACGGTTTATCGGATAGGTTAACATTATCAGAATATTACGCAAACACATTTTTTTGGCTGACATTACTTCTGACCAAATTACTCCACAAATGGATTATAGCCTATTGTTGAATAGTAGGGTAACAATGTGCAATAATCACAGGCAAATATGGCCGAGCATTTAGCTGTCTATCGGATCGTACCTGATGTGAGGTTATTCCAGCAATGATCAACACTATTGTCTTATGGGCCGAAGTTCAAACCCCAGTTGTGGCAATAATACTCATCAGCGCCATGCCCTCACAAGATAGAAACTCCAAACAAGTGTTCCCTTCCTAAAGGGGTTGGCTGAAAATGTCGTCTAAGTATAAGACTTGCGAACAGATGGCAGCAGTGTTCAGTGTGTGGCAATATTCGACATCAGATAAACTTCTAACGAAATAACTCAACTGCTGGTGCCACTCCTTTGCGTTTGATATCAGGTTCAGAAATAGGAACCCACAGGTGCATTTTGCTTGTCTCGTTGGCTCAGCCTGACTGTTGCCACAAAAGACATCATGCAGTTCAACCGTATGCACTGCTGCTTACAGATGTCATCTATTCAAAAGCGAAGAGATACTAGAGGGGTTCTGTTGCACTGCGCGTGGCTTATCATTTTTCTCTGATTATAAGCGGTGCAATTTAGCGGGGACTAATCAGTTATTGGGCATTAGGACTGGTTGTACGTACGATAGAAGAAGGCAAAACAGTTTGATGTGCACAAGCACTATTTACAATTCCATCCGTCGTTAACCATCGGTTTCGGATTGGATACAGTTCAGTGTATGGAAACATCTACTGCTATTTACCACTGTACCATCAATTAACAATGTCAATAACCTGAACTGTGCTCAAAACTATTCAACGTTGACGATGCTTTCGCCGTTGTAAGTACACGACGATGCAATCTGACTACGTTTGAATAGGGGCATTAATTTAGTCCCGGCATTCATTGTTTTTGAAACATGTTAACTCCCTCTAGTCAACACGATCATATTAAACAGAACACAGATCAGGAAGCTAAAGTCGTGTGCGTTTTCGTTAACCAAAAAAAATCAACATGAAATGTATAACAAGACAAGCGAACTACATTTAAGCGATGAAACGGACAACAAAGCAAATTAACTCATATCAGTGAAATCGATACAAGCCAGGAACATTTCGGGATTAGCGTAAAATTTGGAACACTTAACTCGTACTTTCTTTCAATGTTCAATTATCAAAAGTGGAGATGATGTTTACACATTGCTTACAGTCAGAAGTGCAAATTACAGTGGAAAGGAAAGAACCGAATCGATTAGTGGATTAGACCCTCTCCAGGCCACTGGTTAAGTTTCCCAACTAACACGAACTGTATGTTCACAGTTGTTTGCCTGTATTTTTAAGTCGAGTTACACTGTATGACTAGTCAACAACCTTGCTGTCTGATTGGACTCAGAATCTCCGTTTGAAAGCCTATATTGACGACCGGGTGATTTCGTTCCATTTCCAGAATCTGACGCGGACAGTTGCAGACCTATCTGAATGAGTACGTGCTAGAAATACGTAAATAAAAATGACAACAAAATACACACTACTGAGACGAGACCATCTTAGTGTCTTATTATGGAAACCATACAAAAATAAGCAATTGTTCTGTTTTAGAAAATCGATTATACTTCCAATGTTGAACTTATCAGACAAATGATAAGTGTAAACCTGTAGCTGAAGAAAAAAATATCTGAATTAATTTGGAAAGGGAAACGATCAGATGAGATAGACATATGCACCTCCAAGTAAATCAGACCGACGGAAACAATTTTTCCTTGTGTTGAGAACAATCACGTGGGCATCAACATTCCCGTCGACAACATAAACTGTATACTGTTCTGTATTTTAGATGTCCAATATGATTAAAATGGAGGACTCAAATAGCGGAAGGATGGTGTAACAATGGGTCCATACCTAAGCTCAGTGTTTGCACATATATTTGCGTCTACAGTGACAACTGAACCCCATTAATTTATCAATACCTGTAACCTCCACAACTGCTGAGTAGACCACATACTTTGTTTGTTTATAGCTAGTGATGCTACACGGACTATGTTGGCTACGTTAATTGGTGTGCATCCTAAAACTAACTTCACTATCGAAGTTAAGTAAAACAACAGGGTATCTTTTCTAGATGTCACACTGCTTCGTAGATGAATCAGTTCAGCTGGCGATTCGCACGGGTTAAAATACGCTAATCGATGCACGCATTCCTCCCAGTTCGTTACGCCGAGCCTCAACTTGGTTTGCTGCTTAACAAGCCGAACAAAATATTTTAATGTTTATTATCCTGCGAAACGAAAATCAGCAGATTCAACACGCAATTATTTAGAAGTGATAGCCCAAGAGCTTCTAAAAAATAGTGTGTGAAATCAAAGCTAAATTATGCGGTTACCAAATATTTGGTTAAAAAAATCATTTTATCACTGTGCTGTAAGAGAGTGAAGTTATGAACCGAAGTAGTCCCTGATGATTTTCGAGTGTAGTCAAGTGTCACCACTGTGCACAGCCAGTCATTCCGCCATTCACTACCTTGCCGGTATTGATGTCATACTTTAAATTTAGCTTCCGCATGTTTTTATCAACATCAATTCCCTATTCTATCCTCTGTTTTTGTCAACCTGGTCATGTCGAGAGAATACCATAGGATGGCTATCGTGGAAGATTTTTGAGTTCCCCCAGTAATGGTTTGGCAACGGTTCGAAAGTCTTATTTCTGGTCAGATTGATTTCCGGTTGATTAATAATAACCATCCGTTAAGGCTGGATGAAGCATTCTGAATCATCCACAAGGTTTGTTAAGTCAACTCAAGTGCTGTCGGAGTACAAATGCTATCAGTGACAGAGACCATTTTGATCCATGTTCGTAGACGCGGAGAAAAAAAAAAGATAAAACCCCTTTACCTGCGTCGGCCAATTATTTCCAGGCCACCTGAAACACGAGCAGGCATGAACCGTCTGATAGGGGCTAAACTGTGTTTCACGGCAGGTGCTTGCAAAATTCACGCACTCACTAACATTCTCACCTTCATCCGATAAGCTATGATTCGTTCTAAGTCTGTGATTTTTATCTACTTTTTTGAATTTCTATTATTTTCACAGGTAATCCACACATATATGAAGTTGTGTCCGAAAATACCTAATGAAGTTATGAGAACGACAAAGTAGCGAACAAGACTTGTTTTCTGTGTTTGATCATCTGGCTATTTAAATGTTTGCTCGTGTCGAGCATCATACATTGGTCATACAGAATGCGTGGACATCATCCTGCGTGGTTGAATAGTGGTTTGGCTAAGACGGTTTCAAGCGCGATTGTTGCTCATTTGACTGACTCTAATCATTCTGTCAATATGAAAGACGCTTTTCAGATTGTTTACCGAGTGCCAAGGAATCGATCAAAGATGGCGAGATTCTGAATGTTGACCGTTGTCGAGGCCATTAGTATCCGATTACGCAACCCTGCCCTCTGCCCTCAGAAGAAGTCCGTATGGACACTTAATCACCCCTGGTCCACAATCAATCAAGCCCACGATTTGGAACAGTGATTGTGTAAATGATACCAAACAGGCCATCCATAACCTCTGCTGACCGTTTTTCTGACTCACTCCAGTTACTGTTGTGATATATGTAGTTGTCGGGCGAGAACTGTGGTAGATGGTTGCTTGTACAGTTGGGTGGGGAATTGGGAATGATTGGCGTACGTTTTCAGTTACATTCGAGAAATCGGGTATTTACACATGCACAACAAAGTTTTCATCAGTTTTTGACGACTTAACAAAATCTTGAAACAAAATTATTGGTAAACGCTAGATTCAATACCGATTGCCTTGAACACATAAAAACTTGAGTTTTACGCTTAGATTCAGGAAGGCTAAAGCTTAATTCACTGGGTAAACCACAGTTTCAAGAGTGGATTGTCCTCAAGGAAAAGTCAGCTAAAATTTGTCAATTGTTTCAGTGCTGTGAACTGTCATCAGATATTTCCTTCTTGAGACCTTTTGAGTTACAAATAAACATAAAACAGACAATGATTTTAGCCTGCTGGATCATCACTTACAATTCAACTAAATTCACAAACTCTAAATTTGACGACATAGTTATTTGGTCAGTCACTTGTGAAATGGGCGTGGGTTTAACTAACCTAATTAAGAACCATAATGACGGTCTCTCTGGTTCATCCACCTACGCTGTTTTACCGTGGTGATTACCTGGTGTCTTAGGGAAAGTTCAACATGACACAGACAACAAAAGCGGTAGGTGATATCACAAGAAGCTTACTTCATCATTTGCCATTTTGATGCACATTCTTTTAGCGTGTTTGATTATCAGCTTGATGGACTGAATGTTGCTTGAGATGTACATTGTAAACACCCTTAACCAGCTGATGAAACGGACAAGTTTGTGAATGAGATTTTTGAATCTGTTGAAGTACACTTGACACCAGCAACAAATTAACGATTTTAGTAATGATTATTTTTTGCCGAATAGTGTTCATAAAATCAGAAATAACGGTGTGACAGACAAATGTTTTCGAAGTCTTTCTCAAGTCAATACACTTACCTAAGTTTAATCAAAAACCATCATCAGACAAACAGCAAAATCAAAAAAGTAACTGTTAACGAGTGACAATGAGGACGACTACTAGACTCCATAAAATAATTGGCTAGATCTGGACCGGAATTTGACTGGATGTCGAATTTTTGCGTATGGTTACAGTGGATTGATTTATAGCCATGGAAGTTGCGAGGATTGGACAAAAGATATTGACAGCACAGGTTTGAGTTTCGTCAATTAAATGCAGTCAATTCGGCAGCCGCTAGAATACGGTGACGGACTGTTTTTGGTTGAGTGATGGCTATTCTGTAGACATTCCGAAATACCCTGATAACGTCTGTGCCGTGGTTAATGTGTAAAAGATGTGCAACAATGGTGTCAGTGATCGGTTTAAAAAAACTGGTTCCAACCCAAACCGAATGATGTTCCTTGATCCATTTTGACGAGCAGCTAGTCGTATGGCCAACATACTCTACAACACAATAGCAGCATGAAAATGAACACACGAGTATTGAATTGACCGTGGACTGGTAGCCTGTCTCTCGGGCCCAGTCTTAACATCTGCATTATTGTAAATCAAATTATTGAGGTTGCCGCTGGAAAGGTACTTCTAATCGACCGGTAGATGCAGCGGTTGTACTAATCTGCCAGGATGTCCCCTTAAAATGGAGGCTTTTTAAACAGCGCTTTCGTTTCAACTGCGGACATTGCCACGTACGGAATGTTGGCCTCCATATTTTGAGCGAAGAATTGCTGCCGATAACCATTTGTCGTTAATAGGTTTTAAACCGTTTTCAGTTCCTGTCTCATTGCGTCGTCCAAACAAATCCTTCTTTCTGTAGTTGCCAAGTAGTGAGCTAGATTTTGTTTTCGTTTATTGGGCTCAGAATATCTAAGTTGCTGTACCAACCTGCTCATGTAGGTTTACGACATATCGATCTGCTACGTGTACCGACTCAACGTCTGGTCAATTTGACATCCAATAAGTGTAACACAATGTTTGATTCCACTTCTGAGGTGAAACACAGTAAAGTGTGTGCTGCATTAAAAACTTGAAGGATGATTGTTTGCTTATCTTCTAGTCGTATAACAACAAAAATACCATCAGAATGTCAGTACAATTTAACAGTGAACACTAATTAAAATATCGTATGTACACCGTAGGAATAATTCTGTAAAGTCTGATTCTTCTGTAAGGCGAATGCCATTTTTGATTGTTCTATCTGATCACACAAAAAGTTAATTGCCTACACCAACAGAACATTTGTGAATATAGACGTTACATCGAGAGAGCCCGTATGGTGCCGTTCAACACCAATATCTCTCACAGAATCCAGAAACACAAAAGTGGGTATAATTTCCGCTGTATGGGCTCTAAACATTCCGCCAAACATTTAGCAGCTGCGTGATATGGTGAATTGCGTTATCCGGCTCATATGAGATACAGGAGATTGGCGATATTTGTATCAGCTACTAACCAACTCATATTTGAACCGTTCAAGAGTGTTATCAGATGAAAGACCCAGTTGAAGCGTGTGGTTGAACAGATTATCGAATTGGACTTCCATCTCGAGTTGATCATTTTTACAACGTGGGCAACAAGACAGCGAACATAACGATATTTTAAGCAGTGTCCTCAAACACGTTCTTAGGCAAGTTGTGTACTTATCTTTCCGTTTTCTCGGAAATTGTGACCTAGGTTTCACATCACCGAGTCCCCGTATACGAATTAACTGCTTCCATCTCGTTTGTTTGGATACAAATTTACCCAAGTATATCTTGAAATTATGACGATCCTCCACTATTAATTCATCTGTCAAGGGTTGTTTACAGAATTGTCATTACTTACCTGAAAAACAGCAAGCCAGCGTACTTTGGTGACCACCGAATCAATTACAATCAGTTTGCGAAATCCAAACGTGTATTCTCAGAAGTAATGTGTTCAGTCCTTGCAACTTCCGTGGCCACAGAATATTTTTTTAAATTAATTCATGTATCCGACACACTGACTAAAAAGCCGGGCGACCGTTATTAGTTGACGCTACTTAACGGAAGATGGCAGAATTATTTAATGGTTCGTAAATCAGTGACTTTGTTTGTTGATTTAAATGCAAGCTAACTTTTTTACAATTTTAAATTCTAAATTTTGTAGCAGACGAATGGCTATGAGATCGTCGAAATCTGCTGATTTAACGAATAAATATACAGACAGCTTAGAAGAAAAATACAGGAAACAGTGGGATCACTCAACACTTGAGTGGCTTTGACCAGGTGATACATTTGCGGCTGACGACGACAGAGGTTGGAATTTTTCTGTCAACACCCATAATCAGATTGAACACAGAAGGGTAATACAACAATAGCCAACCGAACTTCTTGAAGTGAATGGTAAATCTGGACGGCAGTTGTTGACGGAACGGTTTATCGAAAATCCTTGTTGGTTGTTTACGCCCATGCAAGCACTGTTCACGTCATCCGACGGATGGACATTAATGGTCTTGCAAAAGTGGTGTCGAAGTCGGTAATCTCACCGGATGTAAACAACGGTAGCTAATGAGATGCCGAAGGTAATGTGGTAGCTGCCCACACATATTTATCTGCAGTGAACGCAACACCACGGGCTAACAACTACCATGAGGGTCGTTTCAAATGTGACAGAAAATAGAAGCAATGTTCTAACCGATGGTTTGATACGTTACTAAAAGTTTTCAGTTTGTTATTTCTGGGTTGGTGACAAACTTTTTGGACTTGTTGAGACGGGGCTGTACCGGATGGATGTGTCGGGATGGAAAAAAGAAAAAGCCAAGTTGCTACGCGAGTAACTATTGTGTCAATTACTCGTACAAAAAAACCGAACCCTAGGATCGACATTGATGACAATTAGTTACGATCCGTCCCTTGTCTCCGTGAGAAAATGAAAAGTGCTTTTTAGCAGCAAGCAATGAAACAATTTTATTGCGCCTATATAAACCAGGTAGCCGGTTTTATACCCGTGACAGATGACTGAATCTTGAGAGGATATAGATAGGTTACGGTTTCCTGACGTTTTCGAAGGATCCACAGAACACCGACCCACCAGTCAACCAAATATGCACGGCCAAGACCCTACTACCGCAACTCCTTAACCCCAGTCCAGTGTCAGGAAATTCCCCGAGTTATTCACCAGTGACTGTGAACCATACGACTTTTTTAACTGGATTACACTTGAAATATCAAAATGTGGGCATTCTGGCTGCGCGCAATCCATGACAAACCCTCTCGCCTCGAACAGGATTAATGCGACAATCTCGGAACACGTTCGATGGGAGCAACACGGAAAAATCTAACAACACATACAACTTTCCCATCCTTCCTTTCGAGAAATTCAACAAAAATACCACTTTTTGGTAAGTCGACGGAGACTGAACGAAGTGACACAAAACTCGGCAGAGGCAGTACCGTTAGTCATCGATATTTTCGAGGAGTTGCCAAAGGCGAAGCTGCTGGTGACGTTAGATTTACTCTCCGGATAATAGAAAATGGTTACCGGAATAACAACTCGTCAGAAAACAACAGTTTTGATGAATGAAAGACGGTGCAAATTCAAGTGACTGTCGTTAGGCTTATCCAGGACAATTCCGATTTATAACCCTGACGATGCACTTAGTGAAACGACTAGATAATAGGACGGTATAATGTGGTACATAACACAGAATCAGAACATGCCGTGCACGTAAATATTAATTTGTAACGAATTCAGAATCCTGGGTTTCAGGTTAGTGTTGACAGGTTCTAACTCGGACGACCACTAGCGGTGTTATTGGACTTCAAGGTTGGTCGATGGGAAATCAGATCAGTGACTGCGAAAATGAATTTGAGTAGGGAGGCTGTGTTTCCGAACTCTATGTTTAAACTGAGACACCTACTGGGTCAAACAATGGGTTCGTAATTTGTTTATTTTTATGGCCTAAAAGCTGTATGGACTACTTTGAGAACACAACAAATACGAATGGGTCAACGAGGCCCAAAGAACGTTCAGGTGTAGCGGAAATTGAAAGGGTAACAATCGACACTTAAGCTGCCGAATGCAAGTGGAATGTTCATTGTAAAAACGGATATCAGTGACCAGGACATTTGAGTAATACTCAGATGAGGAAAGACGTAGTGGAATACACTAGTAGAGTATTATCGTCAAAAAAGTAGTCCTATTCACCCACTGATAAGGAAAGTTTGATAAGTGTCTGGCATTGGACAAGTAAAGACCGTAGTTATTATGTTAACAGGTTCAGGGTGAGACTGGTCGAAAATCTCACGAGTGGATCAGGACTAAGAAGGACTCGGGGAAAAGCTAGCCTACGGGGCACTATGCCTGCGGGAAAAGGATTTTTTGATTACACAGTTGTGTAGGAATAACATCTGTGTAGCTGACTATTGTTGCTGATTGCAAGTAGATAGAGTACTTCCCAAATTGATTTTTGCGGTGGAAAAATTAAAGACGGAACGAAACAATTAAACACTGGAGTTTACGATGTCTAGAAGAAGTCTCATCGGAGGCCGTTGAGTCATTTTCAAGCGGCCTAAAGATCCCCGTAAACACCCCTGCGAAAGAGCTGAACATAATCACTTTCCAGTAAAGACAAATTGGCTTCAGAAATGGAGGGGTGTTTTTATGTCAGCGTGATGATGGTGTCATTCATGCAGTGGCCACTTCGAGGCAACTGAAGTGGAAGTCGGGAGCCAATTACGTTGAAATGACAAACAACTAATGTGCCGAAGGGTGCGACAAAGAACACTGACCGAAGTTGAAAGATGATGTGACGGTTTACACACTTATTTGTCAGCAACCATAGTTACTAAAAAGGGACAGCCGGGAGGTCCAGCAACTTTCACAACTAACAGTTGTCTCTGAAGTAGAGCAAGACTGATCGGCGAATATTATGAGACCATTAATGTAGAATGTTCGTGGTTGACACTGCGCTGTGGTAATGAGAGAAACTTTTGTCCGCGTGACTGAAGCGACTGGCTTTCAAGACCAGGAGGCGTCTACAGTGGGAAACATCATAATGGCAAAATCGGTGGCTAACCGTGAGTTACCACAAGCTATCCTGATGGAATAGGGGGCCATAGATCAGAAGCGAGGAATTTTGAACACGCATCTATTTGAAATCAAGCCTTCGAGAATGACACCGTGAAACCCTGAAAAAAGTTGGCGTATTGAACAACTAGATTGTTTTGTCTCTCAAGGAATCATAACTTTGGATCGTGGCCACAGTGCAGTAGCTTCATAGAAGAAGTATTCACCAAATAACGGACAAATTTGCAGAAACACGTAAGAAACCAGTCAGCAAATCAGCAGCTCGGTGAAGTCATTCTGTTAACCTGCGTAGAAAGAACGAAGTAACTGCAACATCGGAGCATAGACGGTAATTACTTGGGTCCAAGGAAACTTCTGCCTGAATGGAAATATACGTAGGTAGTGCATTCAAGACGGTGTCCTATCGGGCTGTACGACGAGACTAAGTGCGCGTTCGGCAGTAAATTATCAAAGTGACACGCTCTGTCTGAAGATCGCAACAGTACTAAATCACCGAATCAGGGGCAAGCATTGCGTTGGATAAGTCAAATTCGTCGGCAGATAAGAAGAAATCAAACAACCTCAGAAAGCGGCGAGGTGTTGTATAATACACAGGGTTGTTAATGAGTAGTAGTGTGCAAATCAAAAGAATAAGCCGTACCCTGAACCTGATGGCGGTCCTCAGCGCCAAGACGACCAGAATCTGAACGTACACACTGAAGGTGGGTACGTGCACCATGTGGAATGTGTCAAAAAAGACACGGCGAAACCTTATTGAAAATAGACGCAAAAACAGAGCAGTTGTAAAAAATTTGTTTATTTCGCCAAGTACTTTCACATAACGTCAAGAAGATAATTAGGACTGAACGGCTTTACAATTCATGCTATTTTTACGGTCACGGTAAAAAGGCCGGCTTTAATCACTGTCTCAAAACACCGTTGGTTAACGTATCCATAAATGTTTAGGCTGGAACGATTGTCTCTGCGTTGCTGAATTAACAGGGAGACATAATTCTGGCGTAAATGATCTCCCATCACATACATTACCCATCGATGACTTCTTTCCTTTCCAGTCAGTATAATCGCTCCGAGATAAACTTGTGAATCTATAACATTAAATAAGCTATCTGGTGTGTAGACGCGATAATTCAGCTTCCGGGTACACTCAAGCTGGATCGCCTCATCAGAACGTATGGTAGTTACATCGTAAAGTGCACGCTGGATGAACCCTCTCAGGAAACTAACCAACGACCCAAAATTACTTCCAGTCACTTGTTGATTGCTAAATTTTTAATAGGTTTTTATTCGGATAATTTCCATTGCGTTGTTGGCATTCCACTATTCTCTAGTTTTTAAATGTTCACAACATGAAGATTATTGAGTTTCCTAATCCACTTTGAACAGAGAATCAAGTATAGGTGATCTCTCTAGACTTCCTCTAATTCGCGATAATCTGATGAAGAAAGTGAATCCTACACAAGGTTATACAGTTTGATAAATTCCGTGGTTCACAGAGCCTTGCATCTATATGAAGACGCAGACAATGGAAGTGAAGAGATGGTTAAAACCATGATGGACCAAAGTACTCCTGAAGAATTTCCAAATCAGCTCAAATTTCAGATCCTGAGCTTATCATTTGTTGATCATGCGCAGACGCAGGCAATAAAGCTGACTGTAAAATTGATATAACACTTAAACGAAGATGGAAGACTGCACAAGAACATCCGATTGCTGAATTCATCGAAATTATGGAGGACAGATATGTTGTAGTCTTAGTGTTCTATCTTCGAACCACCAAAGTGACTAAAGACAAGATGGTATTTTATTATAAGTATTGTTACTAGTAATAATAATTGTTATTGCAAAGGTGTCCCGTTTCAATTCATACTAAAACCAATTGACCTTTTGGAAAACTCATCCGGAAGATTATATGGATTTCACATTTTTCAGGTGCTTCATAAGCAAACAGTCTGGCATGATCCGTAGCTTGAACATAGTGTTAGGCTCTACCTTTGAACACCAGATCTGACCCATCGTCATTAAGTTTACATGATTGCACACACATGATTACACAACCCGTATTCTTTACAGTTTCACCTTGTCCTACCAAGATTCGAGTCAAAAATGTTGTATCAAAAAACTAATAAATATTGAATGTTTTGGGAAACTTTTCTAGAAAATACGAAATAACAAGTGATTTGCAATCATTAGGTTCAGTCACCTATCGAGGTTGATTGGCAAGGTCTTTTTCAGCTACTTATGCCAATCATTTAAGAGCAAACCAATGCTTTTTTTGTTTCTCATTGATTCGGTGGATCATCGTAGAATTGACCTGCCCAATAAAAAGTAACTGTTGAATACAATTAATCATATAATTGCAAGCGTTCCACGAGGTAGCCACTAGCCAAGAAATATAGTTCTGCCGTTCCTCAGTTTTTAAAAAATAAATAATACACTCCGGTTAAGAATCATCCGTGTATGTGCACTAAAAAGAAATATACATCGACGAGTTATACACAAACTCGATCGGTGGAATATATTTATTCTAGTTACACAGAAAATGGTTTCGGTATGGCTGTTATCCCATATCTGGACGTTCATCAAACAACCACATCTGTCCTTTCGTGTTGACCACAAAAGATTCTGTGCGAAATCCAAAAACACTAAATAAACGAGCAAAATGTTGTTTCCGGTCGCGAGACAGCAGCACGTTTGGTCTGGGCGCCAGTACGACCGATTAATTAGTCTGGTGTACCAACACCAGAAATGAGCACCAAGACAAGTTTGCAAACACCATTAATCCGTCCACCTGCACAGACAGACAAATGGGGTGACTGGAATTAGGGAGGATTTAGGTTGTTCTGTGTGTGCGAGCGTTTGTGTGTGTTGTTGGTTCCGAGTCTTTTGATGTACCGCCTTTGTCCTAATCATGTGAAACGGTATAAGTCCTGCATGTGGGGTCCGTTCATATCAAAGGAGACTGAGCTGAACGCAACACGGCTTGAACTAACAAAATAACAAGGGCGCTTTCGTTCGAACACTTGCTTCTCCTTTCAGGATAGTCCAGGCTAGTCGTGTTAAACGTACCATGCTGTCACGCCACATGAGATGTGTGTCAGACTGCTTGTTCAAATGAGTTGGCTAGAACAGAAAGATAATCAAAACGATTAAGCTGATATTTGTTGTAAGACAGCTTGGAATATTCACATGAAGTGTTCTCGATGTGTGCAAAAACAAATAAACTGCTTTGTGCATGTGGGGCTAATCAACCTGACCATAAACAGTACAGCAACTTTGTGGCTGATGGTTTGTTGTGAACTTTGAATTGCGTGTTACAATTGTCAGTGCACACCGAATTATATGCTTTAGGTTAGAAACATTTTTATGAAACAGTAGGCGGATTTCTGTTTTTCCCTAAACACACTGCGTTGGAATATGTTCTAAATTGACTGTCATAGTTAAGCCTGGTTATTAGTGCCCGCAGCTGCAAAATGTCTGACGGTGTTCAGACGAAAACCTGGGAAGAGTAAACGACAAACAAGGCTTTTACACTGAGTTAACGGAATGGTTACTTTTATCAGTTATATGCTTTTCAACGGAATCTATCCTCTGCCGGCTTCTTTATGGAATACTCATGGGACTCTAGTATCCTTCCTGTTAGTAATCTTCGAGAAACGATAACTAAGGCTTACATCATAGTCGTAAACAGAAAACGAACCACTGACATGCTGTAACAAAAATAAAACTGTAGTATGTTGCTTTCTTCCGGAGAGGGGTTGGTTAATTAGTCTACCTAAGTGACAAATAGTCAATTAGTTGGCTATTTTTACAACTGAATCATATGCAAAGTCGTTAGGGAGATAAACAATCAAGGTTAGCTGAGCGGTTACTGTGATATGTGTCTCGTCCATCAGACGGTCACAAACGAATAGTATAGCAGAAAAGCTACATGTGATATTTCGAGCATGCTAAATGTAATGTCAAAGATGCAGTGGTCAATATCACCATCATCTCGCAAGAACTTAGACCAGAATATAAATACTGGCAAGGCTATACGTTGTAGATGAGTTCAAACAAGAGCAACAGTCAAATTTAGTGTTACTCTTCGTAAGGCGCATAGTAAATTTCTTTTTAATCTAGCCGCTAAATCTGTTACTAAAAGTGTGTAACAACTTGATTTGTCATGATAATACCACCTGGGTTAGTAAGATACAACCGGAAACGTAAACTCATCAGAAGGCAATTAGTAACGCCTTTCATATAAGTCAGTTCTGATTCATTTACTCCAAGTGCTTTAACCAACTTCTAAGAGACACTTTGAGTGTAGTTTCTTCAAAATTAGAAACAGACATTCATACTATGATCATGCTCAAGTTGAAAATCGTCCGCTGTATCCACTTAAGTGAACATGGTTAAGGAGAGCTTGGATTAAGTTGACTACTGCTGAACTACAAGCTGGATAACTTGAAGTCAGCTAGGCCAAAGACTGTGACCTACTGTGAGTGTTATGTTCAGTTTGACTTGATCCAAGTCTACAAACCACTATCAGCAAGCTAGATTCTAACAGGCATCTGCATTAAATTGAATATTAGGCCAGATGTAATAATCGGAACACAGAATTTCTAATAAACTTGCCAGTCACACTCCAACCTCTTATGTAGGTTGTGAGGGAAAAATACGGGACTGATTGTAGTAGACAGCTATCTGTTTATGTTACATGAAAACGCATTACAGAGTTAGATCAGCATTATGTAAATCAGTGTCAGTCATCTGTTGGCAGCAATAGTAAACTGTAAGTTGTTTGATGCGATAGTGTACAATCGACTTGATAAGGAGAGGAAGATGTAACAGTGCAGCTGTTAGTCCATTATTGGTGTTGTGTCGCAAGACGATGTCGGGCTAATCCACTGCGATGCTGTTCTGCCTTGCATAGGGGATGAATAGACTGTATCGTCACTGCGTGAACTTATCTATGGAAAGTGTAAATAGAGCGACATGTGCCTCATTAAAATCTAGTATAAATTGGTTATTCTGTGAACGGTAGTTGTTTAAGGAGAATTAATGCAATGCGATCACTTGGCTAATTATTGCGATCTGCATACACCCACGTTTAACGGCACCGTTTCAACCGTACCAGCTTGCTATCAGGTATAATTTGGAGGTCAGTTTTTGCACACCTACGCAAATGCGGAGCATAAGAAACTGCCAGTGACAAGCTTACACCAGCCGGACGAACTCCATCGCTCAATTTTTTTCGAACTGCATTTATATTTGACGATAGTCGACTTCACACACAATCTGAGAAGTATTTGTGGCACTAGCGTACTACAACTCAGTACAGTGACATTCATCCTGGGTAATAGAAGTCCATATTTTTTAACACTGTATTATTTACGAACACTGATTGTCGTGTTATGGTCGTGTCGGAATAAAGAAGCTACTTATCAGGGAGTTGTCTTATTACTGTAGGCTTTTCTTCATAAACACAACTTACGTTGTGAGTGCTCGAACGGCAAACTGGAGATAAAGACAGTAGCTTTAGTGATGTGGGTCAGGCCACAACTTTCCTGTGTACTGGTAACTCTTCCTACAGATCTAGAAAATTCTATGCAAACTGGTTCCGTATTAGCGACGGCAAAATTGATTGTAATCATTCCTAGGGAATAAACTATCTCGTGCTGTCTTCCACTAAATTGCTGCACATTAAAAGTGAGAAAATTCACGAAGTTAGAAGTGATATGTATATTTTTTCAAGTTGATCAGTAGACGCGTGCTCGAACAATATGATTTTCGGCGAACTGCTGTAAACCAGTATAGACCAATACGTGTTACTTCGTAAAGTAAGTTGCGACCAATACTTGTGCCATAAACCGCGCACTTGTTTTGAACAATGCAACAATACAATAACAAGTTGTCTGCTGGAGTTACTGCAAGTAACGCTTCGGTGAGTCAGCATGTCTGTGCCACAGCATCATCATCGATGTCCAGACGGATTCGTAAAAGATAGGACGTCTGTATTGACCCAAATGAACATGATTTGCCCTCAGACATCGGAAACGATCAGGCCACCGCGGGTGGTCGGTGGCATAACCGGAGAACGTGCACAGTCTGTAAATGTGTGCCTGATAAGTTACCAAGCAAGTTTAACACGTACGTTATATGATACTTAACAAGCAAAGTTCCCCAGAAAACTGTGTTGTTAAGCGACAGGCAGAAGATGAGCATCTGTGGGAATAATGTGTGATTCCGTTGAGGTATTACGTTAGCTGTGCGTGAAAACATGATGGTGTGTATTGACCAGAGGCTTAGAATTAAGATGATATAGGAATCACTGAAACTTTACAGGTTAAAAATCCTTATAACGTCTGTGGCCACTGATTCCATGTTGGACAGTAGTGAAAGAGAAGGAGGAAGTGCAAACCGAACGAAGACAAAACCGCCAGAGATTCGCGTCAGGAATTGTACGGATCAAACAAGTGTGCATTAAAATAAAGTCAAGAATTGCTGATAATAATCCACTGACAAGTGGATGGCCGCTTCTGAACAGCTCAAGTCAATCAGTTTTCATGTCCGGCTTTCCCAGATGGTTTTGTATTAGTTCCTTACGAAAACTAACATAGGGAAACCAAGCGCACATCGCTAATTACATCAAAATTATTGATGCCATGGTCACTGCGACCAAGTGGAGCATGAATGTAAAAATTATTCCTCATCTGTGGCTCACTAGTTAGAGCATAGTCTAGCTTAAACAATTTTTGAGATGCACGTGGGTTTGTAAACTCCCTAACTGTTCCTCTGAGTTAACCTCAGCAAGAAGCTCCAGGGTCAAACAATTTAGTTGAGCACGAACCTCGCTAACATCGAAGCCGAGTTCGGGATTATAAAAAATGGCTCACAAGAAAGATTCAACTGTACCCTTCTAAGAAGATCTTATGCCTATCATCAACTAACTGCACGTTATTACTCAACGGGGAGTTTAGCGGACGCAAGATTACACCAGTCATACAGAACAATGTGTCTGTGAAATACCTTATACACCAAACGGTTATGGGTGATTCAAATCCTGCAACAAGGGAGTTTTCGGGCGACAGTAAATGAAAAGCGCTACACCTCCACTTTATCATTACTGGCGCTCCTGATGAAACCGAATAATTGTTGATACTCTTAGTTCTTCACCATTACCTTCTTACTTATTCCAGCTTTTCGTACTACCTGTGATAGTCAACTTTGTTGAATTGCGAGCCTCAAAGAACTCTTCTAGTCTATTGCAAAAGGAAGTTGCGTTAGGCTTGAAATATTTTAAAGAATGAAGGTTAAAAATAACCACTTTTCAGTTTATTTCTAAAGACGGCCCTCTATGTGAAAAACTTACAATGCCTGGGATAAGTTCGTAGTCCTTAGTTAAGATAACGGCGACCTCACAAATTTGGCTAAAGAGTGGCTGCATATAAGCATACTACCAGAGCTGGAATTTCTCCAACTGATGAATTGGTTGGTTGTTAGGACTAATTTGACTCATGCTTGGAACAGCCTCAATAAGTCGTGTATTGGCCGCACGATACATGACATCTTCAAGGAGCTAAAGGTAACTGGTTAGTCAAGCCTGTAGAGTGTAACCATATATAATTTGCGTTAAAAGTTACGCACCGAGTGGGGGTGCAGAAATGGTTGTCAAGTGTTCAGGGGGTCCCGCGCGAACCGTTGAGAAGTGCTATTGTTTTAGGTTATGCATGCTGTTCGTCGTGTCGTTAGTTGTTTCGAGACTGGGCACATTCTCTGTATTGATGCTCTTATGACTCTGGCCTCGCTTTAGGCTGATATATTGATTACGTCTTAACTGTTTTGACTTTAAAGTGTGTGGTCAAATACTATCTGTGTTTGCGCACCTAGTATGCGCCTAATCGAAAGGTGCGAATAGCCTAAATTTTTCTAGTTCTATGCAGTGAGATTGCTGTCGCGTAAATCCCATGCGGTGATATCCTTAGAATTGTTTTTTAGAGAGTAAAAGTTAGTACGGGATAGGTCACCCCAACATTAATATACGGCGAAATGAAGCATAAAAATGCATCCCGATTGAGCCGAAACTGTTCACTGTGAGCTGCTGGATGTGTGCGCGAATGTTGCGAAATATAGATGCATTCTTATCTTATTCAGGATGTCTCTCTGAATTCAAACAAACATGGATAAATCTATACCAAGACAACTGGAAGATTCTTGTGTTTCACGTTGGTTCAGCCAATATTGTACCTTGGAATCAATGGTAGTGGATAATAGCGCCGCACTATTGTCCGGTAAAAGTTGTGCTTTTTCCGCTGTTCGTTTTGGCTCAAAACAGAAGCGCGATTTCAACGCGCTTACGAACGATACGTACTGGGGTATTTTGTGGTCAGGTTATACCGGTCCGTTCTCATTATCCCCATCCACAGTGAATTTAGCAGGTTCCACTTTTAACAAACAAGGATGTGCACAAACCGAAGTTTGTTTTGTTAAACTCTTTTTCTAATGAAAGTGAAAAGTGCTAAAAGGTATTTGCTTGAAACCGTTTCCGTGCAGATTGAATGACGCATATTGATTTAAGTATGAATGACGACTGAGTAGCTGAGCTGTAAACCATTCTCATATGATGGGTTTATGATTTAAGCTCCAGTAACTAGGCTTTGAAGCGATCTTGTTGGCCAATACACCATTCACTGTATGTTAAGCATGAGCTGCTCAACAAAGCTATGCACTCAGACACAATCATTTGTTACACAATTGTTACACATTTATTGTTACAAATTTGTTACATAAATTGTTTAGTAAGCTTATTGTAGCCATGCGATTTCGAGAAGTATTATAACGTTTTGTTTGAATTTTGCTACTTCACAATGGAAACCGTTATCTATCGCAGATTTCATTTACCACAGACATTAGCTATCATGTTGTTCTAATCACCGAAGTTATGCAAACTAATCCGAGTACGGCCCGAGCAGATAAGTTTGAAGTCACATGTTCGGTAATTGTTTTCACGAAAACCAACCAGAGCATTTATTTGATCAAAGGTGAACCCAAAGATCGGAACTCAGAGATGTATCCGCAGAGATTTTGGTAGAACTGTTGGATAAAACTGGATAGTCATGTAAAGAATTAAACCGGATATTAAAGTTCTTGTCTATTGGGAACAAAATCAGACGCAAGGTTTCCTGGGTGAAACCAGCGCTGTAAACCTTGACCATTGTTAAGAAGGAAACACAAAAAAAACGAAAGAAAATGTTGGAAATCAGTTAACCATACGTCAAAAAACAGTGTATACCTTGCGATTATTAAACTGGTTCCAATCTGTATGGAGAAGTTGATAGAATCTCAGGCAGCAATACAACTAGGAATACCGAATAAGAGAGAAGACACATTGTTCCGTAAAAGGTCTCACTTGATAAAACAAACGGCCAGAGACCGCTGGTTTATCTGAAAGCTAAGCGTGGAAGCCAGATGTCTCATTGGCGGCCGACACACTTGTCATCTCATGGGTGACGGCGTCTTGTGGATACTTCAAGACTTTCTCAGTCTAAGATGGTTGATCCAGTTGTGACCTTGCTTGTGCTTTCATACAACTATACTACAGCCACCCGCGATTGCGGTGACTTCCTTATATATCACGCATTTTGGATAATCAACCAGATTGCACTTCTGCAACCGGCCGCATATAACCACAAATTATCTGTTAGTTGGAACTCTGACTAGACTACGTCCATTTTGTTAAATTTCTTTCTCCCTTAAACCATCCGTACAGCAACTACTTCGTGCCTAGATCTGCACCTGTCCTACGTAAATTCTTTAGCTATTAAAGCTGCACAAATATTGAAATTAGTTCGAATCCGCCGTCACCTGTTCTGCGAAATACTTGCGTTGAGAATCATGTCCGATCGCTGGATGTTCACGCTTCACCACACACAGAGGTCAGAATGCAACATATTTCACTAGTGGATGGCTTACATTTCTTGAACACACATAAGCGCGAATAGTATAATTGATCTTTTGTGGAATAAGTTGATTTTCATCTATAAACGGTGGTTTCTCTAGACAAGACTTCACAAGCTTCCGAAAGGAGATGTAACAAAAGCCACGCTGTTTCTCAGCTGTTAGTCCCAAGACAGATTCGTAAACAGTTTGCCGATGATGTAGCAGACATCTATGCAACAGTTCGCATCTTCGCAGCTGATTCAAACGAGAAATGAAGAGGTTTCAACTTCATAGGAAACATATTGAAAAGTGGAAGGTGCATTGGCATAACCTTCACTTATAGTCACTGAGGTCACGCACATGACGATCAACAGCTGGTGGTCATCACCGGTAGTAAGTGTTTGACTGTAATTTAGAAGTAACGGCATGTGGGTGGTAAGGTGAAATGACGATCCTCTGCTATGAAAACTAAACAGGCAACCAACCGATTAGGAGTGAACTTGAACATTGTCCCCAAATTTGGCATTTCGATCGTGTGGCGTCCGGTTGTTAATCGGGCTTCAGAATTCTCATTGTCGAGTGGAAACTATACGATCAAATACGGAGGACATGGGGCCGGAACCAAGATCCTCTTAATTTGTGCCGGTAGCATTACATAAATTACCAGCGTACGATACGTAAGACTGTAACCTTGACATCATATCCATATGTAGGGGCTTGGTCAACTAAATGGACAGCCAAACCTGCGTGGTACCATTCACAAAGCCTAGGGATAAGCTGAGTCGGACGCCGTGGTATTATTTGCAAAATCGACGCACAAAAGCCGAATACGTTTGTTGCATCTTCACCACAGGTGACCATCAGAAAGCATTCTCCTGATATTGGTTGACTTCTTTATCCAGACTGTTGAACTCAGCTGAGTAGACGACCCCATTTAGTCTGCGCTACAACCGATATGATGTTTTTGTACTATGCTTAATTTATGCGGACAGATGTATTGTCAGAAGTTTAGGACTTAGACAGAGGTAAAATTACTATCCTTAGTTAAATAATTCGATACCAAAGAATGCAAACAAAGTTTAAGCGAAAAGAACTGTTTCCGTTGAACTGCCAGCTCTGATCGATACAACTGTATACGACCGAATGAGAAACAAGAAGTTATCAAAATAGCAAATAAATAAACGTTGTGGGATGATAACATTTCGATGAACCTCTTCAACATCATACTAAAAGAAAACAGAATGCACAAAAAATCGAATGGTAACAACTATTGAACAGAGTGAATTTAGATTCAGAAGGTGGCTTCCAACGCAGGTGGACGGCATGAACCATTTAGTTTTGCTCATATAATATTGGTTGTCTTTGACTACTCAACATGGCTTGACGTCCGTTTGACATTTGAACAACATGAAACTATCAAACAACTGAAGGGAAGGGAAGGACGCTGTGTTCCTGCCATCTCGTAAAGGCTATGGCATCGTGATTAGAAGCAAGGACAAGTGCGTGAGAAAAATGGACACGATTCTAACCGACCAAAGCAAATTCAAGCTGGATTCCCCACCGGAAAGCAATGTGTTGACAGAAAGGCAGACCGAGAAACAATTTCAAATTAGATAGTCTTGTTGATTTATTAATGAAACTCAGTACAGACAGTTATATGAAGTGTGAATCGAACATCACGTATGTCAGGCGCGCTAAAAATGTACACAAAGGAAGTGTCCCACTGTGTTCCATCTTGGACACTTATAATTCACCTAAGTACTAGGTACTACTACTGAAACGCAGTGAAGAGGATGATTTATCACAAAGTCACACAAAGCGGCCTGCAACCCCAGTTCTCTCGATTCGCACCAACGATCTGCAAGGAGAATCTATTTAAAACATTGTTTGACAATGCCGGACTGAGTTGCACAGACAACCGTCTGACATAAGAGGAACGGTTTTGAACAACCGCACTACTTGCTAACGGATACCCGGATAAATTCATATCCGTTCATAGCAAGAGAGAGTTGGGAAGAACTGCAATGCATACAGCACGGAAGAAAGGTGAGTTGATAAAACTACAGTTCAACGGAGATTATTTATCCACTGCAGTTTGTCAGTTTGCTGCAAACCGCACATACTTTGTGGCCTAATCGTGTCTGATATAATCATTTGTGGATGTCAGTGATGGGGACGTCTGATATGATGTACCTAACCATTCTCTCACATGTCCTCTATCAGCACCTTCGCAGTTGCAGCGACAGTTGCACCGAGAGAGCGGAACGATATCAAGGTTAGTGGATGACCGAACACCCCAAAGTGGTTGATTCAGTTTGCTGTGTAAACGAAAAATCAGACGAGCAACCGGACGTGAAAGACAGCTCCATCATTTGCGAAGTACATCCTGAGAACAGATTACAACATCGACCCAATCAGCCCTTTCGTTGTGATTCTATGACAGTGAATCTCAAAAATTCTGTTCTACAGTGAAACTGCTTGGGGTTGCGTGCGCAAAAGGTAATGGTTCACGCCGTCTACATCTCGCGGAAGCGACTTTTTGAACCTCAGTTTACTCTGTTCAGCTGTTGTCGTCATG
>JTDE01000413.1:191554-213848 GCA_014338405.1 Paragonimus skrjabini miyazakii | reverse complement strand
TCACGTATTGTGCTTGGTAATAGTATGGAGCCGACGCGATACATCAAAATGTTACCATCCCGCAATGTGTCCCTTTCATTTCGAAAACTGGATCAGCGAAAAGTGGTCCTTTAGAGAAGTTACTGATCGAAAGTGAAACAAGAAATGGTAATTTGAAACGAAGTCAAGTGCAACTTTGTCGCGACTATTGCTACTGACATGGTAAGAATTGGATGACCGATGTCACTCCGGTTGAACAGTTGGGAAAGTACCAAGCTGTCGATTGGGTCGGGTACGTATGTACAGTCAAGGCAATTCCAAGTTGTGCATGATTTATTCATTTGAGCACACAAATGTGGGTAGCACACTCGAATTGCGTCTGCCTAGGTAGTCAGCCGGATGCGTCGTTTGGTCATTTGTGACGCAGCAGCCTGGCAGCGACGGATCCTCTTAGGTGTTCTGTGCGTGTCTGTGTCGGGGTCAGTTATTAGAGTTATATTTCAAAATTGAATTGTGTAAATTTAATTCCACTCTCATAGACAATTACTTCAAGTATTTTCGTCTTAGAACTTCAACCTTTCAACGGTTAAGTTAGAGTGGCACAGGGCTTTGAAAAGATTTGCTTGATTAGGACATAAATGTTTATTAAAGGACGAAAGCATTTCTGTTGAATGCAGTCGAGTTCAGTGCATAAATGTTCCTCTTTTTCATAATGGAGCGAAATTCTAGAATAGGGTAGATCTGGATAGACAAGCTTACGACAGTTAAAACCAGGTTCTGTAGGAAACTGTCAGCTGAGATGAGAAGAAGCTATTGACGGATGTGTAGTTGGACCCATACGCACGGCATGACTTCGTATTCCGCGGTAATATGGAGTGTCTGCTTTCTCCAAGTTTAGGGTACCTCACAGATTAATGTCAACGGTGTGTAATTCACCCCTTATTGCTGCTACACGATGGTTCATTGAGACACCAAAACCGTTCAAATTTGAGATAGCACAATATATTTTAACGGGTGCAAATGAAATCGCTGAATACATCTGAAAACTTAATGTACTGAACAAGAAAACGTTATCTGTAGACGTTCTTTCGCTGTTCACTAGTGTATTCCGAGTTAGAACTATTAGCCACGTTTTTGACGTAGTAGAAGCAGAACTAAACAACTGAAGACAAGTTTTCACTGACAATGCTGAGCTGAAAAAATTAAGGGGTCAAGGCTTACGGGTGGATTAATGCGAATCTTAGCAGGCAATATTGACAACCCAAAGTCAACATCGCATCACTGATCACAGGTTGTACAACGGCCAGAATCACAAGAATCCAAGTAACCGCCTTTATCAACTGTACCCGTTATGCCGTCATTTCTGCTGTGGTATTCCACTTAACGAGCAAGCAACTTGGAAGATACGATAAACAAAAGTGCTGTCTTATTTCTGTTTTAGTTGGTTGACTACTCCTGTGGTTTAGTGGTCGTAAGTTACATTACTGGATGTTCGCCGAAAGTAATTTTGGAACACTGTATCACATAACCCGGGACCAGAACAAGAAAGAAAATTCAATTATGAATTCTCATTTTATTGTTTAGTGTAACAGGAATGCAACCAATCAGTCACCAATTAGGTGTTTTTAATAAAATAGTCGGGATGGCTATTTTGTTTCACCGTGAAACACAGACCTACAATTTCGCGTTGCATATATATTTTCAGCACTGGCACAACGAACTATGATAAACACTGTTTATCTCCCAACATCATTTGACTATGACAACATCTTAAAAGCGAACATATTAGTCAGTTTAAGTCAGTTTTCCACAGATTGACCGCCAGATAGAATCATCGTTTTGTTCCGATAAACTGAGACTTCTATTTCGATTATTTCTGTTCCACCATACTTCTGATATTTGAATGCATGGAGTTCACTACAGCATACAGTCGGTTTTTATCGATCTTACTGTAGGCTATCACCAGAAGGCCATCCACGCTTTGTCGAAATGCGGAAAAGATGGCGGTGTGATTCATCATTTATCCAAATTCTATGCTTTCCACAACATATCGGCAGGTGAGTTAACGGTAGAAACCCCCCCAACTAAACCATAACTATAATTTTCATGAGTGAAGGAAAAATTATGCACATAATTCTAGAAGCGCTTATGGCAGATTTGACTTAACGGATAATTGAATGTCGCTCAATTTATTGAAATCACAAATCAGTGCAATACGCTGATTTAATGGGATCGAGGTGAACAAAAGTGGTTTATTTTGGGAATATAACCGTTATTCACGACTGTTTATGAAACCACGAGTTAAACTGGTAAGAAAGCAGGTTTAGCACTTTGCTTGCTATACGGTTTTCGTTTAGATTTCGATATACTCACGAGCCATCCGTCTAATTTGTTTTGAAAACAATTAACCGCCGATATGCTTCGCAGCACTGGAGTATCAAGACTGTGCACTTTAGGTAAACTTTAATGATGTGATGTGTGACTGCCTAAAAGTTTGTTATTTTCATTTGTTTCGAAAAAAACGTTCTTTCTCACCGGAGGAAAATTATTTGGTCTGGAAAATGGCGAACACAGTAGTATACAACGCTACAGGCCCAGCGCAACGGCTTCGCTGGGTTTATTGACATGTCCATCTTGTCGTTGAGCTGCATCGTTCCAACTCCATTTTTCACTACTTCAGTCCTGCCGTAACAGTCTGATTTTGTTCTCGAAGTTATCGACTTCATACCTTCAGTCTTCTTTCTTTTTGGGACAGCTTCTGTTTTCATAACCGGCCTGATTCCACAGAACTCAGCTGTTCACACGTTCTCGTGCAATCTCGGTTGCAACGTCTACTTGGATCATCCACCAACAATTTCTCCTCTATCTTCGTGTCCACTTCAGTTAGGCCAAACATAAACGTCGTATGAGCTTATGCTAAAAGTACAGGAGTCCTGAATGTAGCATAGCTTAACATCAAACAAAATGGTTTATTGCATACTGATAGTCTTGCTTTTTGATGATATTTTTAGTCATTATCAATAACTTTATCTGGGACGTGACCGCGACCCTCGTATGCCCATATAGATTATAAGTGATCTTGTTTAGCCAGATCTACAATGCCTCAAAAATCTGTAATCAGCCCTACATTACTTTTCATTCCCGTGCATATTACGATGGCTCCAAATTTTGATAGTTACTTTATACTTGTTTACCTGCGAATGAGGTTGGATTTATCAGCTCCCGCGGTTTGCCATCAGGTCATTGTACGTATGTAGTGATAAATCGTTAAATGAAGCTATACGCAGTTTCAACGTATATGACATTGATCCTTTTATGAACCGGAAATTCGTCCCACGACGCGCTAAGATTTACCATCCGTTTATGCCAATTTGTTTGGTGCTATTTGTCGGTTTTCTGCTTCTATTTAGTAATTTTTTTAAATGTCAGCTGGTTTGATTCTTCCGTTTTTCCACGATTTATTGAGTGTGTGGTTTTTTTTGTGTTCGGAAACATCTGTGAAGTACTTCACTGAATGCAAGAAAATGTGTATTTTGGACTTGTTCACCGCTCTTAGGATATGCGGTTTTCAATGCATTATAGTCAACTATGGTACAACCGTGGAGAAATGAAAATCATGGATGCTAACGATGTTGAAAATGTGGAAGAAACTGATTTTTGAAGTAGTCGTGTTTCGTTTATTAATCCACAGCAACTTCAATTGGACGTTAGTGTCCACCAGTTTCGACGCCTAATTTCATGATTACTGGTCGTCAGTGCTAATACCGTGTTGCCGCCATCAGTCATCGACTCAGCTGTTGTTTCTGAAAACCATCCACATAGTAGAGAAACACACAAGATAGTGTTGCTGACATACTACTTGAATCTTAGATGTGTAGCAGGCAAACAACAATTAAAATAACCGTGGATACAAATGGATCAATGCGTTTTATTGTCCGCAGTTATCATTCGGGTGAGATTACCATGGTAGTTGTCAATTTAAGAGTGACTTCTCAACGGGCACTTTCTGTGGAAGACTGGTGCAAGCTTGCCATTCCGCATTAACAAACTTCGAGTTTACTCTTAATGCATATGTGTATAAGTCCTTGTACAAATAAGTTTGTTGTTCAACCGAAGTACCGGCAAACTCCAACAAAGAAATGTTTCATCCGAGAGGTTTTGTAAAACCTTTCCCAGCTGGCAAACATATGAAACACTTTGAATTTCGTCCGTTCGGAGGCTGTTCAACTCCAGGTTTATGGTTTGAACAAACATTTTAGAAACAAGATTCCCTCAGCTATAGTTCTTTATCAAAAACGTTATTACAGTGAGGATCATTGTGGAAAAACTAAATTGCGACGCAGTTTTGGACTTCCTCGACAACAGCTGAAACAGTTTGCAACTTTACCGGTGCGCTGAAAAGGCGGTGTTCGCTCTAAGGTTTCGCATCAAGGGAATTAATTATTTGTAAGTCATTAGGGTATACCGTATACCTGCTACCTCTGTTTACCTACAACGGATAAGTAGAAGAGGAACTATTGGACGACCAAGTCTCTGCTCACTTAGTTTTCTTTCAACTGTTCTTCTGTTGCAAGCAGAATAATTTACAACATCATGATCAACTTCGAGACAAAAGACATTAATCGTCTTCTGCATTAATTAACTTCTTTAGGTTCATTCCTAGAAAATGTTTTAAAATGCCAGAAATTTCCCGTGAATATTCGAACGTTTATCTACCATTGAGTCAAGTGGTTTCATTTTGGATAAATTTATAACATCGGTGTGCGATTGCAGAATTTATGTGCCAGACAATAATACAGAAGTCTGGTTGCGTGGCACACTTGAACTACCCGTTTGTATTCATTCATTTGAAGTGTTCGAAAGACAGCTATTTCTTTCCACTTGCTCAATTTGTCCCGCTAAATCTTGTGCGTATATGTTATTTTATGCTGCGTGTAAGAAGATATGACAAAAGTTCCCTACTTTCGTGTGTCACAAGAAATCTTTTCAGATGAAAGTTGATGGGTTTTCCGTGATCCCTGCTGTCACCATATTGCACATGTTAGTTGTCTGTTTCCAGTGTTCGGTTACGTAGAAGATAAACTGCGCCAGCTGCTGGTCAAAATTAAGCGTAGCTGATGATGGTTGGGGGTGTTTATGAGAATTGTGACTGGTTCACAATTATACGGAACATTGCATGAACGGACTACAACGGGATTTCACATGCGTTTTCCGAAAAATGTCGTGTATGGATTTTTATGAAGTGCTGGCAGGCTGTGTGCTATAGCGTTGATTCACTCATTCGCCCTCATGATTTTCGTCGATTATTTAAATAACTTTACTACAATGTATATTAAAATGTTTCCTTTACTTTGTACATTAAATGACAGTAGGGATAACAGCGTCAATTTTATGTTGATTTACCTCGAGTTTTGAATTATTGACAAAACGCTAAACTCAAACAAGATGGTAAATATCGTTTGTAGATCTGTTCAAGATGAAGCTGGAATCCAATTCTACGTAGTTTCACTAATAAACATTAAGTTTTTTTCTAATCAGCTCATTAAAACAATTCTAAGTTAGGTTAAACAAAACGAGAACAATTTCAATTTATTCCCGACAATCACTGTGGTAAAACCAGTAGACACAAATAACAACAATAGGCGAACATAGCAAATACGTTAAATTTACCCTTTTCCATCCTACCGAGACAACAAATTCCATTGCACGGTGAGTGCGTGAGTGAATCTCTTCTGGGTACACAAAACTGACTGATCTAGCTTGAGCAGCATTACTATACTACTCATCAATAGCTCAGGATTAGAATTATGTAACGTTAACTTAAACGATCTGCAGAGTCAAACAGATCACCTGTTACTGGAATCAGTTTGGGGATCGATGACTGTTCCGGCCATTTATGGATACGCTGAGTAAAGCGTTATTACCAGTGCAACTGCGATTATACTGTCTTATAATCTGAGCAGGAGATCACTCAAGAGGGTAATTACCACTGCAAAATAGCAACAGACTTATAAGACCGAACAACCTACTTAGTGCATTCTAACGCCGGGGTTAATTTTTGGCTGAAGATGTTGACCAAGCAGTATCTGTGGGAACATTTATTTTTCTGCATCTTAGCCTACAAATTTAATGGTCCCTTTTGTGCTGAATTGTCATATTTTATTCAGCTAAACTGTTATGCGGATAATTCTAACTATTGGAACTAAGGTACCCATAAACCCTCATTTATAGAAAATTCACGAGAAGCCAAAATGAGTTGACAATACGTGAATATTTTGCAATCGACTTTGTTGTCAGGCCGTAAGGATAAATTACGGGTGGATCACACTAATAATTATAGAGCATATTATGTTTGCAATCTACGATGTTATTCGGATGAAAGTTCCAAGTTTCAACCGTTTACGTTTGAAGCTTGATAGATTGTGTCGCATAATTTAAACATCACTCAGCATCGATTGCGGCTTTCCCATTCTAGTAGACTTTTCGGTCAAAGAATTACTGCACTGGAGTTTAGGTTCCTTAGAATTAATAGGTAGCACAAGTCTTTACCACGGCCAGATTTTGAATCCTAGCCACGTTTCCAAGGGGCAGCCTTGCTGGCGGCTTGACCAAATTATCATATTGAAACTCTTAGCCGTATTCGCCTGTGAATATTGCTCGGTCTGTGTGATGGTCTAGAAAGAAGTCCGTAACATTTCTGTTAACTCTGAGCGTTGACCTCACAGGCCATTTGAAATCACAGAAATCGTCAGAGTTACTGAGCAATGCTTTAGTTACTGATAATTCTTGCACTATAAAGACAGATAACACTTAGACACTATAGATGGTTCCGGTGAACATTAGGATGATCTATGAATTGCACAACAACATAGGTGTGCTATTGTAGGTTCTGTATTTTCAATTTCTCCTATTAAACAACTGTTGTTCGACTTTAGGCAATATCCGGGTTATTGTCCGATTTTTCAGTGGATACAAATTCTTGCACCAGAAAAATGTACGTCTTGTTGTGTGAAGCCACTTATGATAAACGGAATTTTTTCCAGCCCAAATTATAATATCTGGGGGAAAATTCAATGAATAGTTAATTTCATTTTGAAGAAGTAAATCATATTTTGAACAATTGTGGCAGAACGACTGTACGATCTCGGGGATCTCACATATTCTGTAGGAATGTATGGCCACACTTACCTGGGCGCCACTTGTTCAAACGATAGAAAAATTAGCATTTTATATCTCTCTGACATAATTAAATGATGCAATAATTCCTAAAGGTTCGCTCGAATGAATTTTTAAAATGTAAAATATCAAGGATTGTTCGAAGTTAACCAAAGCTTCTGAGCGTTAGAACTCATAATTAAATCCTAATGTTAATTATCGATTGCGCATTAACCAGCATAAACGACGTCAAAACTGGGTAATTGGTTGTAATTGTGAGCTCGTTATGGTAGAGATGGTGACTAACATCCTAAAGATTTGCCGAAACGTTACGATATTTAACAGATCACAATTTCCATGACTATCAGGTCCAAAACAAAACTACCGCCTACCCAGTGGAGGATATAGATCACAAACAAACCGATCAAATTATGGTTTATTCAGCGAACGCAAACGAAAAAGAGTTTTGGGCCTATACAACATGAATTGAAAATAAAGTGAATTGCCGGGCTGTTTGCAACGTTTTGCGTTTCACTAATCACGGACAATATCCTATAAAAGTGGTCCGATAAACGCCGAATGTGATTTCAAATGGGACACCTCCAAGGAAGACGATCCGAGGTGGAAGAAACTTGGAGTATAATGATTTGCATGTAACATCACGCAATTCTCAGTTGATTAGTTAGAAATTTATTGTGCATAACGCTGAAACTTTTGACTGCATTCGTGTTATATATTCCAGGGATATCCTTCAATTGGGTTATGTCTTCTCAGCAATTATAGGTTTTAATGCTGACTGACTTCTGATCGAAATACCCCAGGGCTGCCCAGTTGGCCACATAAATTTAGCAATCATATAGTCTTTTCAGGTGTGTACAAAGTGGTCCCTGATAAACACGCATAGTGTTTGATGGATACGTGCAATTATATAGCCGTCTGCAAAATCTATTTACTTATGCATTTCACTTTAAGCACTGCGGAAAACAAGAACTATGTTTAATGAAAACGAGGTCAGAAATACAAAAATGTCGTGGTCACTTTTTGAGCGTTATGCAATTTTGTTGGTCCAGAGGATTTACACGTAGCAGTTATCGGTTCACACGGATGCTATTGTTATTACGAAAGTAAATTGTACTATAACTCAGTATATTAGACACGCAACAAATTTCGATTCGTTCGAACTATTTTGTAATTTAAATTTCAGAAGCATGTTTTCTTAAAGACGAACGTAGATTCAACAGACACAGGCAGTAATAACAGCGTTTAAGTTCACCAACATTTGGGGATGAGATAAGTTAATCCAATAGGAGTAATTGGCTGCAAAATTATCGCCGTTAATCATGCATTTCAATATAAAGTAGATTATGAAGTTGAACATTTTCAAAACCTTCGGTTATTTATCAACAGCGGTTGGTAAAGGAATTTTCGAGGATATTTGATTGTTTTTGGTCGTAACAGATTGTCGGATTAAGCAGTTGTTGTAATTGATATGAGGATCATTTTTACTGGCTTACTAAAAACTGTTTTTTTTTTCCTCTCGTTCATTGCTGTCGCTTCCTATCTATTTCATAAATATCTTTCATCATAACAACATTAGTTCTAGCGGTTTTTGGATGCTGTCATTTTCAGATCGGTATCCAACTAACCTTCAGTTAGTTTGAAGTCATATCGTTAACATTTTAATTACAGAGTTGAAAATCTAAATAATGAGTGAATTGCACCATCTAATATTAACAAACAAATAATCAGTTTTTCGACGCTTTCTCAGAAGACATTTTGCGTAGGGATCCACAGGATATTTCTCACCTTATTCTCTAATTATATGTTGAGAAATGCATGTTGGTAATCATTAACTAGATGATACCCGGAAGAAAGAAGGTAAAAGGGTTATAGTTATTTTATAACTAAAACTTTCAGGTCACTTATCATGTAATACTAATCAGGGAAAAAATCTGTCCGAAAATTTCATTTCATTTATGCGAATGAGAAGAAACCAGTGAACTTACTTTGTGTCACTATCGGAATTAGATGAGCTCAAACCACAGACTAGAAAATAGCTGAGGATTCGGTCAGAGGAACTTTGGACCAAGCGTGTTTTATTATTTTAGGGGTTTATGCTTCTTATGGTGGTATGAAGAATAGAGAAGTTGAGTAGTATCTCGGTTCCCTAATATCTGCATGAAGCAATCCGTACGGAAGATTTTGGGGGTACTTTCTATAGTGCTGTGTGAGAACCAGAACCGGTGAATTTCATTATATGCAGTCGACGATGACAAACAGTATAATATGAACTGTACACGCACAATACGCATTGAAAATTCTGAAACCTACTTGGGTGAATTTCTGGAAAAAATTGCCGGAAAATGTTGAATTTTATTACAGCCGTTAAAAAATGGGTTTAATATTGAAAAGTGATTGTTTCTCAGTCTTACTGAGTAAAACTCGATGAGTTTTACTGAGAGATTACGGAAAGTCTAACACTGGTAAATCTCATATAGGTGCGTATGAAACAGTAATGGACTATATATAGTATTTCGTTGAGAACTTCTTCCATAGCTTACGCTAAAGTTAAGCTTTGTTACTTAAACCCGAACAAATTGTCTAAGATAAGGAGTTTTGCTAATAAATATAAAGAGATTTTACAAAGAACGGTTTACGAGTGTGCAGCGACTAACACGATCAACATAAAATTCAGACTGCATTCGCTATGTTGATCTTTCACAATATTAGACATCATTTATTATTTCTGTCACAAAGCCTGACCGTTTGTAGTTTCCACAGCAGACCTAGGCGTAATACTACAGCGAACATGGTTGTGCCCAATGATTCAGCACCGATGATGGAATAAATATAGCGAGTGTGGCGTTTAGTCACTTCGAAATTGCATAAGGTGCGCGACCAAACAGTGACTTGTGTGCTTTCGCGAGCAACACTCAGTCTGGTTATACGGTAAAATAGCAATGACCCCACCTTAACACACCTGGTATGTTCCAGTCACTCTACCTAGTTGATTAATGCGTTTTGTCTAAAGTGGTGAGTAAAAGTTATACAGTCAAAGACAATTTGGGGTCGAATTCTCGTGCCGGTGGAAACTGTCTGAATGTGTATATTTAAACTGGAAGTGCGCTTGTTTACTCTGGTTCTAGTTTCGTAGTTTGAAGGTAGAAATGTCTAATTTCTGTCAGGTCAATCGAGTTAAACCGATTTACCGAGCTGCGCATTTCCGCGACAACTGTGTAATCATCCGTAAACTCGAATGCTTCAGTGTTTCACAGTTTAGTTATAATGTTTGGTGTTTATACAGTTATTCTTTTTGTGGTTTCCAATATTGCGTTGACATACAATGCGAACTGTTCCTTATTTTGAAGAAAAGTAGGTGTTGCACCTACAAACGTGTACAGGCTTTATTAAATTTCAAACCATGGCGAACAAGTCTGGTTACGACACGTGATGAAACATCAACATACATACTAACATAGCAAGTAAGCGATATTTGGTGACTGATGTCACGTTGCGATTTCAAATTCAATTTATGGTAAGTAAACTCTTGTGTAAGTTATCATCTCACTAGGTTCGGAGATACTACACATGAAGGCTTCACTGTCTGAACAAATGTTTTCTGTTCGCACGAGGTAGCAGAGAGATTTCAACAGCTTTTAAAGTGATTGTTGTAAACAAATGTCGAATGGTTGGTAAGCTTAAATATGAAAACTGTACTGTTGTTGTGATAACAGTTTACTGTGCTGGCCAAATCTGTTTAGGACTTTTTCATTCCCGTCGGACCGTTTACCAAAGGGTATTGTTTATATGCAACCCATCCAAAGACGCCATGTTGTATGACCACTGTGTACTAATTCACAGGTGGATAAATAAATCAACTCGTAATATGATAGCAGTATTAGCTGGTACATGTTTGGGGCGAAAGTTTAGGGGAGAGTGATGTTATTATATTGGCATCATGAAAGTTCGTCACCCTAGTAGTTTCACGTCTTTCCACCAACGATGTGGCTACCTTACCAGAATATCACGTGGCATAGAATTTTTCTGATAAAAGCTTGAAGGTTACGTCCAGAGCGTCATCTACACAGATTCTTTAAACTCGATTTATTGATCACTCACCAAACTCCAATTCTGCATAATTAGTACAGAATTAAGTGATTAAATGATCAAACCATTCCATGTTCGTATCCTTTGGCTTTTGCAGTTAAAAGTTTCATTTAAAGGTTTCATTAATACAGACGCAGCAGAAGCTAGTCTTCCGTTTCGCTGTGAAATCACAGATTCAACATGAACAGTAACCGACAAGATAGAGGAAGTAGTGACATTGCAACATTTGGATATAACACACTGTTTGGTCAATCCTTGGAAATCTGTAGATACATCAGACTACCGCAAGCCTAAAGACAAATACAGGGTGAGACCCACAAGCAACCACATTTTTCCCGTGAAACTGAAGTTGTGTAGTCTGTCTGCCCGTCATTATACGCTCCATTAGGTACTTATTCAACAGACCATAATTTAAGCCCCTCAATGTTAATTTCACTTGACAAATTAATAGGTTTATCTAGTGAAAAACTAGAGCACGGTGAGCTTCTTCAGCCTCTACTTAGCAAATTTGTCGTGGTGTGGTCAAGCGTTGTCACAGAGAAGAGATACCACTTCTCTCTGTTTGTTGTGTTAAGTTTGGTCGGTTATCCTGTTCAGTTATAAACAACGTTCAAAGCTGAAGGCTTGGCTTGGTTCAGCAAACTCGTGGGGTTACACGAAATACACGAACTGTCATTCCTGTGGTAAATTTCAACCGCCAACGTAGTGAATACTGCATGTACAAGCTTTGCCAATTGGGTACTTCTTGAAAATGATTACAGGTGATTTGTCTTCATTCAGTTCTGTCAACAGACACAAAGAAGTTGTGTTTTAGTACATTTCACGAAACTACTGGAATGTATCTCCATGAGACGGTATGCGACGGCAGCCGCAGAATGTATACGTCCTACAAGGCGAGCATCTCTCATTCGTGAAAGTACTAAAAAGGCTAAGTTGAATAGCCCATGGACTGAGCGATATATAAATAATCTACCAATTTAACTTTATGGGGTAAACTGACAACCTTACAATTCAGAAGAAAGCAGATAGTTTGGTGGGATGAAATACTTGTGCTACTGGACGAAAAGAATGGATTAAAAACCATGATGCAGACTACCGTACCACAACGAGTATACAAGAATATTACGGCTGAAAACAGAATTATGAATTCCAAGGGCACTTTAGAGGGTAATAAGCTTTGAATTACTTCAGCAGGTGTCCTCCGTTGGGGATGATATCAAGGCAAGTTACACAGAAGAATTTTATCAAAACACGGTCGTCTCATGAAATGGTGACTGGAGTTCTAGTTCCGGCCGTGGCAAGAATGTGCACTACTAACCAGCTCTAATGAGAGCAAAAGTCAAGTCTAATGCTTCTTTTAGAAAGGGGCCGACTGGAAACTCTATGGGAATGCGAAGGCGGCGATCAATTCTGAGTGATGTTCAATCTATATGGAAATCGAAATCCCTACTACTCATCAGTAATCAAATACCGTTCAACAAGTCAATGATTTCTGTGACTTCAACTTGGAGAGAGGTCCTAGTCGAGGGGTTATCGATTGGAGTTAACAGGACAGTTACTGTGTCTCCATTTCGAGATGATCGGGCAACCTGGTCATTACTCACAAGCGAAAGTGGATGAGCGTTCACATATGATGATTCGGTCGTGCCTAACGTGAGGTCAATGGCGCAGTGGTAAACCTGGATGCCTCATGAACAACATGTCTGTGGTTCAAGTCCCGGCAGTGGCGATGATATGCACTACTGACGAGCTTTAATGAGAGCGATACTCGAGTCTAGTGCTTCATCTGTTCGAAAGCAGCTGACTGGAAAGTCTATGGGAATGCGAAAGCTGGGATCAAATGTGAATGATGTTCCATCTACATTTCATATTAGTTTTTTAATGCTATCTTTGAACACCAAACAAATATGGGGTTAGATGATTTACCAATGGGTCAAGAGAGATCACAAATCATACAACGTGAGCAGTTCCACGAGCGCTTGTTTTTCGTTACCTGAATCTATTTTGAGTCAGTCAATTGTGACAACTTTGATAAGTAACAAATGGCGGTAATAGAATAACACTAGGACTCTGATTGTACAGAGACCCTTACATGATTAGCATGCGTTTCGGCTTCATAGATCATGTATTGCTTGGTTCTAATCGCTTGATTTCTCTACAGTTACACATGGACAAGGAGTTGCATAAACTGGCACTCACAATATGATCTGTTCTAATTGAGTAAATTGAAAATTTCTAGTCGCACGCAAGTACAAGGAGTTCAGCTACGTTAAATTGTTGCTGGGTTTATTTTGTACTCTGTAGTCGTCATTAAAAAGTAGCTTTATGTAAATCATTTTCTTCCCCATAGTGAATAACTCTTTTGATGGCAGTCGTGGCATGCGGTTTACTTCGGTAAAAATTTTCAGACAACGGTGAAGGCGACTTTACCCTGGTAAGACATAAACTTGCACGGCAGTTTCCAATCTAATATTGTATTTGAAAGTCAAAAACCAAAATCCCCTACTTTTCATCATTAAAACCAAAACGTTCGAAGCTGAATAGTTCGTCACCGCAGTGAAGAATGACGGTTCCGGCAGAGTTATAGTTTTAAGCAGTTTTGTCCTCGTATCAATTTGTATACGATCAAAATTTTTATGTGCAATGAGAGCTGAAGCATCATATAAGTTGCCTTTGTCAGGTACTTAAAAGAACTGTTATCAACATTAGATTTCTTGAAGTTTTCCAGTGTCGCTTGTGAGGATGTAAGCCGAATCTGTTTAGTTTTTCCCGTGCACGTTGACAATCCACCACTGTGCGTCCAACAGCAGACGGTAACAAACGTATCAGTATCTTGGAAATATACACTACAGAAACCGATGCCTTTGAAAAATCCTTCATCTCTTCATTGTCGAATTATTACGGCTTCAACATTTTTCTATTGTTCTCATATTACTATAACCCGTAATTTGTCAGAATAAATCCGACGCGCGTTAAATGATCATATGCGTGTGCGAGAACTGTGAATAGCATTCAGATCTGTCTATCATTAATCCGATCTTCTATTCAACAACCTACCTCTTTTTATCTTTCATTGAAAAATTGCAAATATTCAGATGTGTTATCCACACACCCAGAGCCGACCTGTATTCACTGACTAGAGAAAGTGTGCGATTTTGCCGCTGCGCACCCATTGGCTATTAATGTGCGTACTGGAGATCATAACACAGCAGTGGGTAAGTTCACGTATCGGGCACAGTATGACGGGACGGTAATAGAAAACGAGTCATTTTACACCATAACGTTTTGTTGCCAAGGTAGTAAATTAGTGGACACATTTACAGTGATACAAGCAACCACGCTGGAATTTGTGGAACTTGAGGAAAAAGCTTACTTATCAAGACGTTGGAAAAACTCTGCACTAACCACATCAAGCTTTTGTAGTATCCTGTTAGAAGAAAGGTCGGTATAATCGGTCGCTCAGTTCTAACCGAGAAACAATGATGGTTTCAAAGTAACGACGAATTGGTACCTCGAAGAAGCACAGGACTTCTTTGAAGCTCACCACTACAAAATGGTGCAGTTACATACTCAAAAGTGACTGAATTAGGAACTGACGAACAATCAAACGAGTTCATACCGACTACCCCTCAAAAGACAAAACACATTTATTCATGGAGATTCATTTTATTGACCGTCAACGACAGTTTTGAAAACTTTAAAATCTACGGCTCTTTCACAGTTCACACGTCGGTATAAAACCAAAGAAGAAAGAAAGCATTTTTTAATATAATGTTTTTTTAGCCAGATTTAGTTAGTTTTTCCAACAAACGTCGTACGTGGAGGGCAATTATGAGCAAGCATCCTGATTAGACCGACGAAGTCGTTGAGCTCTCTTAGATTTCATGCTGATGAAATCCAGTTTTGCAAGTCGACGTGGGGGTAAAGATGAGGGTTTTAAGATTTATTTTCACTTATTTTTTTCTTGGTTTATTTGCTTCAAGTTGTTGCAGAATATGAATTCAAAAAGTTTGATTGTCCGTCTGCCAAATAATTGTTAACGACAGATGAAACTGTCAAGAACGATGTTCATGAACGTTTACTCAACAATCCAGTATAACCTACATCCTTCTAAATGTTACAATGTGAGGTGTTAAATTTTAGCAAGGCTGACAGTATGCGGTGAATTACGGACACTATGGTTGACACGCTAATGTGATGGCTTGACAAACTGTCACTGTCGTGAAACATTGATTACATAATACGTAGCTACCGAAGTAGGATCAGTTACGGGAAACTCGTGAAGTCTCTGGTGGCAACGTCGTAAAATCTCTGTAAGAAAAACCAAGTATGCTAAGGGTATTTGTCCAGAAATAATCAAAATGATAACATCGTTGCATAACTGACAGTCGACTAGATTACAGAGAATTACCGAGATTGTATGTGCAACTCACAGCTCAGAATATTTGCAGCTTTTATCACAAAGTAGCACTGGGTTTCATCGGTTGGTCCCAAACCTCATTTAGAAGTCGAGGCAATGTGGGTTCAGCACATATACCTCAGGGAATAAACGGTGACCTCTTCTGTTAGAACTGGAGATAACGACGACCAAAATACCGTACTCCTCAGATGGTTTACTGATCAACCGTAAGCTATTTTACACTGCAGCTGACACCTATAGATATGAGTTGGTGATTCTGTTACCTAAACGCGGAAATGTTGACGGGAAGTCCGTCGCCGTTGCTTTGTAACGCGCCGGCTTTTGCTTTTTCAAGCATAGGGGACGCAATCTGGGACTGTTTCTTCGAGCAGCTTAACCTTCTATCATGTTCACTGATCCGGATATTCCGTGAGTGGCCTGTTTGCGCTTTCTAAGAAAAAGGTGAACAGAAGAAAACCTCTGAGAAGGAATGTGAAGTCGGGCGCCGAATAGTGATTGAGGTACCAATCTAAGGATCTGGGAACGAAAGAAACGAACGCATCACTGTTGATAATTTTCCTGAAATTATCATACAAAAGTCAAACTGCAGTTGTCTTGACCATCCCTCAAATGTTCGCATCATATTATTCAGCATAATGTATGGAACGCATGTCTGGTTGTTGAAAATTTGTTGCATTGCAACCTCCTTGCCATAGTAGGCTAACCTTACATGAGTACCTTCGAAATCACCGAATTCCTCATATCTTTTGTTGCAAGACGTTGTCATCCAAATGACTATGTAATAGATTTTAAGTTAACTATAAGACCATCACTGCTAGGTTCAAAAATCAGTCTAACGAACAACAGAACGTTGGTGGACACAAGATGAATCACTCAACTGAATTGCATTAAATAAACTTATTTGTGAATACTTTGATTTAGGATATTTACCAGCCACACTACATGGCACAGCCTTAAGAGCTCTTATTGGTTCTGCTAACCGTCTTATCCAATCAATAACGGGTATGGGTGTGAAACCTGTTGTTTGGAAAGATCGTTGTTGATGTGCAGAGAGTGGTGTAAATAAACAGGCCACAGAGAACTAAGAGTAGCTCCTCCCATTTGGGTTTTCACATTTATATTTCATAGCTAGCCTCTGAAGTTTTCATTGTTTTGTGTTTATGATCGTGACTGGTACGAACTATTTGAACACATCGTAAATTGGATGATTCTCCAGTACTTGTGCCGAACTTGACCTAAATTAATAACCTGTTTCAGGTTGTAATATATCTTGAGAAAAAAGCCAACGGAGTAAACGATAAACGAGTCTAGTCTGATTCACATCAGGCCGAAAAATAAATTTTCACAATTGGCATGCTTCTAAGGTAGTTATGCCTACAACTAAATAGATAAGTGGAAAATTGGGCATGTGTAATTTGGGTAACATCACTGCAGATTATCAAAATCATGTGACAGTTGTGGTCAAGGTTGTCCTGAACCAAACAACCATTAAAAATAATGAGTTATTAGAACTTTGGCTAACTGTATTTTCTGCTAGGATGATTTGGTCAAGACTGTGCACTGTGTCAAGAAAGGAAATCTAAGCATTGCACAGTTTCTACCCGACCATTTGTCTCGCTTTTGCCAACGGCGCAGTTTTCGTAAATGTGACTGTCTGCTGGCGATTCGGACAATGAACAGTATAGAAGATTTACGCTATTTTTTCCCAACGCACCTCCTACTGGTAATGAAACAATCTCAAGCCATGATAACTTCCAATGTGTTTTTATAATTGTTCCGAAATAATAAACTCTGCCGTATGGCACCTGACTCCATGGTCAAAAACAGAACACAACGTTTGATCTTGTTCATTGTGTCACATATTCTACAAAGTCGGCTAGTTTATCGGTTAGTGTACTGGTATATCCACATGACGATGCCGTTTCTTTTCAAGACAAATTTTTGCTTTCATTTATGGTATAAAATGCGCAAAATTCGCCTCTGTATGGCACTGTACAATGGCAAGTAGCAAAGGACACATCAAAAAGTTTTTATAGTTCTGCAAACAGTTAAATTTCAAAAAAGTGTAAAACAGCAAGTATACTGTTTAACTGACATGAACAATAAGATGGAACTTCTATGTAAGCAATTTGGATAATTCAGTGGATCTCACAAATTAATGTTGTTACTGATAAGTAGTATTAAACACCATTCATTGGGAGGGGCGTACAGAGTAGCAAGCTGGATTCAGATGAACTTACAAAGGAATTACGCGGGATTCTTTCAGACTCCCAGGTAGATCAGAAATTTTACGAAACCGTTTTAATTTCTAGCAAATTTAAATTTTCATACTGCTTGAAAATTCTATTATCAGACCCAAGATGGGCTCAGTGGCACAAGATTTGCATAAATGTCTTACGAATAATGAAAACCTCATCCTCTTCTGTCCATTCTTGTGAGCAGTTGTTTCACCTAGAACCACCAACCCTGTGAGTTTTAATTTTGAATGTGTGCAGCAATGCTCCTTCGATCCATATCTCTCTCTATTTTGATTCGGACGAATGTATGTGATCATTTGAAGGAAGTCGAAGTACACAGCCTAGTACAGACGCATAAACATGTTCCGAGAATTTAGTAGTAAAATTTACTCTCCGAATCACACCGTGAAATTGGTCATTGACACAACCAGATTATAAACACTACTGCCATTTTAGTGCGTCTTCCAGAGAGTGTCGTTACTTGTTTTGCATGCTTAGTTTATACGATATACGCAATTTCAATACTTTCCACTGAGAATAATACCTTCATGAAAGATTGCGTGCAGTTAGTATACACAAAACATCTGTCCGTTGAAAGTTGTTTACTGGAGCAGTTTACGGTGTTCAAAACGTTCACAGAAGGTTCATATAATCTTTGAGTTTAAAAAAGAAATGTAATCGGATTAGTTTCACTCATTTTCTAAATTCTGGAGCGGTGTAGATTAGACACCGTTAAACTTTCCAAAACTATAGTACCACTCATGAATTATGCAATCATACATGAAGAACTAATGTGTCCTATCAATTTGAACAATTGAGATCACGTTGTTTGTTAGATCATCATGTAAAAAACCGAACTATATGATGAGGATGACAAAGTTCAAACCTTCAAAGAAGAATCTACCCAGTCAGGCAATCAGAACATTACAAAATCAAACTAATGAGAGTGAAGAATATTCCTATCCAATTGTGTTGGAGATTAGCCGATCACTTTCAGTGATGCGTTTTCTGTTTCAAATAGTTACCTTAGAGTTGAAAACACTATGTCGCTGTGATAACACTGCAATTTTATACCTTTTAGCCATTTATAGTAGCTCCCCCCTCTCGAAAAAGCTTTTTTGGTCGAAAAAACATTCGGTTTTGCTTGCAACATTTACAATGGAACCTACTCGAAGTGAATAAAAAGCAATTTGTTAAAATTTACCAGTAAAATCTTAGTGCTCCCAGTCAATTAGTTAACAACCTAATAAACGTTTACCGAGTGTAACATTAATGCATCCAAATTGGCTTACATTTGATAGAAATATTGTGTGGTCTGTATTACTGAGGTGAGTTGTGTTCAGACTTGCCAGCCAGACTACAAGGGACAATATATGAATAACTAACACTTCACTGGTTTTGTAAGGTAAGTATTGCATATTTCTGTCCGAGTGATATAAATAAATGATGAAATGCATATTTATATTGCAATAGCAGACACTACGTATATGTGCAGATATGTGCAAATGAGTGGTAGTTACCCAGTTTCTGCGGCAAACTGGAAAAGTTGCTGAAATTAAATTACCCCAGCCACCAGCTGTTAAACTACGTTGTATATGGTATTAACATAAAGAAACAGATGACCAAATTAGATTGACATGAAGTTATAAATTCCTCACAGTGAGAAAGAAAGCACCAATAAAAGAGGCTCATCATTTCCATAGTTCCCATTCAGTAGATGATAATACGAGCAATAGAGTTTGAATATTCATTTGACGACACTACAAACCATCTACATAAGCACTTTCCTGTCAAGCAGGATCTAGGTAAATTTCCAAGTTTTAAATTGCAGGTTCACGTTTTCAAAATTGATTGATACTTCAGATACCTTTACCATGGTGGGAAAATTTAACTGACCAGTTGGCTGAGTAGGGTCAATTGTGTGTTGTAGCATTACCCAATTATCGTTTTTGCAAAACTTTCCGAAGAAACATTAAAAAATCCTTGACGAACAACTGTGTTGGACAATTCAACGGCGTCAAGGCAGTATGGAAACAACACAAGAAGGTTTAGTAAATTATCGTTGGATTACATACGGCGTTGCAGTTTTTCCCAGCGTCTATAAGCGAGACAGTCAGACAACAAACCACCGGTATAAATAATGAGTGGTTTGGGTTTCATCCACCAATACGTCACAGAATTATCGGTTGGAGTTGAACTCAGCATTCAGATAGATGGTGTGACCCTCGATTTCGGAAAATGTGGGGTTTGCAAGAATTATTTATTTGAACACAAAATAGGATTGCCTAATCGAATAAAGATCGACGGTGGATAGAACTCCAAACTATTCACCATTAACACTTTTGATTTGTTTCGTGAGTGGCTAGCCTATAGACGCCTGGGAATTTGGTAACGTTCCACTTGATCTCACTAACTTTCCTTACATGGATTTGTGATTTGCAGTTTCAAAAGTTATTATATAGTGGTCTTTGCCTATCAATTCGTCATTGCCAATTATATAATACCTAGATTTCCCCCGTAATGTTTTCACATAATCTGAAGATTAAAGATAAATCATTTTGTCCACATGCTTCAAAAACGTGAGCTAAGTCATTCACTCCACACCAGCTTGAAGAAGTTGAAAGGAATCAGTTGACACAGTGACCGACTTTGCGATATTTTTTCTATTATATATTATCACGACTTTGTATCAAAAAAACTTCTAATAACCATACACAGAAGTGGCTTTCTTTTTATGCACATGTGGCAGGACTCCATGCCTGCTGTCACCTATGGTAATTATCAAGTAGAAGTAATCGAGAAGCTTATGTACCTTGGGAGATGAATCATCGCTGGCGGAATGTCTGATAATATCACAAATTGCATAGTAAAGGCATAGATGGCGTTTGTCAATATGCACCATCTGTGGCGTTGGCATGATTTCAGTGATTCTGCCACTGTTAAGACAGTCCTGTTGCACCATTCCGAAGCCTGATCCATTCACGCAGAGAATGTTCACACAGTGTCCGTTTTTGTACCACCGATGACTCCGATGCATTGGCGGCACTTGGTAGGAACATTTTGTCAACAGTGACAAAGTTTGCCGATGTGTCTTCGGAATAGACAAATTCAGTTGACCCTTGAACATTTTGATCTCGTCTCACAGGCTTTGCTGGGTTGACCACATCCTACGAATATCAACTCATCCACAGCTACATCATCCCTTGTTTGTGAGTGATGGGTTAGACTGGAAACGGCAGCCTGGTGGTCTGCGTATGATGGATTCGTGGAATGACGGTAGTGAAGCTGGCTTCGGTAAGGCGCTCTCGGCTTCTTGACTGGGGTCCGAAGGATAATGAACAACTTTGGTTAAAGACGCTGTCTGATGTTTTCAAGAATTGAAGTCATTAGCGCTCGTGTTGCGAGTATGTGTGTGCATCGCTGTAATCTTATGCCTATCCCTCTAGATACTTGTTCCTTTTCATCATACATGCTAATTTGTTCTTTTTTAAAATATCGCATTGAGACAACCTTGTCACTCCTTTTGTTTCTTATGTGTCAGACGTGACATATATATATATATAGGGTCAAAAGCTGCATAAATGGTGCCTCATCGAAACTGACCTTAGCGTATATTTTTTCCAGATATAGTCCACCCATCACACTGGTATATACACACCGTACCCAACACCATGTCACACAGTTACCGCATTATAAGTCACGTCTGGTAGCTGAATCACAACCCTCTGACCAACCGTCTTCTATACATATAGCCTTCCTTTACGATAAACTGAGGCGAATATTCGTTCTTTTCTTCAAATCTACGTATTCTACGTTGTAAGTGAAACCCTTAGTCTGCCGTTAGTCTGCTTTTGTAGAGTGCGAATAACTATACAGCTGCATTCAGCTGGCTAGAGTTCAGTTTGTTCGTGAAACCCTACATTAACGGAGTATCCAACAACGAACTGATCGCAACTTTATCTTTCGAGTGTATGTCGTGTTGAATATAGTAAAACAGTATGTACGCAGCCTAACAGTACGTCTGCCAACCAATTCGTCCAAATATTTTCATCGTTGTTCCTGATAAAACTGTAGAATTTGTAGGGAAGTGGCTAAAGATTTATCTGAATGCGGTTGTTGCGATGGGATGTAAGTTACTTTCAATTTCCAAACATTAAACACCAATTACACATTATTACGAGGGGAAGTCAAAAAGTAAAGCCATTTTATTTCGGAAGGGTATAATTGCCAACACAGGAACATGTATTATACATCAAAATGAAGCTGGTCCTCTGTGGATCACATCCCTACTTCTCAACATAGTCACCGTTACGCTCAATAGCAACGTTCCACCTCTGAATGAGCGCATGTATCCCTGCCTCGTAAAATTTTGTTGTCTTTTCTTTGAGCCACTTCT
>JTDE01000413.1:180087-191169 GCA_014338405.1 Paragonimus skrjabini miyazakii | reverse complement strand
TCAGTGCAGGCAGTGACCCTGTCAATCTTGCGTTCGGTAGTCAGCTCTCTCGATACCCAGCGGGCACACACCTTTGAAACGCCAAGTGACTGAACTATGTTGTAAGCACTTCCATGGCTCACTCCAAGGTTTTCTGCCAAATCATCAAAAGTTATACGCCTGTCTTCTTTGATCAGAGCATTTGCTTTTGATTTAGTGGCAAGATTGACAGACGTGGATGGACTGCCAGAACGGGGTTTATCGGCTACGCTCATAGTTCCCACCTTGTCATCCTTCAAACGACGAACCAACCTGCATACATTGCTATAATCTACAGTATTGTCCTCAAACACATTTGTAAATCGTCTGTGAATGTTCATGGGGGTTTCCCCCTCAGCAACAAAGAATTCAATCACTTCTCTTTGTTTTTGACGCAACTCTACGGGGGCAGCCATTTTGAATTTTCCCTGTGAGTCTAAAAACATGAAAAGTAAGAAACAAACTATTAAATAACGTAAATGATATAATCATTTATAAATGGAAAAAATTCAGGTAATTTTATGAAAAACTTCACCAGAACTAAAAACTTTGGCATTACTTTTTGACTCCCCGTCGTAGTAAGCGATTCAGTTGTGGTAATTTTGAGGCCTACTTTTGCTAACTGAACGTTATATTTAGCTGCAAGGAGATGAATGTTTATATTTCAGTCTTACCAGTATCTGTTCTAGTTTAACAAATATTTGGCTTAGTGAACCAACCCGCAACTAGAGTTTGACTGAAAACTGTATTACATTTTAAGCTAATTAAACCTATTTGTATAATTAATGAAATGAGTTCCTAATGAAAAAATCCCACCGAAGTTTAGAAACGATAATTTGGTTTATCAGTTACAGACTGTTTGAAAAGTAAGCACTCGCAAATGATCGCAAGCATATTCCGCAGATGCTGTAAATCTGCTTTTCATGCCAATTGTTCACCAAATTGCAAAGTAAATTGGTCAATTTTCTTTGACGAAAACGTTGTTTTTATCGGCCGTAAGTAAGGGTATTTCTTCATATAGCAATAAATAATGGAAAAAGTTTGTGAACCAAAAGTATTGTGCGCATGTAAGTAATTGTGCGGTAAACATTGACTTTTATTCGGCCCATCGATGCGCACCTTTGAAACAATTTTTCAATTGTCGTATCAATTTCTTGAACGTAATCATTTGAAACATGGAAGAAACTAGAGTGTACCTGATAAATGTTAAATGATACATCATTGCAAAAATGTTGACTCGTATAATCATCACGCACTGGAGCTTCCAAATCCAACTTGGGGGTGTGAAATTCGGTCAACTTGAGAGTTTTACTCGTACCTATTCCGGATTGTAGTACGTTCTCAAGACACATTTCGTGGCTTAAAAATATCAACCTATATGAGCGCGAAATTGAGTTGTGTTGTTTGTCTGTCACCATGTTTACTGGTATCGTAGTATTTCAATTCAACCTATGGGGGGCATTACACCAGTGATGCACAGTCAGTCGAAAATATTCAAGGTGTTTCGAATTGCAAGGGGTCCTTATTGAATTACCAAATAATACCACTTTATCTAGACTCTGAAAAACGGTTACGTTACAATATACATCTCAAGTTTCAGGCTTGTTTTGCAATATAAGTCGCTGATTCATAATTTAGCCATTCGTGAAGTCTAAAGGATTTTGTCAGCAGATTGCTACAGAAAAAAATAACATGAACATTGAAAAGCTGAAGAGATATTTCAATAGTTTCCTCTGCAAAACCATAGAGATCAGCTCTCGATTAATGCATTTAGGCACAAGTTACACACATTCCTAACTCGTTTACTCACTAACTAGCATCCACTGACATATTGCTTTGCCAACATGATTAGTCTCGAACCTATATTGGTCTATCCCGAAACTTGCTGTATGACGACCAGCATTGCATTCAGAATGGTTAAGAGTATGTTCAACAAATATTGTATTGAAAGTTATCCGGTGTTATAGAATTAGCTTGTGTAACTATATATTGGACCCGCATATTTTGATGGCTAACTGTCTTGTTGTGAATGTTCGTCTGGAAAGATACACTTTTTGTTATAGGCATACTAGAGGCCGTTTCATATTTGTGCGTTGGAAACTCTAGTTTACCACTCATCTATCTTACTTCAATGTACAATGATTCTAAAACTCTCGCTACATTAACTAAAAGGATATGAAGACAATACCTCACATTCTATCACAGTTTCCGCAGTTAAATGAATCTTTCGATCAACCCACTTCAAAAAGTTGCACTAGACTTGAGTTTTGCCCTTATTAGAGCTCATCATTAATGAATATTACTAATGAGTATTCGGGGATTTGGTTAATTTCAAGTTGAACATCACCCACAAATGATCGCAGCTGTCGCATCCCCATAGACTTTCCAGTCGGCCCCTTTCATCAGTAATCTAAAATATCGCCTAGCAGGTTTAATGAGATCGGAGATTTCGACCTGTCTAGGAAGTCCTAATCGCAGGGTTATCAATTGGATTTAACAGGACATTTACTGTGTCTTCATTTCTAGACGACCGGGCAACCTGATCACTACTCACAAGCGAAAGTGGTTGAGCGTTCACATATGATGATTCGGTCGTGCCTAACGTGAGGTCAATGGCGCAGTGGTAAACACGGTTGCCTCATGAACAGCATGTCCGTGGTTCAAGTCCCGGCAGTGGCGATGATATGCACTACTGACGAGCTTTAATGAGAGCGATACTCGAGTCTAGTGCTTCATCTGTTCGAAAGCAGCTGACTGGATAGTCTATGGGAATGCGACAGCTTTGATAAATTGTGGGTGCTGTTCAATTTGAAATTAATGAATATCGTTGTCCGAGCCGGAATTCGTAATCTGACCCTCGAGATTGTGAGAGTAGCTGGTCAACGACAACCCAAGTAACCATTGCATTAGGCATGATCGATCAGTCATATATAAACGCTCAACCGCAACCTTGTGTAAACGGTATTCCGACCGCCTGATCGTCTTGTTTCCTGACACAGTAACTGTCCTGTAAATTCCAGTCAATAACCCCGCGATCGGAACTTGCCAGCTGGGTTGAAATCATGGAGTACAATGAACCAACTGACATAAGTATATAGTTTGAACCGAATTTCGGGGAGTCTGATTATTTCAGCTTGAAAACCATCTACATTTAATCACCGTCGACGCATTCAAAAAAGTAAATTTCACATTCCGCCACCTACATTTTTTAAATTTTCTTCGTGAGACTATTTGTTTCAAAGTGGCCACCGTGATCACAAAAAATGAGGTTAGACAGACTTTTAGTAGGTGATTGCTGAAATATTTGTACGTCCGGCCATAACATTTTTACAGTCTGCGTACCTCTTCTTCATTTTGCACGCCCCTCCACATGATTCCTAGGAAAGCTTCTGATAGAGTTTGAATAGTTCCTTGGGTGTTATGTTCATCATGTACTTCTGGCAGCAACCGACTGAAACCAGAATTCTTGCAACGTAGTTAACAGGTTACAACAAATGCCGTCCAGGCGATAGCACGCTAAAATTCCACTCACTCACGGAAGGAAAATCAAGCCTAATGAAGATTATTATCCAGCTCATAGCTCAGCAACCGTGTGAGAGCAATAATGAGGACGTTCAGTGATACAAAGTCCAGAAGCTTGAAGACAGTTACCCACGACTGCATCAATTGTAAGTGGCTAGTTTATTTATTGATCTTTTGATAGCAATTCTTTTTTTTACATGAAACACTAAAAAATGACATTACATTTTTACACAGTTGTAGGCCGTTGAATATGACAGGTGTACAAGCAGCCCACGGTTCACTTACACTAAATTGATCTTGACACTGTACAACATAAGCTAAATATGGCACAGTATGAAAACCTAAAAACCGAGCTACAGAAACTTGCGCCTTGTAATCTGTAACTTATGTGGCGTGCTTGTAGCCAGTTAAAACTGAAACCGGAATTCTCTAATGTTCCAGCAGGCATCTCTCTGCAATGCCAGAATCTTGAAGGCAACGTACCTACAACATATGCTTTCTTAAGTATGCATCGAAATCATTAGCCTATGAAAAGAAAAACTGAGATAACCTATACTGGTATTAAGTAGTTAGGTAGTTTGCGCTAACGTGTTGGCGGTAGCAACGTTTTTTTAAGGACTGGCTTCTCAGTTCATTTTAATAGCTTATAAAAACATTCCACTGTACCTTCAAACACAACACGGCTTGTTACAAAATGTCTTGTTCCGTGTTGGTTGGTCCCTAAGATTGTGTTGCTTGTCTTGTTAAAGAAACTATGATATATTTACAGCTTTTTCCTCCATGTTCAGTTGACTTGGTTCAATGTAATTTTCTCAATTACTGTTAGATCATGAAAAAGTTTCCGCATAAAATATTTCATTATAAATTTCATTTACCGCAAACGATACTAATTCATTGTTAAAATTACCGTATAATTGCATGTCAACACAGAACTGAGGTATTCACTTCTTTTCGCTAAATTTACAATAAACATAGGTTTGTGGAAGAGTTTGCGAAATTCGAATTTTCTAAACTATAGTAAGTAGAGTAAAACGCTTGACCTCGTTTTTCTAATTATGTATGTATATACATAGGAAATTGTAAAAAACCTCCAGGTTCATTGAATGTATATGCATACTTTAGTCTGGATTCAGGTAAATCAGATTTTAAAGTGGATTGACGAATCACCAGCCGGTTGCTCTCTGATTAACTGCATATTTGACAATTACTTCGGGGGCGTATTATTCTAGAAAGTGTGCGCAAAGTTTTGAACGCGATAATTAGGTTCCTGTGCCTTCCGTTATCGATTCTCTTCTGTGGTTGTGGGGCTTACTGCAGTTTAAATGTGGGTTAGTAAAGTAAACGAGAAGTGATGTGGTTTATTAAGTGGAACGTTTCCAAAACGGCAAATTAATGTGTTTCAGATTCCAAAGAGTACTTTTTCAGGCTCAGCTAAGTAGAAATCAAAAAATGAAAATGAGATTGGTGGTCCTTGTGTATTTACTTCATCAACAAACCTTAGGCAGTGAATTAGTGGCGAAATTATAGAATCACAGTGACAACTAACAACGTTCAAAACCCATGAAATAAGTCAGGTGAGTACAATTTTCAGGAGAAGGTCAAGCATGCCGATCATCTTCATCAACAACTGCATACATCATAGGTCAACAGTGAGGCTAAACTATTGTTAATAGTCTTTAAATTGTATGTCAAAAATGTTCGCCAACACGTAATAAACAAATCCAGATGTATGCTGGATACCGCCGGGTTGATCCATTCTAGATGGATGTAGGCACGGAAACCGAGTTTAACAGCGTGACGTTGTGATTTGTAGACGACTGTTCCTAACGTGAATTCGACCTCCTTGTCAGCTGTCTTCGAAAAATACGGGATTTTCCTCTCCAGGACAACAAATCGTGCTTCAGTCAACATCAAGAGATAACATGTTCACCTTTCTATATCTCAGTCAAAGTGGTCTAAATAACTAACTGTTTCAAACTGCTCAGACGAATTTATAATTAAAAACACGCCCTTAAAATTGGCTATTCCCTCAGCTAAGAAACCGTCGCGGCTGGTATTCATCAACGAAGAATTTATAACTTACTTTTGTGAGATCAGTCCAAGCTGAGTTTTCGCTTTAGATGTATGTGAAAGTCCAAAAGTGGTGACAGCTGCTGGCTCGCCGCAATTGCATTGTTTACACTGTGTGTAGTTAAATATTTGCATTCTACACAATAAGACTAAATCAAGGACTAAACGTTGTATAGTTCAACCAACCACCAATTTTCATACAACCCAACCGCAATACTGTTGTCGATTAATCAGCCTACTTAGGTAGATGGAATCAAAGCACGAGATACATGGATCACAGTGTGGATTTACTCGTTTAAGATGCCTCTAAAGGAAAATACTCAGTTACCTAGTTTTTGCTTGTTCAAGCTTCATATACGGAAACAGAAACATTTTTGAAAATATGATTTATAGTCAATCTTCACAATCTTTATTTGAGATGGAAACAGTAAATTGTCGTGATCACGTTTACGCGTAATTATGTGGCTGGTACTAATGATGGGCTAAATTGTACTACTATCTTGGTAAAAATGAATACTGCCGTTCAATGAGCTTTAGGCTAAGATTCTTCAAACCGGAATCGAATCGAGAGTTTTAGTGCGGGTTTTGAGACGGACACTTTATCTACCCCGGTACAAATATGGACCTGGCAAAAGTTCCACCGGAAACCGACAAACTTTCTTCCGGAAGCAGCAATTAAGTGGATTAAATTAAGTGTTTATATACCGATTTTTTTTACGAGGTTGGCTTTTTTCATTCCAAGCAGTGTCAGTTTGGTCACTGCCGCCCGTGCTCACTTGGAATCGACGAACCCGTTACAGCCTCTGGAGATGACAGCAATTCTGGGTGTCACCTACTAGTCCTTGTGGTTTAATCGGCAGGTGTGACAGTTTATTCTGATTTACCACATTGTGTTTTCTAGATGTGCTCAATATGCTAACTTCAGAAGCGTAACAGCAGAGGTGTAAGTCCCCGCTTTTTGTTGGAGTGTATATGTATTTTGATGCCCAACTATAAGAACGACTAACTCTAGTGAATAAATTCAACTTTTTAACAGACAAGTATGTATGGACGTAATAACTGTGGTAAACTGTGACTGACTGCGGTGACTGTGACTGCTTCGTCTATGCATAACGCGATCAAAAAATCCCGATGAGTAACTTAACGGCCACAACTAACTATGCAACCGTTCAGTTATTGTGACAGACAGTTTGAGTGTTACAAGTTGACCGGGTACGGTGTGAAAAGAAAGAAGTATTGCTATGCATACCCGTATGATATTCATAAGCATGCAACCCAAAATCCCCTCCAGAAGAAGATGTACAATTCTAATATTTTCACATTTGATCGCTCCAAAGTTAAGCAATCATTTTAGAATCAATCACGAAGAAAGATTCATTTGACCACATGAATTCCTGGCAAAATGTCTCTTCTGTCTACGATCGCCTTTAACTGGCAAGCTAACCTTTTTGTAGATATATTGTTATAGCAACTGTGAATGGCGATAGACTGTATGAGATTGTAAAAATGTAGTTTTATGATTACCGAGAAAAGCCTACCTTCCAACTACACGTTGATTTACCCAGTAGAGTAATTGACTATACCGTATTCCCCTCACTCATCACACCAACATTCAAACAACAGCGTGACTGTTAACAGCATACGCATAATATATATGCAGGCTACTTTTAGCGATGACAGTGGTCAGCCTGCTGAAACCGGATTTGATCGTGTGATTGTTATGGCAGGTCATAGACTGATTTGAATGGCCTGCGTTCAAGAAATCGTATTCCAGGCGTTCACTGCAAACAATGACCTTTTCTAACTACGTCAAAACCGCTCACCTTAGGCAAGCCGTTACACGATTAATATCCGTACTCTGTGGTCACATATAACCCGGGCTTAATAGAAAATTGAAACTTATGTAATAAAGTCACCTTGTAAAATTAGCACTTTGGTAAGGAAAAATGTGAACCGGACTCATCTATTATCCACAGTTTTTGTTATGAACCGCAATGGAACCGGGTAACCTGGAGTAAGCAATTAGTCAATTTAGAAAAATTTAAAAAGATATCCAGTCAAACACCTAGTGTGGGAACAAAAAGACTAGCAACACAAACATTTGTCTGGACGTTCATGGGTTCTTAGGTTGTTACGGACGGAAGAAAGCCTTTTGCATGCGCCTACTTGTCTCTGTGTTGATCTGTTTTGTACGGTTCATTTGTGTAAAAAATGGGTGAATGAGAATAGACAAAAGGAAACTTCAGCAAAGCAGCCGAAGAATACTGTAGCAACATTCCGTCTGATATGCTCACTTGATGACCTGTGCGACTGGGCCGGATTACGGTTAGGAAACTTGTAGTACTTACTTACGTGCCGATCGAGTGGTATTTTGAAACTCTCTATCGATTCAACCCTGACCACAGAGTTAGGGGATGCTTTTATATGTGAACGGATCCTAACTATAAAGCAGTTCTGTCTACGGAATAACGTCTATTTCATCGATCAATTTCAGCTAGTGGCCTACTAACCGTTCACCTTTATTTAGTAGGAGGAATTGTGCCAGTGGATCACCCAAGGTAAGAAGAATTTTACTGGTAATGATAAGCTTCTTACTGAGTTGTCTAGGATTAACTGAGAATTGACCTAATTCTGCTTGTGTTTCCGTGTACAGGGTTTTACTGAGTCCCATAATTATTCTAGTGACCCGTAAATGAAGTTACATGGTAGAAACAAGATAATGAGTTGGTTTTCGCTTGGATCTATTAGGCAGCGATAATCTGAATGGGGTTCAAACCCGCAACCTTTCACGCTACAAGCCAAAGTCCTTGTCCGCCCGGCAATCAATTCTATTTCAGTTCTCGTTTTTCATGCAAACCTCTCATGAACGGAGAAAGTAAAATGTTTCACACCTCAACACAAATAATGCAACAACCACGTGACTGTGAATCAGTTGGCTCTGTTCAATGTGCACGTTGACGCATTGAACCTTCTTAGATTCACTGGGTGTGTCTACAGTGAAATAGGCTAAGCCGTGCAAAGTTCCGAAAATTTACGTGGTTACAAGGCAGTGAAGTAAAACGGAGAATAACTGAGATTGATAAATCACTTTCTCATCTCCTTAACTTCAGTTTGGTGACAAGCGGCCTGCTAGTATTGCTGCGCAATGGACTCCACCTGGAGCCACATTCTTAATCCTACTTGGTCGAATCCTTGAAAATAATTTATGTTATTCTTTTCGTCAGAAAACACTCCAGTTCGGAAGTTGGTGGAAAAAAGTAACGAACTTCAAGCATCAGTAATTAACGTCATATTCGAAACGCCTGATCGACCGTTGAACTTTGTTTCGTATGCCCATATATTCATTACCTGTTCAATCTCGACGCAAAAGCTGTTGTGGCATACATCTCTTAGATCAAGGGGATGCACTTGAAGGCGCTGAGACTGAGTGATGTTCCTTCAAACTCCCGAATGATTTAGATCTAAAACTTTAACGGTCGAGCTTGTAAGCGATTATTTCATAAATTGAAGCCAATTTTCAAAATTCAGTGTTCATACCTCTTCGTCACTCATCACTGGCTCTGATGACGTGTCATTCTCTTTTCCTTCTTGCTTTCATTTCATATCACTTTCATACCAGTCAACAATTAAACCACTAAAAAGATGGAATAGCAACGGGGAGGCACTAAGTCATTTAGTAAATGAAAATTTTATAGCAAAACTAGGATGTAATTCATTTGGCGACCACATGAAGTCATTTGTACTTTATCGACGTTATGTGGATAGTTTACATTTGTATAGCAAGCAAATCAGAAGCGTCTGCAATCTGCTGGCGCATTTCAACTCTGTCATCAAAATTATTCAATTTAACCTAGGGTCTGGATCACCTACTCGTATAGACGTGCTCATATCTCTTCACCAGGATGACAAGATACATAATAAAGTACACTCTAGAGCAACCTGGACTGGCATTATACAAAATGTGATAGTTTATCGCCATTGAGACAAAACTTTTTTATTCTGTTGTTCGATAGTTGTGGCCGCGAAAATATGGTCGAATGAAAATAAGGAGGACGAAAGGTGGTTCCTATTTAACGTGCATAACGAAGTGGCTATCTGCAACAGTTTGGTTGTAGGCACATGCTAAGCAATATGACGGTAGGTAAACCGCTAACTGGAGACAAGAACGTGCTTATAGTTCGAAGACTTTTATGGGCAATAACTCCTCGCCGAAAGTATAATCAAGAGACCTGGCGTGGCGGTTAACGAAACCTATTTCGCAGCTCCGTTGCATATTTGATTTTCTCCCACCACAGATTCGATTCCCCAGCGAATATGTATATTTTGTGCACATACTGCTTCTTGTATCGTTCAGCAATTTGTTTGTTCCAGCAGAACGCGCAACTTAGGCCGCACAACATGGCGATCATCTAAACGCATCCGGGAGCATCGTCTGAGTTGGTTAACCCAGAGATCGATAAAAGCCTGTTCAGTTGCAGTCGCTGCGCATTTGTTTCAATAAAACCAACCGACCAATCCAGCCGACTTGCGTAAGCTGAGAGGTCGGATCTGTGGGGCGCAGAAGAAGCACGTCGACGACCGTTTGCCGGCAATCGCAAAAGTTATTTCAATCTGCTCACATTTACATCTCAGTGGGTTGACACTAAAAATATCACTACTATAAGAAACTTTTTAATCCATGCTCCTCTTTCGATGCTAATAAGGAACACTTACCTCGGCTATCTTCTGGTAAATATTTAGGGATTACTTTTAGTAACTGCATGACACGATCACCTTATGTTATTAGCATTTTCACCACGGTTCATATGCTCTCGCTTCAAGTTTCGTGTCCAATTTCTTTCCGTATTCTGCATTACAGGATGAGTGGAATGCTCAAAACTTGTCCTCTTCACTGAATTCTTTGGTTCTTTGTCAAAGGACTTTGCGCCTTTTGACTAATCGCTAAAACAGCTTTGCTGTTGCAATGAAATTCTCCGTAAACGATCCGCTGATTTCAATGTCTTATTATTTCATAACTTGTAGATATTTTTCAAAAAATCTTATCTTTAAAAACCCACGTTTTAATTTGGATCTCCCTAAATGTGTCTTTATATCTTCCAATGGGTTCTGATACAAACATCTGTGTGCATATACCCAATTTTCCTCTTCTGTTATTGTTTACTTTGTTTGGCTTCTATGCAAACCCAAACTTCCTCTTTCTGAGTTAATCAAATGTTAAGTCAACTGCGATCGTTTACTTATCAGTTCCAATAATTTTATGACTATGACTATTATTGTGTGAATCTGACACACAGTTGATCATGCTTCGCTTACCGAGGGTGTGAGTGTGCAAAATCTGATAACTCACCGATCGTTGTGTATAAAACGCGTTACCGAATTGATTCGAATACTGTTGACGCTCATGTGCAATTCATGGTGTACACTTATAAAACACAAGTCAAAGCCTTTCTTACCCGAGTCTCTGTAGGTTTC
>JTDE01000413.1:125882-179987 GCA_014338405.1 Paragonimus skrjabini miyazakii | reverse complement strand
TAAAAACCCTTTCCAACAGTGCTAACAGTGGAGACGGAACATGAACAGTTCGTGATCCAAGTGATGACACTGTAATTGACAAAAAAAGAAACACGTTGATCTGTGTCACCCATGTGAACATGTGGCTAGGGCAATCCTTAAAAGAACATAATTAAACAGATCATTCGAAAGTCGTCTTCCATGATTGTATTTTTCTTGAATGTAATTTGTATTTACTTTGTGTGCAGTTCATAGTTGTTTCTGGTTCATTATCTTCCAATAGTATGGAACGACCCCAGACCAGGAAGACAAATCTTAACCAGAGTGCCTGTCTCAAAAACCACTCCATAAGCACAGATTCACTGAAAACAGTAATATTTATCAAATGGCTCTTTGCCTTTTTTGGGAGGAGAAGGTGGTTCAAGCTATATGTTCGCCTTATGCACATGCCATACTGTGCGATTTTTTCCAATATTGATATCAGTCTTCTTTTGTGCAGGAACTTAACACTAATCCATAATTTAGCTCAGATTGATTTGTTGAATGAACGCCACATTTAATTTATGTATTAGAAATACGTCGGGAAATTCTTTTTTTTTGGGTGGATTCGCTATTCATGGTATTTTTCTACCACGAAAAGAAGCGACATCTATTGTACACATTTATTATGCATTCGAGAATATATGGTAAATGAAGAGCAGTTTGTTCTGCGAGTTTGATCAATACTCTACTACTAAGTGCACAATTGAGAAAAAAGACTGTCGAAGCAATCAGCATCATTGATCTTCAGCACACCAGACGTGACAAGTAAGTTATCTGCTCTGCTAACTCGGTGCACGTTTACGTACAGTTCAGTCACGTGAAATCATCACAACAATTGCTACCTGTATGCAATAACTGATCTCTTACTGTTCGGTTCGCAGTTTTACGATACGAAGATAAGGGAAACTCAAATATTTTAACACATGAGAAAATGATTGTTGGTGAGGAAAATTGAAATTATCACCTACCCCACACTTGCTGAAACGAAAACTACCCATAAAATCAAACGATTGCATTGAAATTACGACTGTACAAGGAATCTATGCTGACCTATGGTAACATGCAGTCTATCAGTACAACTATAAAATTCTTCATTTGAGCTTGAGAACCAACGAAGATGTACAAAACTTAAAATAAACACTTTGATAAACATTTAACAGTTGGCAAAAGCGTTACTTTGCTACCTCACCTTCTGTTGTATTTCGAACATAATTTTCATCTATTGTAGTAAACGTTGACAATCCCCGGATTTACCCGGTAGATTGCTTTTTATCCCATTAACTTACCAGTAAGCTAGCCCTTTCAAGTCAAAGATCTTAAGTAATGCGCATAGAATTATGCGGTCTCTCGGATGAATATGATAAGTACATAGAAATTACGTTAAGTAGAAAATAAGTTCTTGTAAAAATTCAGCTCAGAAGAGAACCGGTTGTGGAAAATCTGGAAGCTGGCTGGTTCCGAGCCGACGGCAGAAGCAAAATGCCAAGTCGCGGCAAATTTTCTACCAGCTTAGCTACAAAGCCATACCAAAAGCCCACAAATTTTACCTACGGGCCTGGTTACCTACTCGATCATTTAATGTTGAAATCCACCGACGCCACTGATGAGCAGTGACCTTGTAATACTGGTCAGTCGTTTTGCAGACTTGATAATAATAATACTACTCTGGTGTAATAAACCGTAAACAAAATCGTCTTTACTAAATGCATGAAGGCTTCTTCTGTAAATAGGGTGATCTCTAGTTAACTGAACTCTCTTATTCCTTCTGCTTATCAGGAATACTTATTGACTTGCTGCTCCATCGCCATGACCCTTGTTATCAATAAATCACCACAAGTGTTCGATGGGACAGGTTTGTGTGCTTTTAAATACGAGAAACCTAATCAGACGGAGTACGACGAGAATTAACATCTGAACAACAACGAATTTTCTTTGTGACATATATATAGATTCTAATATTCTAAAGGTCATTTTGGCACTTCTTTTGGCAGTTCGCCAGTTGGTTTCATTTTCTTGCGAAAATTAAATAGGGAAACAAAAATCAGAAAGCAATGATGCAAGCACACACGTACACATACATATTACAGTCATTCAAGGCAAAACATTCATTACAACTACGAAAACGACGGCGAGACACGGTTAGTTGTCGAATAAAACACAATTTTGGTAATCGACAAGAACGATATATTTATAGCCATGACAACAAGTAAAACTGGTTTGTCGTGGTGTTAATATAAAGAGGTGGTTTTACATTTTGGAGCACGTAACGAGTGTGCGTAACAATTTGACAAGCTGTGAATTGCCATCTAAATGCCCCCAACACAACAACAAGTTTTGCGTTCACTCGAATAGGTCAAAAGCGAGAGAAAGTCCAAATAACAGAACGTTGTTTTCAACCCCAAGGCCGTAGTATTTTGAAGTACGTACGTTTGTTTTATACCGGTTTCAACGAGGTCGTTTCCTTTGGAAACAAGCAATTGATGATTGTTAATTTTTTGTCTTCAAGTTCCTCAGAAACTAAAATTGAAAACTTCACTTTGGTTAAACACAATTCCAAAGCAGAACATATCTGGGTTCAAATATAAACTCTAGTTGTTTCTTACGAATGCTAGTGAAACGTCGTCAAACCTGCCTAAGATACGGCTAAATTCCTCAATCGCTACGCTACATAAGCATGTACTAAACGAATGTCATACATCTCGCGGAAAAGTTGTACGGTCACCGTGTTTTCCAAAGTAAACTTGGCCGATTCGTGTGTGTGATACAGGTTTTGGTGCATGATTGCTTTTTGGCGGTACACGTCGCATCATCATAATTCAAATATGTAAGCAAAAACTTCAACCGAATGTTCTTTGGAATAACCCAAACGATCGTGATATGATAACTCTTCTCCGGGTCTCTGTGACGCATTCAGGCTGAACCGCCGGCTCATCTTTATTCGATCACTTATACGTCAAAGGGTTGAAGGCACTCAATTAAATTAATCCAAATTACAGTTGCCAGTTATGTGAACTTCAACACATTTCTATGAAGGGGGCCTAATGTCACTGGTACCCTATTTTGCATTTGGTCTATCTATGTCATGTCATGAAGGGGAAGAATATACCGGTTAAGAAGTGTAATATTTTAACGTTCCATAAGGTGCAATTGGTCGTGGGAGATTATCGGGAGCTGCAGTGGTTAAGAGGTTACACCATGAGCCGGATGGGGTACATTGTGTAGAGGAAAATCGATGAGGCAGTGAATGGTTTTCCAAGGTGAAGCAAAAAAGGAGTAAGTTAATTGGCTTTCGGTGCAAAAGGATGCCCTCGTGTGCTTAATTCATCAAATAACTCCACAAGAAAATGTGACTCAGAGTTCGGATATAATAATCCGATCCTGCCTAACTTTAGGCCGATAGTGTAGTGATTGAAACGGTTGTTTTATGAAGCCCGCCCGGAACTCAACTCTAGGCAGCATCAAAGATATGCACTGCTGATTAGCCCTGACAGTAGTAAAACACGAGGTTACCATTAGCAGCTTATACGGTATTGCCAGTTATGGGTCAAAAACGTTTCTGGGAAACCTCATTTCAATGACTGCACTGATGGTCACACAGTTAATCTGAATGAGCCGGCTGCATAGAAATCTTACTAATATAATTTGTAGAAGGATACCAGTTGAACCAGCCGATTTACTAACAGCCGGTACATGTTGTTAGTTTAAGGGGTAGTTTCAGCTTTATAAATAAGTGAACTGGCCATACTAGATGCTAATCAGGAGACCAAAGTTTATGTTTAACAGTACGACAACCGACAGTAATTTTTCGGAAAGACGGGTTTGAATTTCGTATGTTCCAGCTTACAGAGAAAGGTTTACCACTTAAAGTTGTTGTATAGTATACAGTGTAGATAATGAGTATTACGACAACACTCAGATGCGCTGAATCTAAAGAGCTGCTCTGAATGACAAAAAAATTGATATCTGAAGGCAGTGTATGAAAATTTCTATATTCACTGGTATTCATTGATATACTAGTGCTAAAGGATATGAGTGCAAATAAACCGTGGAAACTAATGTTTCATTTCATAATGATATATCTTTACGTACCTTGCAGTGGAAGTCTAGAAATAAAAACTCCCCAGGCCAAGCGCACATTGAGACAAAAACAGGGGACTAAACTCTCGAAATAGTCAATTGCAGTCCCATTCTTAAACTCACAAAAGTGCTGTCATTAACAACAGCCTGCCAAATATGTAGTGCATAAATAACGGATTCAACTGACAGTTCATCAGAATTTAGTCTGGAAGGCTTTAATTACTATGGGTCGAAAGAGAGTGCAATAGGCGTATATAATTGTGGAAGCGAAGGGAATAAAAATACGCCGGAAGAAGCCTTTGCGAAACTCTGATGCTTTGTCTGAAACTCAATTTTGTCATAACCTTTTCTTATTTCTAAATACATCACTACTTATGAACACCTCTCAAGTAGGCTTAGCATACTACTTCTTGAGAAGATTAGTTCGCACGATGCATGATATGGATGTCTTCAACTTGTTCATAGAATTGCTGTAGCACATGATGGGTTCGCATGAGTTTGCCGGTGGGTAGGTGACTAACTCTACTGAGCGCATACGTGGCAAGATTTTTGATCACAATATGTTCTCATCAGGACAAAAATGAATGACACACAACAGCGGATGGTGAAATAGGTTCAAGCAAACAGTTAGGAAAGGTCCATCTTCCAGACATACATTAGTGACAAGTTCACCACATGCTGTTTAAATTATTTGACAGATGTACAATCGGGATAACATCGATCCACGAGGTCATTAGTATTGTATTTAACTTAAGCGTCAATTGGTTGTTTAAAGTTGATCCATGAAAATAATCAATTCAGTTGTCATTATCTACAAAATGCAGTTTGTGACTGGCCACCATCGCGACAAAAGTACCTAAATCTGAAAGTTGTTAAAAAAGAAGGATATAACTGTCCAAAAGGTGTCTCAAAACTTCCTCTTCAACTTGTCTTGCGCATGTTTTCTCTTCAATTGGTCTGTCTGTATTGCTTGAGAAGAGTATTCCCTCTTAAGTATAATTCCAATGTAGCAAAAGCTTCCACTAAGTTTTGACCGGTCGTTTTATAAAATGTGTACATATTACATAGGAGAATATAGCCGATGAAATTCTCTGTTGCCCAACGCATGTTTTTTACTTTCTGTTTATCGTTATATCATTGATTACTGATGAGTAGTAGGGGATTTTGATCTTCATATGGATTGACCATCATACACAACTGATCGCAGCTGTCGCATTCCCATAGATTTTCCAGTCGGTGCCTTTCGAAAAGAAGCACTAGATTCGAGTTTCGCTCTCATTAGAGCTCGTCAGTAGTGCATATCCTAGCCACTACCGGGACTAGAACCACGGTCAAGGTTGGGTGTTCACATATGATAATTCGGTCGTGCCTAATGTGAGGTCAATGGCGCAATGGTAAACACGGTCGCCTCATGAACAGCATGGCCGGAGTTCTAGTCCCGGCAATAACAAGGATGTGCACTACTGACGAGCTCTATTGAGAGCAAAACTCGAGTCTAGTGCTTCTTTTTGAAAGGCACCGACTGGAATGTCTATGGGAATGCGACAGCTGCGATCAATTGTGGGTGATGTTCAATCTGTATGAATATCATTAATTGTTCTGTGTAAAACAGCAGGAACAGTTAACTGCAGGTTTAATAATTAGTCACACTTCAGTCGTGTACGCGCTTGTTGATAATAACTCCTTCAGATTTTTGTACATCTATGTTGAATATTTACATTCCACCAGCGCAATTTCCTTTCGGCTTGAAAATGTCTGAAACAATTATTAAAATGTAAAAAGTCTTCAGTCGGCTGCATACAAACCTGCCAAACTATTTATCAGTAACGCATATAAAGAATCGGAAAGTAAAACCAATTGAGAATCCAGGTGTTCGTACCACCTGATCATCCATCCACTGATGAAACTAAACTGACTTCATCTTAACAAGTTTAAGCTGCTCAATTTCAAAAGAATACTTGTGATCTTCTCAATTTTCAAAGCGTAATAATACGGCGGATTTCTATTTCACAGGTCAGTGAAGTCATTTTTGTGTTTTATATTTCAGAAGCTGTTTTGGTTGGTGTAAGTGCCTTATGGAAACTGGGCTTTCGCACGGATAAAGCTAGTATTCAGTTAGCAAACTGACTAAAAAAAGAAGAGTGAATTTGAAACTGTACCGTACTGATACACTATCTTGGAGAACAGCAAATCTTTCTTTTGCTGTGCTACATGAAAGTTTTAGAAAGTCTTCGATATCAACAATAACTGTAAATGTGTTCAATCCAGTTTTGTTCTTGGCAGTCAGCCACCAGTGAATTCAACGAGCCCATTCTAACTAATGATATTTTGAATAGAGTTTATTCTTCAACGTGTTTACCCATTTTGGTTGACCGCAGAATTTGTAGTCATAACTTTCCGGCCCATATTGAAGTAAACATCGATAACTACTCGCTTAAGAGTATAATATCCTTAATCATACGAGTCTTTGACAAGCTCGTCTACAAGACTAGTTGACTGACATAAAGGTGAACCATTCACAATTGGTCAAACGTTGAGACAATTAAATTGACTATTAACACTTGTCAATACTTTCTCAATTGTCTGGGCCACACCAAACATATGTCATCTCCTCATGAGTGCGACAAGTGGGGATAAGAATGCAATGTTAGTTATGTTTTGCAATGAAACACAGTAAAACATATCATTTAGGTTTTTAACTCTCGCACGGGAGGTAAAACCGGCTTGTTGGCGCAAATAGGACACTTGAAGTATACTACCGCTTTTAATATGCGCTGACTGAAGGTGCCCCAATCAACGGAGAATGAAGCGGCTTGCTGATGTTATTCTTATTGCCTATTTATCGGCACGACACAATACCTGACTGTGAATGAATGTTGCACATTTGACCAAACATCATTTCTTTCTAATAAAAACACAAATCTTTGGTATACATATGCTTACAGTGTTTTATCATAGTGAGAGCTAATGACAACGTGGTGCAGAAATTTACTTCGCAGCCTTTAGATGACTAGATGGAATCACATGTGTGGGCCAAGCTGTCAATACGAGGATGTCCATGTGCATGTTCACTAGTGCAACTTCAAATCTTCAAGCATATACATCGCGACTCATCCGTTTGCCTTCCACACTCATATCATTCACCAGATTTGAGTTTTGTAAATAAATACTAGGCATGAGGGAAATGTGTTGAGCCGAATGAAAGTATGATTGGCTAAATGAGTGTCATTCATTATGGGTCACGTACTTGTTCGATACCAACAAATCGGCAAGAAAACTATTGTCAACGAACTTAATCACTTCGGATTAGTGAACATTCAATCAGCGAGCAATTTAAGGCGCGGCGAGGTTTGAGTGAAAGCCATGTTTTGCTCAGTTAAGACGTCTTCCAACAACCCAAGATAAACAACCCTATCTACTTTTTTATTCGAGAGTACGCAAATATTGAGACAAACGGTGTCTCCCACAAGTTGTTCTTCATTACAGCCAAAGCAGGTGGATCAAAGCCTACATCGACGACTGTCTTAATTCAGCCTGATTGATTTTGTGCACAAAACTGGAGAGAATAACATTTGGTTAATTTATACATAAATTATCTACTTAAATTAAGAATGATATACGTCTATTCTGATTTATTGCTACGTTAATGTTGTGTCTCCAGGCAGCTTGACCGTCGGCATATATGTGGCAGTTTACAGATGAGATTGACATCACATTAACACTGCTTGCGGGCTTCTGCTTGCTGCATGCTGAAGTGATATTCCAATGCGTTTTCTATGCTGCGATTGAAGTATTTCTTCCTCCGATATTTCCCCAACTTTTTCCACTCACAGTCATGCCATTTTTGATCTTCTAGAATTGAAACCGGTAGCTAATTTATCTTACATTTTGGAATCTCCAAAGCAGATTTAAATTTGCGCAAGTAAGCTTAGTCTCCTTTATTCAAAGCATACAATTAACAAAAATAATTAAACGGTCAACATATTGCAGAAAATTTAAAGGACTGTTTTTACTTGGTCAGTAATTCACTGAAATTGTTGCATGTCACAGAAGTGAACATTCATTTTGCTTCAATTCACTTTTTGCTAGTAATTGTAAACTTCTTGAATATGTCTCCGGTAGTGCTCTATGAACATTTCTGTTTGTTATCGACCAGGAAAAAGAGATATAGTAAACACTTTATTTTTCCTTCGGAATAATAATACATAGTTCCGGTACGTTTCTCACAAGTAAATCAGGGTGAGTTGTGATCAAAATATTTGGTTAGTATATTTAAACATCTTTTAAACTCTGCCACAAAGTCACAGAGTCACACATCGTTATACGCTTTTCTGTTAAGTATACTTCAAAGATTATCATTCGAATTCAAATCAGGGCTACAGTCTAACTGTTCTAACATATATATTCTGAGAAGAAGCTGCCATTTTCTTCATACGTAGAACCCATGAATGCGGACATTGTTTCGTAGATGTTCTATATTCGCACAATTGGTGGGAAAGAGAAGTCCACCAATGAACGGGAATCGGTTAGTGCGCAATAAGCACTGGCACACATTAAAAAACAACGCAACGAACGCCGTGTTTGTTCTGTTCATATATACTTAGTTTATATGCCCAGAACATGTATATATGCAAAGCACAGTACAAATTTACTTAAGCTTTTTGTATAAGAGTTCCAGTATTTCGGTATTCAGAAAAACCATGTTCACCATTCATGGTTCAATGTGGATAACTCATGATTCCTCTGCCGTCACTAGTCTTTGTACAAAAGTACACATTCGTCCGAAGGTTATGTCCTCATTAGCTACTCGCATCTCTACCACCCAAATTAAGTTGCTTCTCTTTAATAAAGTGCACATTCCTGCAGTATTATTTATAAGGTCTGATTCTCTACTTATTCTATATGAGGCTAGATCCATTTGCGATCGAAAGAAATTAGCAGTATAATGTCACTTACACTGCCGTTGCGGAGATAATCAGTGAGTCACTGATTTCAGCTCTGAAAAACCATTTGTTACACTGGACGCAAATCAATGAACAGCGTGCTTATCATGGAAGGATTGAACCAAAGGCCATCCCGTGTTACAGTTAGTTCCGCAGTCAAATCAGTCAGGAAAAAGCTGGGAGAGTACGCTAAAGTGTGAATTCGTTTGACGACCTTCTGTGCGCTCGAAAATGTTTGTATAAATGGTAGTACGTTATCTGTTGTGACAGGGCCAAATTGCAAATATTCCATTTATATTAACTGGTTTTACCGGAGTTTTCGATGCCCGTTAATTTCCACCTGTAGTATTGCATCAATCGGGTAAAGCACATCTCATGACGTACGTTTGGTTCCAGGCTTACGTACGTTTCGGCTGTGTGATGGTCGCTTCAGTGCACAGCTGCCTCCTGCATCGTGTACTTTGGTGTTGGCTTGCGTTTAAGGGATGGAATAATTTTTTCTATTGATGTTCTCATAAAGCCGCACGATACTACACCAACAAAAGACTGGTATGAAGCAATTTTTCAACAGTGCGACGTATAATGATTCGGGTTGAACAAAAACGAAAGCTGGGCAGACCGTAAAGTATATAAGCAATATTAAAAGTATAATACTAGTTTGTTCTACAGCGTTGTAGCTTTTTATGGAATGCGTACCTCGCCATTAATTGCCTAGTCAACATCTGTGTACACCGGACCGACCGTATTGGATCGCCGTTTTGCTGTTGGAATATGCGACAGACATTTCATACATACCCTACAAACAACACATCACGTGATGTTAGATGTTGATCTATCTATGCGCCATTATGCTAATCACATGTGCAGTTTGGTTAAACTGCACTTATAAACCAGAGCCAGCCAACTGATAACGGTCTGGTTAATACACATTGATCAAAGTGTATCCGAAGATGGGCTGGTTCAGATCGATTCTGTTATCCAGTCGCAAGTGTTGCGGTTTGACGCGATACAAATACTGAGTGATACTCGGCCAAACACAGATTATACTTCATTTGGGTTAATGTCGCTGGCGTTGATTCACGCATTAGAACCGTAACTGATCGTTATTTCTGTGATGACAATGAATATAAATGATGTAATTTTAGGAGCAAATCAACTTTTGTCTACATCGTAATCATTTTGCCATTTTTATTATACTTAATCGGTTGATCTAGAAAGCCCTTTGATGTTTTTGGAAAATCTGCTCCTCAATGAAACACCATATGATACCGATTTTGATAACTATGTCTTAGCTTTGGTTACTCGTAAAATATTCGAAACGTGAAGAACAAGCCATACATTAATTTTGATTGTTGATGAATACAACACAATTCGTTTTCATCTCTTATGGAATGACTAAGATAAAAGGTTGAGTTTTAGTGCACGGTAGTGGTCTCAGTAGATAAACACACATTCTGAAACAGACTAAGTGACTAGGTGCATTTCTACCAACATGTGTTCAGTGGTCGGAGTAGTAAACAGAATTGCAAACATAATCTAAATATTTAACAGTTAATAACCGCAGAAGTTAAGACGTCTTTTAAATCATTCTCCAGTCTATATAATTTTTTCCTTAATGAACATGATATTTATGATGGGGTATCGTTAGATGGTAGAAAAAATGGAGCTGGCGTTTCTTAAATTTGAGTTTGCTGTAGTAACCAAAGAAAAATAACGTCCCAGGTGAAATTCTATTTTTTACTTGAACGCGTTTTCCTGAGTGCCTCTTTGCAGAAGGTTTAGCTACCTTAAGTATACGGTAAGAGTGTTAGTCATTGTACTCTAGGAAGATGATGGTAATCCAGCAAACTTCAAGAGCCGATTATAGATTACCAACTTCACCACATATTTGCAGTAAAGTTATTTTCGTTTTTGTGTGCAGTATTTTGAAATGAAATCAACTATTAATGGTCTGTGGTATACTTATGAATTTGCCCTAATTAATTGTTGACGTCACACCCCACAAAATGTGCTTGTGGGAAAAAGTATCATTTATCCATAGATAAGCATAATGTTGTTGAAAAAAGTTTGATCCAAAGTCTAATTCATTTGGATGTAGTGAAGGTATGGACGTTTAAAGGTCAAAGCTGTCAGGAATGGCGAATGACAACTAGCATCTTTACCCATACGTTAATGACCAAAAACGTCAACTACAGAACAACGGAACGGTTTGTTAAAGTTCAGATTTAGAAAAACAAAAAACGTTTCAACACATTAACTGTCAGGTTCGCTGGAAGGTGAGGTAACTGTGTTTAGGATTGGACAGGTATTAACAAAATTCAAAACTGTAATCCGCCTCAAGATTTCACTTGCTGAGTTGTTATGGTTACTGTGGCCTGGTACCCCTCACGTATCGGGCTCATAATATTAATAACAGCGTAACATTTACATCGTACTTCAAAACATCGCCTTAGCTTACACCTGAAGATTATGTTGCGTATACTTAAGATCTGCAGAAATCTACAAGAAGATTGATTTTCCTTTCTTTGAACACCAGTAGTTTACGTTGTATCAGTAGAGTTGGGTGAATAGTGAAGTAAGTAGTTGACGTCTATCGGTTTAACTCCACGAAGATCACTGCACTGACTCGGTTAAACACGCAATGTTTACCTGAGCCCCACCGGTTAGGACTACCAGGAAAAGCACATCCATGTAATGTATCCAGTTAAGACTAATTCTGTTTGTTTATCGGTATTGGAAATGCACAAACAATCGAAATTTGTGTAAGAAGTTTTGTACAAATTATCGTCAATTGTAGACAAACTTAGTCGGAGTTGGCTTAGTTGTGTTCCGAAAGAGCTACAGAAGAGCAAAATAAGTATACCGTGTAACAGCTTCTTTACTCATCATTGTTACGTAAACTTGCCCTCCGTGGAACATTGAATGTGAACTAATGGGATACCTTTTACACTTACTTTTGTGAGATTTATTCCGAACACAGTACATGTATGAATACGGATGCTAATTTTGTGCCCATACAGACTGGAAGTAGCACAAATTGGTCGTAATTGAAAGGGAAATTCATGAATAAAACATAGGAACTTGAGTGTTATATACGCAAAAGTGATACGTCAGAAACACCCACGACGCTGATCTTGATTGTTTTTGGATGAATGTAGACCCCGCCTTGAAGTGCGGCTAGAAAACCAGACATTTCCTATATCAACAAATCCCAATCTTGGATCCGACATCCGGAAATCCGCATCATATAATTGTCCTTTACGATTGCTTACGTCAACATAATTAGGATTGCGTAACAAAGTGTTACGTACGGTAAGTGACAAGTAGACACACGGGCAATGCACTCGAACAACGAACATCCGGAGTTACCATGGTGACACAGTGTATGGTGAAATATGTCTATTGGTGTAGATCACCCTCGAAAACTCTTCGCTGAAGAGACTGTTAATTTCAGAGTGAGCTTCGTGAAAAGATAGTTTCACAACTAACGTTCACAGAAGACGTCCTGTGTTTAGCAGTTTGTCAGGGTGTGAAGGGTTACTTCACTTGTTGCAAAACCAGTTGTCGTAGTCAGAATTATTCGAATCCCGATAACTATATTCATACACACAATTCTTCAATTTACCATATCAGACTTAATCTACCAACAAACATTTAAATACAGTGTATTCTACGTAAATTGAGCTTTTAGAAGAGAAAGAGTCGACGACATTGATTATTAAGCAGCATGTGGTTGATACAAGAAAATGTTTCCGTGGTCAGTTCTCAAGTGAAATCAAAACGTTTGTAATGATATTTAGATGCAGTTACGGACAAATGCTGTAACCGCTTTGTTGCATGCAAAAGAAAACAGTTGATGCTTATGTTACCGTATGGGCAAACAATCTTGCATAATGAGTCGGTTCATGTTGTTTTTATTTCGTGGCCTAAACGTTGGAAAGCTTAAAACGTTTGTGGTAAATTACCATACAGGTGTAGTTAGGCTTGGTTGAGTGTATCTTAAGTGGCATAATTCATCCACCTGTTCTTTCTAATTGATAACAGGAAGCTGTTGCTTCATTGTCAGTCTAAATAGGTTGACGCACTTCGTTTATTTCCTCACATTTTATTGTTAATAAAACGGGGTCACTGAGGAGTAGACATGACCCCGCAATCCTCAAGCAGAACAGTGTGATGTGGGACACAGTACTCTCTTCTTTAATCAAATCCTATCCAACGACGACGTCATGAGTAGCTAACATTGTCATATATCTTCCATGCTGAAACTAGGTTTTTCCCGCATGGACAATAAGAAGAACTGTAAGATACAGTCAGATCAATAGAAAGTAGTGTGAATATTTGAACAAATGCACACGGCAACAAAGAATACACGAAATCTATGGGGTGAGTAAGCCAAAAGTTCAGGGCCGCAGTAAGTGGACAAGGTTTTGCCTTTTCCACAGACAACACCCGTTCTTGATAGCTACCCAGTAGCGTCTTCTTAGTGAGCAAATGTTTTGAGGTGGCGTTGCGTGATAACAAAATAAATATTCAGACTGCTTTTTGGTAAGCGGTTTTTGAGACAGAATGGTGGTGCTGAAATCCAGTCACACACACGCCTCCCAGCTCTTCTTGGGAGTTAGATGAAGGGCACTCAGTTCACACAGTTCTCCTCAAATTTTCTTTGAACGTGACATAGTAAACCAACAGATAGCTGAACGTCATCAATTTTAACCTATCGTAATCGACGCTGACTTTATACATAAGTTCTTGCGCAGGTTTGTAGAGTACACTCTGCACGAACATAAAGCATGCAAGGCAACGACGTGATCACTTTATTTTGATGGTGCTGTCTTGGGAAGCTTGAATAACCTTACGCAACAGCATGGTATACCCAGTACATTGTGGTAAATTCAAGTAGTATAATTACAGGGTTGCCATCAATCGACCGCAGAGTTTTCCGCGATACTTGCGGTGAATTTTCAAAGGAAATATTCGGTCGAGCAATAGTGTCAGTTACTACTCGTGGCACTCACCGGCTACAGTGGTCCATTGCATATTTTCAGTATGCCATCATCTAACAGTAACATGTCTTAGAGTTGTTCACTTAGTTCTTGTCTACTTTTATTTAGTCCAAAATGTTGTCAGTCAGCGTTTTGGAGATAGAACAAAATTGAGAGTTGTTGTGGACTTGAACCATGTCGACCCAGATAAGACCTACGTCGACCTGCTGTGTTTGCTGGGGTCATTCTCCCAAAGATTCCAGTGATCAACCACTCCAAGGCACCTTCAAACCGTCATAGTTCTCAGTGATCTTTCATAAGGAAAAGAACGATTTTGATTGAACCACAGTCAATTGAGGTAATCTGTACATCATAGATGTGCACAAATCAGCATTCTGTCTTAAATTAGTGGTCATTCATTGTTTTAATTTGTAAGATGTTTTTGAAGATCTACTGTAATGCAGAATGAGCTTGACAATCTCAGCCGTACTGTTGTATCTAAAGTGAGCAGTACGAGTTGTACAGCAGTTCACTGTGTAACCTCTTCAATTGCATCTGATGTTGGTGTGATATATTGCAACTTGTGAGTAACCACTTAAAGGTAGATGCATTCAAATTTCGCCGTGAAAGGATGAAGTAATTATCACTAATTTCTTTTCGGTCAGTGAGTGTTGAAGTGTTGAGTGGTCACCACAAGTAGGTACATGGACTGTTATTCAGCCAGTCTGCAGATTCAACGTTCTGCCTATAGGCTCTGGCTGTATAGAATGTTGTACACACAAGGTCAACGAGGCTTAGTTGAAACATCTCTTCTGCTTCTTCTGAAATACAATCGCACAAACTAAAATTACAATTAATCTTGGTCTCTCAGAGTAGCCTTATAAGATTATAATAAATCCAAGCAGTTCAGAGTCGAATGTGAAGTGTCATTCAATGTGCACGATAGTGATGTTCACTGGAATCTAAATGTCAGCTTCAAAATTTCCAACTACCTAATATCTACTTATAGACCAACCAGAACTTCAAGACGGCAATCATGCACAACGTTTTGAGGATACCAAAATTCTAGTCGTAACTATTCATACGCCATTCACGTGAACAGAGTAATCGTTGGTGTGGAAAACGCAACAGCATGATTAATCAAAATTGTACACCTCCATTTGTACACCTCAAAAATCTGGTTGGTTTCAAACCATTTGCTGTCACTTCTCGTGTTGCCACTAGACTGAAATTCAAATTGGTGGGCACTTCCGAAATTCCTTTATACGATACAAGTGCAAAATGCATTATTGAGCGGACGTTTAGTCGATGAATTATCTAACGGTTAGTGTTACTCTTCAAAGAAATACAAGTAAATCGACGTATGAGCCCCCAACGGCAGCATTTGACACAGTGAATACAAATGGAACTGTGCGTTCGATCCACATTAACTGATTATATGAAACTGTGGCACCGACAACACTAATCGTTAAGAGTTTTGAATAAGATAATAACGTCAATCAATGAAGAGCTACAAAGCAACTTTCAGCAAAAGTTGACTGGTGCCAATCCAATATGTCTCAACAGTGAATAACCTCAAATTAAGGTCGCCCGTTTGTAAGTTCTATTCATTTCAATAAAATCAAATGTCGATCGTCATGCATTTGCTGTAAACCGTGATATGATACAACTTGAGAAAGAAATCAACTCAAACTGAATTCTCGGATGAACATCTGCATGACTGACTATGTTTGCACTTGATGTGACATTTGCATGAATAAACTAGTCGTTAACGCATGTTGGAAATAGATGCATTTATGTTCATATCGGTGTCTTGTTTGTTGTATTGTCATTCAACTTGTGCCAAACTGATTACACTGTAACCAGACAATACAGTGAACTTTCGGTATTTTCGGCTATTAACGGTATAGAATGCATAGGTACCAAACGTCGTGTTTTACATAGATCGAACTTTGAAATTTCTTTGTTAATAATTTCCACGATAAGAATTTTTAAATGCTGAATCTAAATATATAACTGACGTGAGTTAAGTTTGTCGCCATTTGGATTACATTAATTTGGATGTTGGAGTTACACATGCTGAGATTTTGAGGTAATCTCTCTCTATCTCTATTTTGTTATACAAAAAAGTAGACTGATTCAAACCCGTCAACTCAAAGTGCTTTCCAACTTCAAGAAGAAAACCAATTGTTCAGTAAATCCTCTTTAGTTATTACATCATTCGATTCTCTGGAATTCACAAGGTGACCGAATCCTGTCACAATCCACGTCCTCAAATGTCGCTCTTCGAACACAACTGCAATAAAATCGACAAAATAGGTGAAAACGGGTGTGATAACTCGGCTGGGAAAGCGTTTTTCTGATGCTGTTGAGGATGATAGGGTTTACGTGCAAATTAATTTACAAAATAGGTTGGTGATTTAAACGCTGGTAAAATTTGGAGGATACAATACATCTTACAATAATTATGTTGATTAATTTCGTTGTTCTTGTGTGAAAATATCATCGAACGTTAAATATACAACTTTTGAATCTCGGTTGGTCAACATAATTTTGATGAAAAATCGCAACGCTGGAGAAGGTAAACGAAACACTGGCCAAAGTTAGTTCGAACCAAGCTTTTTTAAACATGACAATGAAGTGAGCTGCTGAGACCAAGAGAAGCTTCAATCGATGCTTAAATATGAAAGACACCAAAAAGTCCTTCGTTGAGGTACACCTGCTACTTAACCATCAGCGAACAAATGTGCATAGGATAGTAGGGGTTTTTACTCTTCTCACGAAAAAGCGTTGTATATATCTTGTACGAATAACAAACACCTCATGGTTTTGTGTCTGACATGTACCATAATACGTACACAAATCAAGAAGTGGGTCAGGTGAATTACAGAACTGTGCCCAATATGGAGTGTTTAAAGCCACTACAATGAAAGACACATCGCCGAGGTGAAGTAAAACCAAACGGGAAGAATTATTAGAGTCACAAAGCTCTGTTTCTGTTGAAACAAAAACGCTAGGAGAACTAAAGCAGCCAAAACTAACGTTGCACTCAGCGTTTCTAAACACTTCTGTAGAAAAAGGAAAAAACAAAAGCTTTCTAACTCGCCTCAAAAAGGCAGACATTAAAACGTTCGTGCGTTGACCAAAGAACACTGAACAGATCCGCTCGCATGCAAGCAGAATGATAATATTCAGCGAGAACTGTCAACCCGGTGGCAACCTGGAATTTAGAAATCACCCACAAAGTGATCAGTATTGATGTAAGTTCACTGTACTATGGAATGCGCACAGGCCACAAATTCCAGCGATTCAAAATACATGATCGATCAGCCGTTCACAGTAAATGCCGTTAACTCCCAATCAACCGATTATTGAGCACCGCTTGTTATGGTTGCAGCTCAGAGGGTCACTGAAACACACAACTGCTCATCCTCCTACACTGACCATGACATGGTGATCGCTCGTTTTGTGAGGATGGATCATTAATTTTGTATATAATCTAATTCAATTCGACAAATCTTATTGCAGCTCGTTAGACACAAACCATCTGCTTACCGCTTTAATTCGTACGGTCAAAACATATTTGTTTTTTAGCGTTCACCCCTCTTGAGCACACTTGTAGACCATACTGGAAGTCTGTGAACTTTTTCAGCGAGTTAGTACAGTTTATCTGTACAACTGTGTTCATTTTTTTCCAACTGAGTTGACTCTGTAACTGAGATGTCATTGCTTACAAGAACGCAGCTTTCCACTACGGATGAACTTGTGTGCATAACCGTTGCTTTAGCATGCCTTATGGGTATACGAAGGTGGTTAACTCGGGTCCATATTGTTTGTTCTCGTGAAGCCTGACCCACTCGGTGATATCACATTTCTAGAAATGATCCTGAACGGAAGGCTGGAAGCAATTTTCTGGATTCACGAAAATGACAGCACTATAACCCTAATTGTATCACCCCACTGGAATTGGTGGAAATTAGTATAGTACAATTTACTGCCTGGGTGATGATGTATTTAAAAGTGGTAACTGTTAGGATTAGTGGAGAGGCCCTTGAGAGCTGCATCCTTCTACAGTTCTGCGCCGTTTCTTGAAAGATGGTCACGTTAGGGTTAAGAACATTTAGTCAGTAAGTCATGAATCCCTGCTTTCAGTTTACACAGAGTGCTGTAGTGGGTAAAAAGCATTTGTTAATAACAGTTAGATAATAGATTTTATGTACACCAGAAACTGCTGCAATAGTTGAAGCTATTGAATATAGCCAACTGCAACCCTAATTCAAACAGGCTAAACCTCAGTTTGGCTAGAAATGCATTTCGGGGTGTAGTTAAATCATACGGATTTCAGCCACAGAGTTTCTGCGCACTGTCATAAGGTAACATGTGAGTTCACCACTTACGTATTTGTGAAATGGCATGAGGTTATAATTCGGTCTGATTTCATACTAAGGAATATCTATATCTATGGCCTGACACTTAAGCATCACTTCAGCAACAATCATAATGGCAAACCAACGTGCGATTATCTCATTTCCCTCAGTTGTACCAGACTATTTTTTTAATCCTTTTGGTGTACACGCGTTTTGTATGCTTACTACGTGATCTTACGTATTAACCCACGAAGATCCAAGCGTGCGTGCGATTAATATTTTACACAAATGATGCATGCAGTGCACTAATAAAGTTCATTGATTCTTTTAATTAGCACCATTTAATTGTCTCTGGGTATGATTTGGCCAGTTACGTAATCTTTCGAATCGCTGGTCATTCTGTTGTTTCCCAACCAGATTATAAAAGAATAGCTAAAATATTTTCCAGTTCTTTGTTTACGTAAGTTTGGTTTTTCGCTCGCCAAAGCACCGAAGACTCAATGGTTCTCCACTTAACTACCGAGAAACCGGACTGCAGAATCTCGAGAGGAGGACCGAATTGCATAAGAACAAGTTGGATTCAAGTGAACATCAACGTGTAAGACATGTTGGTTCTTGACTGGACTCCTCACCCTAAGTTACGCAAAAGGTTACAATATCCACCACGTCCATCAGTGCTGGATTTTCACAAACTCGTCATTTCACGTTACATACACGGAAGTGTAGTCAAACGGCTTGAATTCAGTCACTTCTAAGCAATTGAGGAGTTTGCTTCTAGAAACGATTCTAATGTGAATTCGATCAAGCAGTTCAGAAATAACGTTGGATCCTTCGCGTAAGGATCTCTTTGTAAGGTTTGCCCATTACATTCAGTTTCATCCATTTTGCTTGTTTCATTAACTTTTAGTCAAGTCGTATTACAGCTGAACATTAACGTTAACTAGTATGTCATAACGTGACTGACACCAACAGCTTCTCCAGTTACAAAGCCAAGCAACAATGCCTCAAAATTCTTAATCAATATTTGTTCCGGATTGTATTTTCGCTGAATGGTTATCACTTACCGTCAGTTAATTTATCAACCAATTTCTCGTAAATTTTGTAAAATTCGACAACACAACCGATAACGCTACCAATCCTGGACACAACCGATCATGCAATTGCTTGAATAGGCGCGAAAATACGTTGACGGGGTGTTTAATGAAACATCCAGGCACGCGCCAGAGATGGGTGTCCCACATCGAGGGTAATAATTAGTCTGCACAAATGCTGCTGCAACATTGCTGTCTAGGGTTGCACCTGTCGAGTGGGCTGGTTCCGACTAGATTTCTTGTTGTCTTTCAGACCTAGTTCGTACCGGATTACAACAACACACAGGAATAACTCCCACCTGGCTGAATTCTGCACATATATCTGTCATCACTCAGAAATTCATGCTTCTTTGCAATTAGTGACCTGTAGTGTTTGATGAGCCATGACGTCGGAATTCTGTAAATTTTGATAATATATTTGAAACTATTGTTCATACAGTTGGGAAATCATTCAACTGATGGACTGCTATCCGGTGCCAGTCAAGCAAACATGTTGCACAAACTACGGTCTGTAAGTTGTTCTAGTGATGTCTTGCTAAATCTTCAAGGTTACCAGCGTCCGACTACAAAAGAACTTTCATCCTAGAATATTACAATCTGTTTCTCGAAAACGGTATTCAGAGAGACTTCTGAAAACTGCTATCATAAAAGCTCCATCTGTTTTCTCACGTTCGTAGCGAAATATCCAGACAGTTACCTGACTTAAAACACAAAATGACGCTGAAAGGTTTGACTTGGGTTAAAAATAAATCTTGCGCGAATTTAACCCGTGCAAAAACGCCGAGAACAGTTTTGGCTCTATAGTGAACACCACCTCCCAAATAACTCACCTGCAGTTAGCACATTTCAAGAAAGAATGCAAATTCCATAGAAAGAAAGCAAAGAAAATCTCATATAAAGCATTTCGAGGTACGTGACTACATTGCATCAATCAACAGTATGACTTCTCACCAGGTTTACATCAGTTTTCCTAGGTCGATCATATGGCTGCCATCTGTATGAAATTTCAGACTTGCAGTAACAAATCAGGTCATTTAGAACCACGTGGCAATCAAACCAGGGGGAAGCACTTTGGGAATATTTGTACGCTCGATACTCCCTTACATCGAAAGTTTCAGTGGGCTCATTCAAAAACTGTAATCAACCGGCGTCAAGTATTGGTTCTACTTTTGTCTCACCTGTGTCAGGAGACCACATATTAGTTCAGAACCTTAGGTATGTAGAAATGACTAACCATCGTCATATCTTCTCACTTAAACTAGTGAACACAAAGAAATGAACACTACTCTGACCCTATGTACCGTTCAAGAGTTGATCGATTGTGGCTTTACAAGTATACATCACAGGTATTAAGACTGACATGTAAATGCCTTCTGAATAAATCACATCGCTTCAAACTTAGTTGCGAAAAAGTTATCCAAGGTTGAACGATCCAGAAAAGTTGCTGTCAAAGAGGAGATGCTAAGCTGTTTGCTTTTGTATGAAAACAATGTAACATCTGACCGATTGCAAACACAGGAGCTGAATGTTTATTTGCGCACACAAGAGATAGTATTTCAAAAGAACGCTGACGTTTACAGTGAAAACAGGAAACTACCTGCACATCGACAAGTTTTTACTGATATGGATGAATACGTGTATCAGTGATTGCTGAAACATATAAAAGTAACCAAATTTCCTATCCTTAATGTGTGAGGTCAGAACAACTTAGATAGACCATGTTTTGCAGCAAGCAACGGCGGTAAGTCGGACGATTGTGCTCCAAGGTTAAAGGAGTAGTTATAAACTGGTCTACATGTAATAAAGACAATCGTAAACCAGAGAAATTGAGGACATATTGAAGTGCGCGGGGTGCAGATGTATTTTCGGTTATTCCCCGTTCAATGTCTCAATCCAAAGTTAAATAACTCTATGCTCCCAAACGTGCCAGCTGGTTCACATATGGAAGGCAAGAAGTTAACCACTGACAAACGACGATTGCTGGAAATCTAGAAGTTTCAGAAAGAACAGCCATTTCATTTTCGAAAGTGAGTGCACATTCAATCAATAGCTGTTTGAGAAACCATAGTATTCCTCCTACCAGGACAACTGGACTCAAGAACCAAGTGAGTGTGTCGGTAGGCAAACTGTTGGCGACATAGCAGCAACACGAATCATGTCGACCTGCACTGTGACAACCCATGTTAACCAGTTTTGTAATGAACTCACCACACTTCAAAACTGATAGTTTCATTACGCTTGGTGAATGAGAAATTGAGATGTGATTCCTCTAGCGCATTATGGACTGTCGAGTTTAGACTCATGTACGTGATGTAGTTTTGTTGGATAGATTAAGATCAGGGTGCGCCAGTTTCACTAATATTAAGCCATTCCAAAAAACTTGAAAAACTTGAGAAAATGGATAATACGAAAAATCTGGTGAAGGTGCGATCTGTTTCCCATTATCAGATAAGTACACGCTTCATAGGTATCCAACTTGTGGTGAATCTTCTTATTACCCCACCACCTTGGTTCGGATGACTCCATCTACGAAGCTAGCAGATAACAGTAGGAAAATAAAAACAATGTAGAAGGTGTTCCTTCTACGAGCGATAACATCCCAATTACAGAGTCGACTCAACTGAAAAACAAAGTGAACACAGTTTCACTGATAAATCGTACTAACTCGCTAAAGAAGCTTACCGACCTACAGTGCGATCTAATAATGTGCTCAAGGGGGATAAACGTTAGAAAACAAATATTTTTTGACCGTTTGAATCAAAGCGGTAAACAAATGCTTCGTGTCACACAGGCTGTTCTTCTTATAACAAGCTGTAACAAGATATGTCGCATTCACTTAGATTATGTGCAAAGTTAGTGATCCATCCTCACAAAACGAGCGATCACCATGTCATGGTCAGCGTAGGAAAGTGAGTAGCAGTTAGTGAGAAACACGGATAACGCTGTGTGCTTAAGGGTAACGTGCGGTCGAGACTACCAAGTGCGCACAAATTGGATTTGAATCGTGTGACGGAGCGTACTGCTGTGTTGTTTATGCTGTTTTTGTTTTCGTTTGGGTATTTCGTGTGCGTGGCTTGCTGAGCCTTTGGCTCATGCTTCTTTGTGTTGTTTTCTTTTATAGGACTGTTGCTGTAACCCCTCCTTCGGAAGAACGCTGTTCCCCAGGGTCTCCACGTTGCCCCACAGTTGGCCCATAGGTGTAGCGGATAACCAGAGCATAGACGGCAGACTTGTATGTTATATAAGTGACCCTCTGAGCTGAAACTAGAACATATGGTGCTCAACAGTTGATTGATTGGGAGTTAATGGCATTTACTGTGAACGGTTGATCGATCCTGTTTCGGGAATTGTCGGAACTCCTGGCTCATGCGAATTCCATAACAGCATTGACATGAGCAAATGTTGGCTCTGTGATTTTCGGTTGCTTCTTATGGATTTCTTGACCTTCTGTTGACAAACTGGCATTCTACCTCTAATGTTTTGTGGTTTATTCATTCTGTAGGTATTATAGTACTGTGTCAGATTATTCATTTCACACTGATCGTTCCAACTGGTTTTTGTCAAACACGATTAGTTCCGGAGTGTTGTTACAACCATGGAAAGTTTAACTTTTATTTTGATGTCTTTCTAGTCACAATAACTGGAAACACCTGACCCAGCTTGCGCTATCCCTGTTTGTAGCATATTTCCTCCTCTGTAATGGACGGACTTTTGTGCAAGCTTTATACAGTCGAAAGTGCAAATAAACATTCTTAGTTGCATTGTACGAAACAATCCTCTGTACTTACTACTCTACTACTGTATCACTATGAATGACTTTCACGTGCTGTAAGCGCAAATAAACAGCAGGCGATTGTTAGAGACCGTTGTAGGGGGCAACCAGGTAACCTGTTGCTAAGATGCGTTTGGCGATCGATGAGGTCGAGGTCTTCAAGTTTGTTACAGGGAGCCGGTCCTAGGGGTTATCAAATGCAATATCAGACAATTACCTGCTGTCTGTATCAAACCCAAAAACCCCGGCCTCATCGACCGCGAAATACATCTTGGCAACCTAGCTGACCCTGTCAAATCGTTTAAGATATTGTTACATAATCGCAACCCGAAACTGTTAGCGATTAGCGAAACAATGCTAGTTAAACATCGGTCAATTTTGTGTATACAGAAGGAGCTGACACAATCAATCTTCTTGTTGTGGAATTGTTTGCACTATTAACTCGTGAAAAGTCAGAACTGTATGGACGGTTCGTTCAGTTGTTGTTGCTATACGCAGTTCATATAAAATTTGCTGGTTTATGTTGGCGACTGGTGAGTAAATCGAAATGTTAACATCTCGCGATGTTTTCTCTCAGTTTTGACTAATGTTTTAGCCAGAATAGAATTTTGACGGATCCCAAGATTCGCCTTGAATTTCTTTAAGAATCGTTTACTAAATTCTCGCGCAAATTTATGTATGATAATTCCGCTGAATGGACAATTTATCTACTTTTCCACTTTCGGTTCGTTAGTTGAAAACTTCCGCTCATAATTTGAGCTAGTAGTTATGCGTTTACTTTCATTTTTATGCATTTTGAACTTAATTGCTTTTTCTTGCGTTCCGATGCTCGTTTCAAGGCGGTGCCGCTTGGGTTTGTCACACCAACCGCAAGAAAATTTATTATAATTTCAGTCCGAATATAGCATAATTAGAACACCGGGATGTGTGGAAATAGTTAGTTTCTTCGGTGTAAATGTAAGATTTATTTGTACGAATACGTCAAACAGGGTGTGATATAGTGCTGCACCACTTGCAATGTGCCTTTCCGGAGGTGTGTTGGGTAGGACATTATTTGATGGCATTTGTCGGAACAGTGGCATGACAGTAATCTCGACGCTCTTGGCTGGGTGTATTGCCATCAGCTCTGATTCTTGAAACAAAACTCTGAATCAGTGTAGTCTGCAAATGGCCGCTTTGTAAGCTGGGATTTTTACAAAGTGGCTAGTTATGGCTCTTCCTTTTTGACATCTGCTTTGGTTTAGTGAAGTCATCACACACCGCAAACCAACCATAACAGATTACACCGTATGCTTATCAAGCTAAAACTCTTCAAACTATAATAGTTATCTCAGTTGACCCTATTTTCGGCTTACCAATGACAGGTTATGTATGCTTAAGTTTCAATTATTCAACTGTTTGATTTGATTAATGAGGTTATGGGCTATTTGCGGTATGGTCAACGTGCCATTCCCGCAATTTGCGAACAATCCATACATTACTTAATAAAGGTTGCGCATTACCGATCAAATTATTTGAATAAATATAATCCCGGAAGCAATAAAATTACACATCATTTTAGCAGTGATACACAGTCGCAAATAAATACCAGGTATTCATACGTGAACAGTACAGGTATTCAGGAAGTGAGCAGACATTCAGAATATATTAATCACTCGATGTAGTCAGTTTGCCTGTATTCAGTTTTCTATCGCTGGTGTCTAGAATCAGCAACTGGCTCACCCCAGTTCGGACACTGATCTTACGGTGTATAAGATGCACACATACACACAGAAACCAAAGTCAACAGCTACTACAGAAACAAATATCGGTATACTCTGGTCAGACAGTCTTGGTGGGGTGCGAGGTGAAAGCACGTTGCACCAGATTCAAACACTGTCTGAGTGGTTGTCATCCAGGCCAGTCTGTGTCGAACACGGTACGAGAGTGTTAAATCGTTATTCGTTGCATACGCACACATTTGTTATACTGTGTTGCTGGACGACCAACCGTTTGTATTTTGGTGTGATTGCTTGTGTTAACTTTAGCGAAGCCAGCAAAAACTTTAGTGGCTTGCCACACATTGCTGGCGCCAGGAATGGTATCATAAAGCACGCGCCCAAATTTTAGGAAATAACAACTTCATGTTTTCGTGTATGTTCGTGTCCGCATGTTTGTATCTATTGTCGACAACTGTTCCCATCATTGTCTGTGACTACAAAAACTCTCAGAGAAATCGGACCATAATGATCCGGATCGAATGAAAAATGAACAGTAACCTATCTGTTGTCTGTCGATGTTTCAGGGTGCCACGTTGGTTAAAACTTTCTAATCCAGTCAGTTCAGTGTTCAATGGCAGTGATCTATAGCCACACAATAGTTTCAGTGTATTTAGGTCTAACTTCGAGAAACCCAACATCACCGTTAACGATTTTATTCTCATAGACAAAGTCTTCACCTCACTCAGCTGAAGTAGTCTAAGATCATCCGCAAAGTGGGTCCTGTTAACCACCGTACCGTTTTTCGAGTCAAATCACCGACTGGGCACAGATCTATTGACGTGGCTTCGGAAACCACATTCTGACGAGTTGGCTGTGTTGACTGCTACCTCAGTAACCGCACACTAGACACAGCCGAATCATTAGGTGCATGCACGGCTTCAGTAGCTTGTGAATAAAATCCAGGTTGCCTGATCACTTTAAGATCAGATGCAACCACAGTCCGCTTACTTCTGGTTGATATCCCCACTATTTGAACTTTGAAACAAGTTAGCGCGAAAATTGTTTTAGTTCCCTAAAAGAACCTACAGACATAGAAAGTACTACCCACAATTAACATGAGTGAACGTTTGGGTATACTCACTGGGTAGTATCCACTGTAGGGTAAATGTTCAATGTTTGACACAATTTTCTTGTAGAATCATGCCTGGATTTGTAGTCCCAGACCTGACAGAAGCACATGCCACTGGCACTTTAACAAAAACCGAGTTGAACTCTATCGCTCATTTTTAAAAGAGATAACTTGAAAAATGCATCTTGGTGTATAAACTACAATCAATCTGTGAAACATTACGAAAGAATAAGATGGCTTCAGACTTCGTGGTCTAAATTTCCAAAATGTCCAAAAATAGTAAAAAATAATGCCATGCTGGGGGCATATAAATAATTAATTTTTCAGGGTTTTCCCTACTCATAGTTAGTCACATAGTTGGATCAGTATAACTTTTAGCTGCTGCGAGTGAGTAAAAGATTTCTGGCAAAAAACAAGCGTGGGCAATATAGTGACTGGGGTCTCCAGGTGGTGACTTGCTATTCGAACTATATTCCTGACTTCACTGAGCCGTGATGTTCAAAGTAGCCATCGATCTAACTATTCCAAAACTTTCATAATCTTTCAAAGCAGCCACAATACGTAGTGGATTGCGAACAACATCAGAAAAAAAACTAGTCACCGCTAATGAAAATGAGCTCAGACAGCGAGAAATTATATACGAAATGTGGCGACAGAGAACAGCAGCAAACTGAAGAACAGTCTAAAGGTCGCTATGGGACGCACGTTCTACGCAGCCCAACTGGTCATGCTGTTCACCACCGCCCGAGTCCCAACACTACCTCCGACAACATCGCCACCGCTCAATGTCAAATCTTACATCATCTGTGAATTCACCTAAAATTGTGGGGCTATTTACGTAGGCAGAACGGAGCGGCCGTTACGTAATCGGGTCAGCAAACACATTCCACTTTGGTTACGCAAAACGCTCATGGATGCCATAACGACGGGCCCAAATCAAAATATGACAAATCACAAGGAACCAGCGTCATCGATCGCTCAGCATGGAGATAAATAGTCGGAAATACACCAGGTAGTTAGCTAATGGTAAGACTAATATACGCGTGCCTGATGCATATTCTTTACAATGTAACTCTACTGGCGGTGGTTCATTAACAATAGTACTTATAGTAGTTCCAGTGTGTCAGACGAGTACACTGGTCATCTTAGATGGTAACCAAGAAGCCAAATCTTGGCCAAGCCTAGGGGCCAAAACAGGGTTGCTCATCTATTCTTTAGTAACCTGATAATAAAGCCTTGAGATTCATTGCAGCACTGCCACAACCCTTTCGCAGTATGTTATGGGGATTTTCGATGGACAAGATTTCATACCATATCTCAGATCTAATTATACACGATAGATCATATTAGCCTATAAGTGTAGACATATTACGGGCAGAAGTGTCAATGTAGTTGAGACTAACACAGGAGGGTTTCAGTCCTAACTTACAAGTATCTACAAGTACTACAAGTATCTACAGACAATTACAAATATAAACCACTTTGCACACATATTTCACACACTAGTGTTATGGGTAAGTTCGGTTTTCATAAATAAATATCTCAGAACGCCATCAGACTGGCTTTAAGCAAAAGTTCCTTTCAACATTCATCATCTGTAATCGTCCATGTTTTCTCAGTGTCATTCGTGTATGAACTGATAATATTATTCCACAAAGATGGGAACTCTTAACAGACGAGTTGGAGCTGGACAGCTGGCAGATGCTTCCATCCTAGGAATTGAGCAGTAGTTTCTGATTTATGTTGCATGTGTGTCACACTACAATTTTATGTTGATAACACGTTAGCATACAAACGGGCCAACAAACACTTGTTAGATGTACTCATACGTTGTCAAGGAGGTGGCCTTATTAACAAGCTGTGAACAGAATATTCGCGTTATCTCGTCGATACCTAAACCGTAGTGGCATCGTAGAAGTCCGCCTAAACCGAAGCCTATTGAATACGCTGTTCACACTTGCAAGGAGGATCTGTACACAGGACCATCTCAAGGAGGGCCTAGAGATGCCTGACTTTTAGATTGGGGGAACAGTTGTCCCAATGCGTCTAGAAATAAGTCTTATTAAAGAATGTTAATTTTACTAAAACATCTAAACAATCAGTTTCAGCCATTGTTATTCACGTTCTAACCAATGGTCAGGTTGACGATGCAGCTTATGCATTCGGGACCCTGTTAGGCCATTTTATCACAATCAGACGCCTCAAATCCACCTTGTGTGTTCAGAAACAACTGTTCTTAAACCTGACCTTTCTTTGACTTGTTATAACCCGCTGACTGCGAAAAATGTTTGCTGTGAGAACTGATTTGTGTCACTGCAAATGTGGTATTGATGAACCAGTTCGGAATGGGCGCATCTGTAACCATTCGTGTTTTAGCTGCTCATTTTCATACTTTCAAAGGGAACTAACCGTTCTAAAATTGATGAGTTCTGAATGACAAGGAACTTTCAAAAGTTTTGCTGAATACACAAAAAAGATCTTATTCACTAAATTCTCTTGTGAACCAAATTGTTCTTCTTCCTATTCGCTAGGAGACTGATTTTATTTTATTTATCTGAACCAACAATAACTCACGAATTCACATTTATTTAAAGACACGGAAATTACTTGACAAACGACACAACCACGCTCTTCCTCTGCTTCTGAATATTTTGTGGTTTTCCTCTCCGTAGAGAAATGAACACTTGAGATGCAGTCATACGGGAACACTGCCCTATTAATACATAGTTAAAACTTTGCTTTGAATACCATGCGTTTTTCCTGTATGTTAATGTTCTCCTTTACAACTAAACTATTCAACTGAAAGTCGACCAATTTTTCGAACCAACACTGAAAATAACTGCCATCCTGAGAGGTATAAAGGTTAAGAAAACCTCACGTTAGAGAAACTATAGTGTTCCATTTTAGTGTGGTCAAAATTTGCTGATAATGTCATTCGTTAACTTACTTAGACAGCGCGTGATTTTAACAAGTTTGGGTTAAATCTCCTGAGTTCATTATAACACTGCACAAAACGATAAACCTACTACTCTACCCAGCTTGCTTCATTCATCTACAATGCTTACTTCACTTATGCACAGAATTTTTCCAATCGGTTAGTTCTGACCTCTTCATAAACTGCTTGAAAGGATTGCACCTAGCTTGCCATTAAGCTAATGTTGGGACACTTAGCTAATATCTATCTTCTTAAAATACCACTAATAATTACTAATTTGTTATTAAAATTACTAGTAAACGAGAAATCAATTTAAGTGTGAAAGGAATGCAAACAGTGTTACAATATTCTGCCTTAAAAGTCGTTCAACATGATGATCAAAAGTTTGAAGTGGTAGAGATTGTTTATCTCCGGTTTTTTTTACAACATATACGTCTTGGTAACCCCATACTGGGTTCCAGTGCTGAGCACCAAGTCCCGCCTGGTAAGTGCCAATGACCATTATTTCGTTATCATGTTACTCGCGTTTTCGTGTCATCCTGCTGAATTACAGAGCTGATGATTCGGTACTTGTGAAGTGGTGCGTTTTCTGTTGAAAGTGTCACCAACAAGTTATGCGAGAAATTATGAGAAACGATAGAAACTCTATCGGTGTACGTGCTTCGTAACTGTTTGTCCACAGTAACCTAGTGTCTGAATGTCCACTTGGATGTCCCAGTGCATTATTTTCGCAAGAGACAACCCGTTCGTTGTAATTCCTCAAGTGAGCACAAATGTGTTGTCAGGTTTTATACACTTAATTCAACGTTATGCACGACCATCCACAAATATGTGCCTTATTTTTGTGTAAGTTGTAGCCCTGTCGTGATTTTAGACTGGTATTAATTGAATGACAAATTAGACTTGTAAGCTACGCGACGGTCTTAGGTGCATGAACATCCCCTGTATGACTGTAACATGACAGTCAGTGTTTCCTATTCCGATATTCTTAGTTAAATGGACATTGTTAATCAGAAGAAACAGTTTGCGACTAACGATCTCTTTGCTCAACAAAACTCTCAGTGGAACAATTGATAAGAGTCAAAAAACCACGGTCATTTTGCAAACACCTCCAAGCTTACGTGTGGCCGATGGATAAACTTACATGTTCTTGACTGTCAATTGATTGTGTATAATTCTGAGTTTACCTAAAATGCTATCATCATTGGTACGATAAGCATATTCAGCCGTCAATGCACGAGTCTCATTTGGTTGGGATTTTTCGAAAAACATATCTTGTGCAAGATTCATACCAGTGTACACAACTGACACCTTACGTTCTTCAAGAGACATCCCTCTCAGGTTTCTCATTATTCGGGGTTGTTCCTCAACTCTGCTTTTCATGTTTTATTAGTAAGCCAGCATTAGTCTAGCGGCTCATAATGTTTAGTTCAGAGTACTATGAAAAGTGCATGATGAGAGTCAGCACAGAGCCAACAAAAGAGAACCAACTGAAACTTACGGACGACCTACCAGTCATTTAAAAAAATAGTTGCACCCTACCTGTCACTGGATCTGATCGATTTAGTAATGAACCTAAATAAAGCACGGTTTCTTCTGTCAGGTCAAAAGGCCAGGTATAGTCGTTTGTTGCATAAACATGTTTGATGCATTGTACTTTGCAAATATTCAACGAAATTCACGAGTTTATGAAGAAATATTATACTAAAGCAGTCCTGCTTAAATAAAATCAGTCTGAGTAGTCAAATAATGTTTTTTGGGAGCATGTTTTCAAATGTGAGTAAACTGGTTATTTGGTTGTTTTAACCATTAATTAGCGATCGACACATGTAGTAGAAACGACGGTCAGTCGCGTGTTAAGTCGGCGTTCATGATCTAGGCACCCCGAACGGGATTGAAATCGACCGACATGTAAATAGTGGTTCGCATCACGGCAGTCAAAACATGCCCGTTACGTACATGCGCACACACTTTCAAAGGGTTTACAAAGTAGCCGGCCGACAGTTACTTGAACGCGTTTGGTGTGAATTATGAACATGCGTCAAACGTCGGACAACGTTTGTTGGTTTGACCTAATTCCAGCGATTCGAACATATGGCCAGACTGCTCTATCAAACCAGAACGTTGATCGGAACACCTACACAAACAACGGTTTGGCCCCAGAAAACTGGTTTCCATACCAGTCGCAGGTTTGCCAATTTCAGCCGGTTTTCCGTGCAACAAGTACGAGCGACTTGTAGGTTCATCAAATCATGTAGCAGTTAGGCGATACTGCATTTTCTCAAGGTTATCACCTCGCTTCGTTCAGACTAACTAAGACAGGAATTATTACCTCTAATCTTATTTGTCTGTGTAACGGGTTTATTACGATGTTACCGGAGGCACAAACATCACCTACGGTGCTGGTAACCATCTCTGCACCGACAACATTAGCCGTGTCGTGATGAATCAACGCTACTGACTTCATGGTATTCTGTCAGGTATTCAACACATAACAAAACTGAATGGGAATAAAGCACCGAAACATAATTGCTAACTCTGACCAGATTGACATCAGGTCTTCCACATTTTCGTTTAATTCCTATTTAAACGCATCATGACAATTTTACTCTGGACAATCTCGATTCAGGCAATGTATATTATTCATTGGAATCCTACATGAGTTGAATCATGATGTGAATGATGCTCTTAGTTTCCAGGGACATCACTACACGTCGTGTACGTTGATTAGAGTCAGGTTCATCCATTTAACCCTGAGTACTGCTCACATTTGTCCTAGATCATATGGTACGAGGCTAACGATTGAAACAGAATGTTATCATATGTTGAAAAAGGATGTGTCAATGAACTGCCGTGATGTTCAATGCAGATCGCTCAGGTAAGCATACCACGACCGTTCTCCTTTCCAAAATCATTCTGCGGTAATGTTCAACACCCAAGTCGTTTATAGGATTTGAATTGTTTTTTAAAACTCACTTAATAGAATTGCTACTTTCTCTGGTAATAATCCCTAAGTTTACCAGTTTTACCGTTTTAGTTGCTACGGTGCGGCATTTTGGATTGAGGCCTTATAAGGAGGTTTCAGCAGCAGGCATAATACTGGAGTGTGGAAAAACATTGTCGTGTATGTTTTTTCCCACCTGAAATATCTGCTACTCGAGTCGCAACTCTGGTGAAATTTAATTCAGAGTGATCTGTAATCATCGTATCCACCTCGCTGACAATGTGAACGTGTTCTCAGACTGTATTTGACTTTCATAGCTCAGTAAGTTAAAACTCGGTACCCGGATAATCCGGCTGGCTAGCTCAGCGCCGCCACGCGCCATTTTAAGCTGCGGATTGAGATACAATTTTTCACCTGGGGGCTAACTGCAGACTAAGTAAGGTTTTTTGGTGAATAAGCGGACACAAACAGTGGGTGGTATTACTACCAGGGCGTAGCAGATTCACGGTAGAAAGCGGAACCTCTTATAAAGTGCCACATTACCACACTGACGGCACTATGACATGTTACTCCGCCACAAACGGGTTTAAGATACCCCAGCGGCAGCATATGGGCTCGCGGGCAGGATGAAGTCCGTCTGGCATGCTATCCGTATGACGTGAGGACATCTCCAGTCTCCGCCTACCTTAATGGTCATCTTCCTCAACGGGTTGGTAAGATGTGTCAGATACCGTCAATGACTAGACCACCTTAGAAGTGTTTATGAATGATTTTGGTCACTCGCCGCCGACAACAAGAGATAGTAGTCGCAACAGCCCCATCGGCCCTTGACTCTCTGCCTAGACAGATCCATTACATCAGACTCGCCTTCATTTGTGATTTTTTGAACTGCTGCGCTGCTTCCGTCGCAACCTCCTGCAGAGTGACTTAAGCGTCCTGAGTGGACGAACACTATCCGAACAGCGTACTAACCGAACAATCACCGGTCACCAGTCCCAACCGGACTGTAAACTTTGTTCTCTTTACCGACGATTTGTGGATTAATTTTATGCTGAACCCTCAAGCCAACCCTCTTCTTTGGATTAGGCGACCGAGATGAGATCTGACTTATTAAAAAGCAGAACACTTAGCATATTTCATTTGCACCCTTTAGATGCACCGAAAGCAATTGAGAGTATAAAAAGAACGCGGAAGACAAATGGGTTGGCTTACTCTGAACCCAATCGCGGAAATGTTTAACTTACTTGGTTTGGATAGTTTCCTTTTAAACGTCGGATTCACTTGAGTGGCAAGCCAGTGTGCACTACTGCACTGTCATCTTATGGGTGACAGAGTTAGAATGGATTCTTTGTAAAAGCTGACGGGTTACTTGGAACCAATCACATCCCAATGAGTTATAGCAGTTTCAGAGTTTCCGAAACTTTTTCAACCTGTCGCTGACTTAACATCTGTTACTGGCTGTAAATTTGTCACGAATTACGTGGGGTTTATCATGGAAAAAGTAACAGATAAGGAGATTACTCCACGTGCTTCAGGATAGTACTGTATAGATTCTTTGGAATTAGTGAGATGGAACAACTTCGTACACTGATATCAAATTATTCACAGCCGGATAAAAATCAATTCTAGAAATTTCTTCATTACTCAAAGTTGAACTGTTGAAGAGGTTTTCGTTGTATCGATGAATGTACATTGATTGAGATGAGATCTCCCTCCCCACTAAATCTGACGTTGAACTTACCTCGTAGACAATCGAGATCATTATCCAGACTTCCGGATAGTGTCTATGGACTGCTTTTCGTCTATTATGTAAATTAACCAATTTGCTCGTCGTCAGTTCCAGCTCTTTAGTACAAGCGCGTGAAGTGATCAAATGCAGAGTTTTTGGGTAGCTGCAACTTTGACATCGCTCAGATTTGCCTGCAGCTCATAAATTTCAATAACGTTTTCTGCTAGCCCACTTAGATGGAAAATACCAGACCTGAACTTCGGTCTACCTAGTACTCATTACTATTACATATCCTCATCCAAACTTGAATTTTTGTACCAATTCTTGTGGTTGTGGTGGACGTTGAACACACATCCATTAAAATCAGAATGGACACGAATAAATGATCAGACTGAAGCATCCAAAGTTAAAACATGAAAACTAAAAGTCACTTCATAACTCAGTAGGTGGGTTGCTCTAGAAGCCTGGATCTTTTGTCCGGCGAAAGTCACTGTTTTCCATGAATCGTCTCAATAAAATTGGTGGGAGTGGTGTTCAATTTTGCTGACTGATTCAATAGGGATATAAAAGGTTTATTTTTGCTTGCTATTTTCGACGCCCATATATGGGATGAAGCATACGATCTTATTGATCTGTGCCATCAATATTTTGGTTACTGATTGCAGTTTGAGGATGAAAACTATGCAGACCACGTACCACTCACACTAACTCGCAGCCTGTGCATTCAGATAAGCTGACGGAAAAGCATGGTTGAACAGAAAACCTGCAATCAAATTTGAGTGGCGTTCAAGCAATGACAATCTAGGGGTAAATTTACCATCAACACTCTAATTTGAACCGTTATATCTTAAAATTCTATGACCGCACCTTCATCTAACACTTACGGGTAGGATTTAGATACTTCGGAATAAGCGATTAGGACACTGATTCTCAGACTAATGTTTTGAGATTGAGAAGATGGTCTTGCTCATAAAATGTTTGATTTTGCAGTTGAAGCTTGCAATTTAACCTTGCTGAAATTTACTTAATCTCCTTAAAATTATAAATATTGTTCATCCGAAGCTTGTGAATATTTTTCAAAAATCAATGATGAAGAGCTTCACATTTATTAGTTTATTACTTAATGTAGCAATCCATTCCAGATAATACTTATGTAGATGTCAAAAAAGCCATACGTGGGTTGCAGCCAATTTCCTTCCGAATACTATCGTTCATTACTTTGCAAAGAGACGCTTTTGAAAAACCATTATTCTCAGTACAGGCTTCCAAAATTTTTGGTGGTTTAAAAAACTGAAATCTGTTTTTTCTGCGGTTATAAGAATAACAGTAAGTATTTCACAAATCCGAACAAAGATTTTTCGTCACGAATTTTCATCCATAAATTGTGCAGTCAGTCGATATCACAACGGGAACATATACAATAATAGAAGTATCCGATCGACAGTATAGAGCGCCATTCCATGACATCCAAATTTTGTCTCGGCTGTTGTTTGTGAGTGAAAAATTTTCTTTTGCAAGGTCGTAGCAGCCAACACAATGGACATTACTAATGTGGGCTTTGTATGATTCAATCCTATGTAAACAACTAATGAAAATTCATTTTCTGTTAGAGCTAGCTAATGAGTTGCAGAGGATGTTGGTTTTCATACAGATTGAACACTACCCAAAACTGATTGAAACCGTCACATTCCCATAGACTTTTCGGTCGGCCCCTTTCGAAACAAGGTACTAAACTCGAGTTTCGTTCTCATAAGAGCACGTCAGTAGTGCATATCCTGTCGTATTACTCATCAGTAGTCAGAATACCGCCCAACAAGTTAATGATTTCTGTGACTTCAACTTGGAGGGAATTCTTAACCGAATGGTCATTGTTCAAATTTATAAGCACAGGTACTGTGTCTCCTGTCGAGGCGATCGAGCAACGTGACCATTACTCACGAGCGAAGATGGTTGAGCTTTCACGTATGACAATTCGGTCTTACCTAATGCGAAGTCAATGATGCAGTGGTCAACATGGTTGCCTCATGAAAGCGTGGTTGGAGTTCTAACCTTAGCCGTGACAAGGATATGCACTACTGACGAGCTCTGATAAGAGCGAAACTTGAGTTTAGTGCTTCGTTTCGAAATGGGCCGAGTGGAGTGTCTACGGGAATGCGACAGGTGTTATCAATTCTGGTTGATGTTCAGACAGTAAGTTAGAGCTAACTCGTTTATACGTGATTCACGTTGTTATTGTTAACAAGAAAAACGTAGTTCTCTGAATGGCTTCGTATACTTCAATTGTTGTGTAAACCCTGATACTACTGCGTGGTACATATTGACTTTGTCGTGCGGTGATTAAACGGGTTTTAAAAACTCGCTCACTGTTAGCGGTTTCATATGTTCGCCAGTTGTCTGCTGCTGGTGATATTTATTAGTCAGTGATTCTCATCTGACTCGTTCGTTCATGGAAATTTATCACAACTACCTTCCTTCCAGTTCAAATAAATATTGATGGTAACTAGATGACCGTTATGCAGCTTAGATTTTCCTTCTCATAAGCATGTTGCTGTTCTGAGATAATTTCACGAGGTCACATCTACTGTTCGTAAATAGCACACACATTATCATATTTTGTTATGAAGTTCTAAAATGGCTATCTGTGTAGTTCACCCTTGACAGTTACCACAAAATGAAGGAACGTTTTTCAAACTTATTTAGTTTATCCCAATAACCACAGTATTTACTCCAGAAATTCTGAGCGGTTTTATTGAGTCACTTGAAATAATATCCCATTGTAAACGCATAATTTTAGGAGCCACAGGTTTACTATTTTCGAGTTTCATGTGAATATATGTATACATTTATGCATATTCTGTGAAATAAAGTAGCAAGACACAGAGTCCCGGATGACAAAATTTAAAAGTATCATCTCTTCCTTACCGACTCCTGACAATCGTCAGTCTTCAAGTTCTTGGAGTGTTTTAGTTGCATGCTGTTTCTTTTCAAGGAATTGTATCGGTGAGGAAAACATTTGAACATATACTCAGTTAATTCTAGTTCGAAAATGTGGTTGTCTTGTAGGCAGACCAGAAGTGATGGTGAGCTGTTATAAGATGTTTATCTGACCGAACTCCGTGGTTTCCCTGAACTAGTGTTGTGTTTTAATTTTGTACACATATAGTGTACGGAGACTTTAAACATTTCCTGGTTTGAAGTCCATTCCCTCAAGGTGCGTCAAGAAGCGAAACTGGGTGTGATGAACAAATGTGACTGGGCTGAAATACTCTCGTTTTTGATGGGTAACGACGACTTTCGTATCACATTCTACACGGTGATGTGCATGTAAGCAAACCGGAAAACTCCAAGAGCAATAGTTTGAAAGGAATGGTTTTTTACATCGGTTGATTTTGCATACAGAAAAATAAACATGAAGGTAAGTTCTTCCACTCTAAGACAATATGGTTCCCAGAAGTTAGGAATGTGGTACTATTTATACACACCATGAATTATCATTAATAATACAGCATAAAACATTTTTTTATTGGTGACACTGATTAACGGGCTTGAGACTCGAATCCACTAACTTCCCGCATAAGTCATTATGTTCCTCCTGTTTGTTACCGATATCGAAATACCGTTCACCAAGAGCTCAGCTGCAATTGACTTAAAATGATAAAATACAAAATTGAAAATTAGATAATGAACAGTTATAATATACCTGGTTGCTTAGATTGGCGTAAACATGCAAATAAGAGTATGCATGCTTGAGTCAAATCATGCGATATCCATTTAGTGAGAAAATTAACAGATTGTGTAAAGAAGGTAATATAGACAGGAGACTTTACTGGTGAGACATAAATAAAATTATCTTAATAACACGCTTTTCACAAGCAACGATCGTGTAGTGAACATGTTTCAGATCAATATCATTGAACGGTGTTTGCTGCCAGATAACCTAACGGTTATACAAAAAAGACGTGTTAGTGTTTCTTATTTGGAGTGAGTTTTTCATAAACATTGATTTTGACAATTAACAACAATTCAAGCCTACTAGGTTGCTATCGTTGTGGAATTATCCAGTTATCCATACAAGCGGTCGTGTACGTTTTCCACATGATAAATTAACACCACTCAGCAACAACCACATATAACATTAGGTAAAATCGGACTAACAATTTTGTCGCATGAAATAGGTTGAAATTAAGGTGTGATTCGTAACCGCATTGAACTAACATAAAAGGCCTGCATATGTGTTCTGTTTTTTATTCTCAGCAGACATACGCGAAGTTTGCCGTACAGCCTAAAGAAACATGGAATTTGGAATGGTAGTACATGCGCTTACTCATGAAAGGTCATACAGTTGTGATATTTGTTGATTACTGATGAGTAGTAGGAGCATATGGTTTTCATGTAGATTGAACATCACCCACATTTGGTCGCAGCCGTTGATACCGAAAATATCAATATTGTTCGCCTGAGTTTCATCAGCATCTTATAGGTTTTATTTCGCAATTTATGCTGAAATCGTTCTTTTTCGTAGTTCTAACAGGAGGCTTGCAAATCTTCATCCTTCTTCTCGGTCCTATTGACATACAGAAGGCGGAAAGCTAGATTAAGTCTTTCTGAGACGGTTCAGGAGTATCTGTTTAGGTAACTGGATAAATACTTCGCAAACCAACTAGTATGTCACACTATCTGTATATCAACTTGTATGTTACTTTCAATCATAGTGGAAACCGAATAATCGGACCATTCTAGACTACAGTTAAAGTGATCCGATTAATCAGCTGAACTAGTTATCCACCTTAACAGTTTCACTAGTAAAGAACAGTACCAAATGGACACCCTTCGATGTTTTTATAGCCTTGTATCGCATTATAGCATTCAAGTGTAACCTGGATCAACACTGAATTTCTTGGTCATATTTATCGTTGACTCGCCTGTATGGTGGCCGTCACAAACAATTCGCAATTGGGCCTTGTCTACGGACATACAATCCTATCTGTACCGTGGTTATGTCACTGTCATTGAGAAAAGCTTCCAAGCAAAAACGCGTGAAAATCTAACACGAGTAAATGAATGCGAAGAAAGTCGACAGATATAATGAGTCTGGCTGTTGTCCGAAAAATAATTTCACTGTGCCGTAAACTCAACATTACGTTCACCTCTGTCTGTACGTAGATTGATCGTCTGCTTCGCTTATATGCTATCGCACGGAAATTAGCCATTAGAACATCATACATTTATGTTCCAGTTATGTTCCAACTGTCTTAATTGAGGCATGTATTGAACGGTCTGATATAAAAGCACTGGACAGTATACAGCAAAAATACCTACAGATCAGCTGTAAACTAATTTATACGCATGTTGCAGTTGTATCAACCTTTTTCACTTTAGTGTTATGGCAGCGTAACCGAGTAGATAAATATTTAGACTAACCTACGGAAACTTCAAGTTTCAGTAGACCATGTCTTGAAGAAATATGACAGCTTTTTGATCAATATAGTGGTATATGTTGTTCGATATTTGAATGTACTTTACACACAACAAATTAGGAACACTTCGGTTCTAACCAAGTTGGATCACTTGGCAGGCAAGATTAACTAGGCATTGCTCGGACAAAGTTTCTCCCGGTGCACTTTAATGATTTATAACAGCCCACGTATCAAATGAGTTATCCTGAGCCATAATGGCACCACAGATCACTTGGTTCAGAATCATCAAAACGAAACTTTTTTGACGCAGGATACTAAGTTCACGTCGACCTTTTGGGCGGGTGCCTGTGCATTCTCGTGTGTGTTTGTGTGTGTGCGCATGCTGTCCCCATGAGCACAACTAGTTGCTCGCCCTACCGCATGTGCGCGTGTGTGCGTAATGTCTTAGCAAGCAGTCGAGTGACTGCTCAGTCAAGACGTTTGATGTCCATGTGGATTGGTGATCTTGCTTCCACTGTGCACCTACGCTTGCAATTGACTCTTGCTTGCTCTTAGTCTACGCGTTACAACACGCAAGATATTTTACTAACCACTTTCTGGACTTACGAGATACAACGTCAAAATTCCAACGGTTGAGCATGAGATGTTGATATCACGTACTTAAGACCATATCGAAAGTAAACAGTCCGAGTGAGGTGTGGTAATTGACAGAAAACAAAGACATTACTAACATAAATGCTAATCCATATCTAACCTAGTGTATTTTTGCATCCGAGTATTTCCTACCCTTTCGACCGATTCATAACCAGCAGGATTGTACCAATAGTAAAGCTGGACACATGTGATGCACAACACACGCATTGTATTTAGCCTAGCTTTGATTGGTCCAATCCACCTGACGCACACGCTCGACTAGGTGCATAATTGTGTGGATTTCAAGGGCCTTTTGATAAGAGGGTGATTAACCAGAAGGTTACGTGGCTCGTGTGGATTAACTGAGAACTTAGACCCAACTGTTTCACAAAATTCCCGATGTGCAGTGCCCTTGGACAGACCTATTGCTTCGACAATGAATCTGAGTTCGCACGGAACACACAAAATTTGCAGATCCCATCCACCATTCGATCACTGTAACAACTGCTCCGAAAGGGAACTAGTTGTTGTTCATGTTCCTTCCACTCCAGCTTTACATAATCATTACTTGATGGGAAAGTACTGCCAGGTAAATGTGAACCATTCATTCATTGAGCCCAACTGTGAAAGTAAACACGGATTCTGTCCTAACTTTCAGAAAACACAACGTTGTCATGGTCGTCAAAGCCATAAACTTTTTTTTACCACTGGTGATCACCCCTCTACTGGAAATATTCAGTCACTGAAAATATTTTACACTATTACTAAGTGTGTACAGCCGCTGTTTTCGAAATTTTCGCAGATTTTCGTTTCATTGCTTATGCTATTTGCAAACTGCATCGTTTGTGTACATAGTTTACCAACATCCAGTCCCACTCGACAGCTCGCTCAAAACAGTAGTACTGAACCTCGAACAAACAGTCCGACACATCAACTAGTTGTTTGGAATGATACCCTATTGGATCGTTCTGCAACCACTCCGAGCCCATCGACAACAGCCAATCGTCGAAGCACATCTAACCATCTGTTAGATCAGCCGCTTGTCAAAGTTTACATGCGTTCGGAACGCACTCGACGAAGCCTGGAATATTTTATGTCTTCTCGACACACTGATCCATTCTTCTTAACATCCACAGATTCCGGATCTCATATGAACAAGTATCTATCTGTCACCGATGACGGCAGAGTTCTTTTGAAAACAACGGCTAGTGAAGCAGGTAAGGTATCGTACTTAATGTTACCTTTATCCCTAACACTCAACTCAGACTGACCTAATATCATATGACGCAGACATTTGTCGTTTACGTGTTGCTCACCTAGTTGGTTGTGCATGAAACTTGCTTCGCTTCTAGTTTAACAGTAAAAGCTTACTGAAAGAGTTAGTTCGAAGTAAATGAAAATTGGAACCTATAAACTTCTTGCATAATCAAGCATATTCTGCAATTATGGGTTCCGTAGCACCAATAATACAGTCTTGTCGCAGTGGTCATTACTGACAACTCAACTGCCTATAAATATTGTAGAATGTAAGAAAAATTTTATTGTTAGAATGAATGTCATTCATTGTACTAAGGCGTGCCCGGTTATGTGAATTAACTACAGTAATTATTAGTAAAAATTTGCTACTATTTTTCAGTTTGAAGACCACAATCTCAGGTAATCATCAGTTTTGATTAGTAAACTATTTCATGATCTATAAAGTTGGTGATGAGTTACTTCAAGTCGTCACCGTCCTCAGTATCAGTGGCAATATAGTTTTGGTTCACTGGGTTACTTGCACTTACTGTGCATACAATACTAGGAGAAACTAATGGGAATTGTTGAACGTAACCTGGTCCTGCACATCAGTGTTCACTTCATATTAACAAACTTTTCAAATCCAAATGAGAATAAATGAAGTCAACAAGACTGTGTTCTGGTTACATTCACTACCTTCGTTCAATAGCTATTATTACGTGATCAACAAATCAATCGAGCTTAATGAATATCAGCGTTAGTGAAACTCAATGTGGGTTATCCTGGCTAATAAGTTTGTCCGAAATCAGTCCAAAGGACGATTATGGTCTACGGTGGCCAACCAAACCGTAACTCTGTTCGGTCTCTTTGGTCTGGTCTCCAGTAACACATATTACTCGTTGTTGGTCGACTGCAGCAAGAGTAGGGTGAATTCGTCAGGTCGGATGATTCGTCACCATTCTTAGTATCAGTTTCAAACATCTATGTGCATTCATTCCTATTGTTTAGCTAAATATATTCGTTCTCTTCATGCTTATAAATGTTGGTTTCTCAATTTCACAACCAATTATCTGCCGGTGATACCCCAGGTATGAGTTGAAAAGCAGACATCGGCAGTCCAATGTAAATAGACTATTTACGCTCAGTTAAGTTTGTAGTCAAATAGTTCGGTCTGAAACGTTTTACTGTTTGGGCAGTGTTTTAGGGTTTAATTTTAAAATTCAACAATACAAACAGAAAAAGCTTTTCAAGTTCACCTAAGGATTTTACTAATGTGTCTAAAATGCCAAGACACTCAACTGGTTGCATGCGTTACCTCGAATTCAATAAAAATTGAAAATTTTCATATATGATCTACCCAAATCTAGAGAGCTGGCTTTGTAGATCATACATTAATTAATATGAGGGCAGAATATAAAAAAGCAGTTGTTGAACTGGAAAGGGATAATTCATTTCTGAGAAGTCTCTAATATCTTTAAGCTGGTTTACGACAAGATTAACGTTGTGTCATTATTAGATGGATTCACGGATTTCGGTTACTTCATCGCAAACAGCAGTATGTTCGAGGCTGGAGAAGTTGCAGGTTTTTGGATGCAATGGTATAACATCTATCATTACATATTACTGGTATTAGATAACATCTATATTATACAATCTTATTGTATCGCCGTATATTATTATCAACACTTTGCGCACGTGACTTATTGAAGCTACAAATATTGGCGAAAGGTCATGTGACCAAATTACCGAGTTAGGGTGGTGGAGATAACAAGGGTTGTGGTGAATAGATCCTGTTAAAATAACTTGCAGGTGCAGAAATGGTGACTTTTTCAAGACAAAAAAGGAGGTGATCATTCATTTTTGTATACAATTGTCTGGGTTACTCTTCAAGCTTTTCGAAATCTACACAGACTTCAAGATATGTTTTAAGCTTGATCGGTGTTTTACATGAAAAGCTGGTCATAACTATTCAGGAATAGTCGTTTAGGATCCGCATGTAATTTTCTTCTAACAACCGGTCTTCCATGCACCCGGAAGCACTTGGCCAACAAGTAACCCAAATATTTCGGTCATGCCGGTGCAATTTCCTATCAGCTACACTTATTGTGTTCGGTATTAGTCATTTTTACACGACAAAGCCTAGTACATAAACACCCACAGTTATAACAATGAGACTAATACCAGACTCGGCTTACCCTACAGCTGTTGTAGCAAGTATGTTAGTTTACTTTTAAAAATTTGGTGCTGTGCCCTAAGGTTGTTCCACAAGAGAACAGCATTCGCATAAGTAAAAGGTCTAGAATGAAATGCTTTTTTAAGTTAATTTCACTCATATATTTGTAAAGTTTGGAATAACATAACTACCAAGGAAAATCAGCAATTTTTTACGTAACAATCAGTTTGCTCAGTTGATGGAGTTGTGGATAAAAACCGGAAAGTAATGAAATGTTCGCTCATACTGATTCAAGTAGTATGGATTATTTCACGGAATTACTTTTTATGTACAGCTTTTCTCCAAGAACAGTATTAGTTATTTAGCTTAAAGTATGTAAGTATTGAAAACCTTCTATTGAGGTTTGCAATACAGGATATTGGCCGATTTTTGTATTACAGATCAACACGAATTAGGTCAAGATTGTGAAAACAATACTAAAATATATTGATGACTGTTTTTGTAGTGAACGTGATTTTCTGTCGTGTCATATGAGATTATCTATAGCACCAGTGACTGAGTTTTGCTGGTTCTGTAGCACAAAGCTTCCAAGTAATAACTTTCGGTAAGTGCTCTGCATTCGGAAGACAACCTACTTGGTTGTCTGCTAAATATGCATCAATTTGTATTCATTTGAATCGTATAGGGACAGCTTCGACCTATGCACAGAATCTTCGCGGCGACATCCTCGAAATAACATCACGTTAGGAGTATCCTTTGAAGTGTGCAGAGCTATTGATCTACTCTTGTTCCATTTAGTCTACACAAACACTGTCTCTCTGAGGTTGCTTACTGACCCCGGTTAAAACCATAAATTGGGCCAAACGCGCAATAATTCACACATACTTGGCCAAATTGTATCTAGTTTTGACGGAGCTTATCAGACTGGTGACCGAGCAGACAAAAATACCCTGGTTTGACTATGAGGGATACCGGTTTGACTTGTTGACCGACTTGTGATCTCTACCTGGCGAGACTGCAAAACACGGATCGAAATCATTATGGAATATGTGTGGCAGTCGTTGATGTAGAATTGCGTCTGAGATTTAACTTATCCATCCAGATCAGCGCAATAGGTGACAAAAGGAGAGAGTTACGGTGTTTTAACTTGCAGAAACATAGTTGACTAACTTTTAGTACAATCCCACGAGGTGCTCAACCTTCCGGTGTTTGTTCTGTGTTTTGGACCTCGAGTCTTGTCGATCAGATCAAAACTTATGTTGCCTTCAGTTTGAATAAAGTCAGCTTATGTTTACTGTCCACTGCACCTCCCGACGTAATGAAATTTTGCTTCGATTCCATGGACAAAAATGAAGAATATAAGCAATCAATTGTAGTCAATTAAACTAACATCTAAAACATTATTAGGTCCTTAATGTTTCATCGCCGACATCAGAATCTGTCCTACTTTTTGGCGTATGACATCCCTAACTAAACTGCCCTAAGCATTAGGATCCTAAAACCACACTTCTCTGTGCCATCAAATTTAGATGCAGGTGACTAACACCTTCAGTTACCTCAAACATCTATTTTCTCTATTTTTGATGCTTGTGGATCTCAAAATGTTTTGGTTCGGTTGTGGTTGTTTATGATTATTTAAAACACAGAGTTACCTTGATCCAGTTCACCAGTAACGATAGAAGACATACGTCGTGGGATGTTAACACTTCGTTTACTCTCTTCAATCACGAACGTAAAACATTGGAATATATAGGACATGCGGATAGCAACAACAATAGAAACAATCAACAATTGGGTTTGCACAAAACAGGGACTGTTATCAGTTCCAGGGCAGACAAACTGCATGAGTCAACAGTTTATGCACACACAGGACCGGACGGCGAGTATTGATTAGCATAGCCTCGGAGAAGGCAAGCAACTTCGGATTCCGATTACGCAACAACAATTGGAACGAATTGGCGGGGTCAACAACGTGACCTGTTTCCATGATGTGCTTTGTTATGGATGAGTTCGGATTTCGTCTCACTCGTTCTGTCGCCATTGCCTGTTGTGTCATGGGGCGCACCAACCACTTAGGCATATGTTCAGCCATTCTTTGTCGTAGGCACTGATCTGTTCTGCCGATATAGACGTCACCACAACTGCAAATGAGACATTTCGGTGGGAAACGATTGTGAATAAGCTGAGCGACACTCCTAGTTGTGAGCAACAACCGCAATTCAGCCGCCGGGTATGTACGAGTTAGAGCAGACTGTAGTTTTTGACTCACATAATTTGTGATATGATCGCCTTTAAAAGAAAGGTTCTAAAAGACCTGCTTCTTACGGACCGTACTCACGGCAGTCTTGGTCAGTCTTTTCTGCCTGTGAACATCGATGAACTTCTAAGAATGGCCGTTCGCGAGCTTGTGACGTACCAATTTCATCCAGGACAATTTCACAAAAATTGCACAGGTTTCCAATCAACAGCATAAAAATTAAATCGAAATCGTCTGTTTTCATTCAAGGTATGAATGTTTTGACTACCCTGAGTTACATCAAGTTGCCCAAGTTTTTTCCCAATTGAAAATATATGATTAGTTACAGTGCACAACAGCCGAAGCAGCTCGGAAAACGAGCAGACTGTTTATCAATGTTTGAAATGCAACATTATTAGCAAAATTCCAGTGATAGACGTTGCGAATAGAAACCGGAAATCCTTAATCCCTAATTTTTTGACGTTTTCCCACAAACCAACAGTTCCTTATGACAGTTCGCATGTTTATTTCGGCCGTCACATAGAGTTGAACTAAGAAAGATTGAAATGCGTTAAATTTGGATCTTATCTGGTTATATCATTCTTCTCTTGAAAATGATTCTTTCTGTTCCGTCTGTTGGATCAACACTACCAACCTGAATTACCTGGTGTTTCTTTCGAGACCGTTTCGTCATAACAAATAACAGTCACGATTTTGCAGAATGTCATTCTAAAATCCTGGCTCATTTTATCCTGATATTCTTGTTAGACATACCTAAAGTTTCACGATGACCGTTTGAAGTGTACGGGTCTCTGTGATCCGGTTAATCGATAAATAGCCAAAGCAAAATGATATACTCCAACAGCTGACAACAGTCGACAATTATTTGAGTTTAGCGGCTTCTTCCATTGTGTAGTTTTATTTAAAATGTGGGCATCAAGTGCACCAGATCCACTGCGAGGGCCTCACAGTGTTTGTATAAATTGTACACTATAATATGTAGAGCGAAAATATAATTTTATACCGGTTCGTCATCAAAATAATCTTTGCGATCATCTTGAATGATTGATTCTTGCAAAAAGGATGGCCAGAACAACATAGAACAAGTTTAAGTGTGCTGATTTCAAGTTGTGATGATCGTTTACTAAACGCTTTTTGACAACATGTTGTGGACTGACTTCATATGTAACCCACGGTTCATGTCTTTTTGTATTCATAAAATTTCGATAAATATGGTGATGGTTTTACATGTGACATTAACGTGAAACTGATATGCTGAATGTAAAATAGGAAGCAGTCCCACATCGATGGAAACCGTAGCTGGCGGTTAGTTCACTAAGAAAAAAATAGTAACGTTCTAGGGTATATGGACAAAATGTTGTACAGTCTTTTCGATGTTGCTTGGTCTCATCGGCAGGACACTGAGTGGAAAGTCGAATTCAGGACACTCGATTTAGTGTCAGAATTGTTGGCCACTACAGAATGACAATCTACGTTTTTGTCATTAAACCGCATGGTCGTGTTCACTGGAGATGTGGGAAGGTACATGAGTTACTTTCCATAGCCGACACACTTCACTTCGGGAGGGACTGAAATTGCTCTATAGTTTTAAGGTCGACCAGATGAATTGAAGCTTAAACAAATAAAATACTTACAGCTCAGTTAAGGAGACCTATAATCGGTGTTAGAATTATAATTTACCATAAATGTGCTGAAGTGGCATTATTTTCAAGCATTTGCTTTGAGTGGTCCAGGTAAAAAGTGGCAAGAAAATTTCAACAAGACGGACGCGGACAGAATATTTCGAAATATTTTGTTTACTCAAAAATGCGTTATACTTTATGAAGGCTAGTCAAGTATATAACTGTCGCCATCTCAATAGATATTCAACATTCATGTTAACCAAAATTCTCCCACAGTTTGCCATTAAGCGCAATATCGTCCAACAAGCTTAATGATTTCTGTGGATTCAACGTAAACAGTGTCCCTACTCGAAGGGCCGCCGATTGTAGTTTGAAGAACAGTTATACTGTTTTCTCTCAAAGCAATCCGACAGTCTGAGCCTTACGCACAAGCGAATGTGGCTGGTCGTTTACATTTGTTAATTAGGCTGTGCCTGATGTGAGGTGATTGGTGTGATATACAACACGGTTGCCAAATGAAAGAGGGCCCGCGGGTCTAATTCCGTCCATGACAAGTGTGTGTGCTACTGACGAGATCTGACATAGACAAAAGTGAAGTTTACTGCTTCGCTTTTGAAGAGGCTGGCCGAAAGTCCATGAGCATGTGAAGGCTGCGATCCGTTGTGATTGATGATTAAGTCACGCTAACCAAGATTCTCAGTTACTTCCGGGGTATCCAACAAGAACTACCGTAGATATGGGGTTGGCAAATTATGGAACCCATCGTACAAAAACGGATGGAGTGCGTGCTCAACTTGTGTGCCCATAGGCTGTAGTCATTATACAATGTATTCTTAGAAATATCAAATGATCCTTATTCTAACTTTTGTAATGTACATAATCTATTTAATTTATTTCTGATTGGAAATGTAATACTGATATGAGTCCTGGTTGGACTGAGTGGTGTATGGTATATGATTTCATGTATTATATATATTTATACATGACGTACGACATCAACCGCTCAGTTTTGAACAAGTTACTCATTTGGTTGGTTGAATCCCATCGTCTAAATCATGGATTCATTTTCGCGAAAAACTGAAGTGAAGTAACCGTCTGAGTTTGCTTGTATAATGGTTTAGTCTTGACTGACGTGAAGTAAACAATGCAGCTTTTAAACTTAAGCGACTCACGCATGTGGTTTACACTCTAAGGCAAATAAAGTCTGATCTTAGGTGTGAAGTCAAAGTGCACAGTCTCTAACAATATTATGTACTGCTCTGCATCTGTGGTTGCATATGAAGACATCGTAAGGTGTCGTCTTATAATGCTGTTTTCCAAAGTGATCAGCCGCAGAAGAAACTGTTTGGATATTAACCGCGTACATAAAACGATATTTTTGTAAATATCTGAAAGGAAAGCAATTGCAGAATTGTACTTTTCACATATTGTAGCTTCTCCGAATGGCTGACGTAATGCGATGATTCTATCGCGTTAAGGGGAATAGGTAAACGTGGTACCACTAAGCATCAGATTCTTCGTAATTTGAGAAATAAGCCTACTGAGTACCTTTGTTTCTAAAGATCCACATCTTTATGCAGTCCATTTCAGAAGTTCAGATACATAAGAAGTGGACGGTTGAAGTGAATTTGCTTATATAAACACGTTTGTTAACAAACATCGGTGAGGCAGCATCCGAGTAATTCAAAAGCTCTTATGGAGACAGTCCACTGATGCAGACATTTACCGCAACGATCATTCGGTTGCTCAATTCTTTCACTGATTGTGCAGACTTCTGTCGTTCACAAACGTGAAATATGCCATCTGATATATATTATCCGACTCGCGGCGACAAGGAGTATACAGTGTATAAGATAGATTTTGTAGTTAAATATACATTTTCTTATTCATTAATGTTCATATGACCACTTTTGAATACACAAGTGAAGTTTGTTTTTTATCATATGTCTCCAAAAAGTGTAATACTGCAACAACCGCCTTAATTTCGTTTCGGAAGATTCGATTGCCAGTAAAGGCCTGGCCAGTTTGACTGTGAATTTGAATTAGGATACAAATATCACATATGGTGTGCAGGACGGGGGCTAGTCACAATAGGATTAATGAAAGACCTCGCCGCACATATATGAATAATACAACTTTCATATGCCCCCACAACATTGACATGAAACCATTTTAAACTTTGCAAGTAAATCCACAGCATCACCTCACGGCGTACCTACTTTCGATGCCCAGGTAAATGATGTGAATCATTATCAGTCGCACAGAAACTGTGTTGACAGCCATTCGGCTGTTAAAATTGGATTAGCCTAAAACAGTCAGAATGAAAGCGATAAATTTCTGTTTCATATGGATTGAACAACACCAAGAATTGATCGCAGCTGTCGCAATCTCAAAGACATTTCAGTCGAACTTTCTCGAAAAGAAGCATTAGACTCGAATTTCGCTCTCACTAGATCTCGTCAGTACCGCATATACTTGTCAAGGAATGTTTATGGGAATGGGAAAGCTTAGATCAATTTTGGGTGTTGTTCTATCTATAGGGAAACCAAAATCCCCTACTAGTCATCAGTAATCAAAATACCCCCAACATATCAATGATTTCTGTGATTTCAACTTGGAGTTAACAGACAGTAAGTGTGACCCCCTTCGAGGTGATCGGACAACTCGATCATTGCTCACAAGTGAAGATGGTTTAGCGTTTGCATATCATAATTCGGTCATGCCTAATGTGAGGTCAGTCGCGCAGTGGTCAACACGCTCGCCTCATTAAAACGTGGCCAGAGTTCTAGTCCCGGCAGTGGCAATGGGAATGCGACAGCTACAATCGATTGTGGTGATGTTCAATCTATATGAAAACTAAAAAACTTTACTACTCATCAGTAATTAAAATTCTATTTCCCACAAAGTCCGACCTTTAGACGAATAGAAAATGTACGGTCACCTTGAAAGTCACTAAATATTTCGGTACATTTACGTCACCTCTGAATAATACATTAAAATTGAGGTGATTTTTGCTGCCAAGGCTGGTTCAAGGAATGCACGAACGCTTTTAATTTGCTTCTACTTACATCTGGTGGATAAACGACGATTACCAAATAATTACGGTTATGCGCATGTTCAAAATAGTGCAAGTTAACGGACACGATATTATCCTACAGGTTAAGAATTGCAAACTTTCTATCAAACGATTTTCCCTCTCATGGTGATAGGATGAGCTTTCTCATTCAAACTGTATGCATCCCTAGAGGGAGACTTTACATAAAATAATATTTTTAGATAATTGCACTGTTACATGTCTCTGAGACTTCAGTTTTGCTCATTAAGCCTGCAGAACTCACTGAACGTCATAGGAGCGATGGCCGCGTAAAAAGTGTGCACGTTACATTAACGAGGAAATTGACGAGAAGGACTAAGGTAAACTCAAGGACTTCCTCAAATGAGTAGATTGAGTTCATGGTACGTGTACGCGACGGCCGAATTAGCTAGGCATCGGAGAGCTCAGTATTCCACATTAGCACGTCAGCCTAAACACCTGCAGATATAGAAGTGGGGATACTACGTGGATGGAATGATCAGTCATATATATATACGTATATATACGTACGTATCTATATATATACATGTACATACTTTTGTTGGGGCTGTATTCACTTCTTTTTGATGTTTCTACTCGTTCGATGAATTCAACTCTTTCACAGTGAACCGCTTGTTCTATATATTCGGGAACCATTGACAGATTACAAAGAAAGCAAATTATGTAAACGTTACGGAACACGTAAGTAATTATCTTCAACATACATATATTTATAGATAGATTCAACGACAAATCGAAAACGACCTGATGCAACGTTGCTGATGTTTATTCTTGTCATATCGATTGGACACATAGCTGACCTGAATAATAAGGTAGTCTACAGGTAACGGTTTACCAGTGGTCTGCTCATGTCGTCAATGGCATTCTGTTTAGTCAACATTCCGCTCCAAATAGCTATAGTTAGACAGTGGCAATTAAGTTCATTTCCATAGAAAAACGTCTGTAGTTATAAATCTGTTGACTCAACCATGAAGAAGAATATGATGACCTTCAATAGTTACTGGAATTTTCAAGGTCGTTTAATAAGGGGTAATGCTGCGCATGTGCGTTTTTACCCTGGACCGAAAGATTCATTGCAACGATAATTATTGTTGAAGTGTGCTGCTCCTAAACTTCAAAATTTTTAAAACTTTCTACAATTTTCCCTAAAAAATCCACAGTGCTTTTGCAACTAAACGATATGTTAGCCCAAACGTGAAATGAATCACCATCACGGTTAACTGCAGAAAGTAGTCATTGTTCACGAATTCTTTCGCCCTTTGTTGTACAAGCATTCATTTGTCCGAAACACCCACAAAGTCATACACCAGACACTTCGATACATACAGTCTTGCTAATTTGCTAGGTATCATACTGCAACACGTACTTAGTTTTTTACAGTTTGGGCTCAATATTGGTACCCGACAGGTAAACAAACATGGATTAATGAGAAGCCCGAATATATATTGGTTAACATTGAAACACTCGGCTAATTTTGCGTGGTTCGACGTAGGGGGTCGTCCTAGTCATTCGGCAAAACAAGCGAAATTCTGAGATCTTTCTGTGTTCTTCTCCGATTATAAATTATTTTCATTAACTCCTGATCTCTTTGATCATTTACAGGCATTTCACCCTTCATATGCATGTAAGCTTAATCGCCTATAACAATGTTATACATGCATGTTTTAATGAAGAATTGGTTGTTTAGTTTCCTTACTCATCGCTCAACAGTGTAATGTTGTAAAACAGATCGTCTCGACTTTTATGGTCCAGCCGAAGTCTTATTTTTGATCCGTAATCAATTGTTTGGCCTCGATACTAGCAACCGGGTTGCCCACTTGCATGACTCACTTGTATTTATAAAAACAAAGACAGTACCACTAGCTATAGGATAAAAAAGTAATCATTGAGCAATGTAATTATTGCCCATCACATTTATTTTATTGCTAATCTATAGGATAGGTAAACAAAAGTTTGTTGACTGAGCCTAGTGGTCCATCTCTCACTATATTCCGGTTTTTTCTTGTCTAAACTTTAAACGATGTGGTTTTTGCTCTATATGCAGAAATATTTAGAATTATCTACTCGTGTTTGGCAACACAATTCTGTGTAAAAACAAGTGAGGTTGCTCAGAAGGCATTTCAGGTGGCAACCAATGAAACGCCGCGCATTACTCCTTGTGGCGTACATAATTCGAGAGGATTATAGGCGAACACAGTAGTCTACTGTCGTTTGCCACAGGTGCTTAGTTTTCAGGTTCATCTAACGTCATAATAACGGGAGATTATTTATCACTCGTTTATTTATGGTGGGTTAATGAACAAAACCACATAAAAGACCCTCACATAACCCCAAAACTTGTCCAACATGTAATCTTCAAAAATGGGTCATTGAGATGTACTTCGTCCAGTACGCCTCGGAGTTGTATTGCGCTAATACATAACACATAATTGATAATAATTTCTTCTTTGGATTTCTGCCAGACGCCCTACAAAAATTTACTCAGATGAATGCGATTTTGTGATTTTGCCGACAGACATAAATGTTAACAGCTGAGTAACGAGTGGTGTTGAAGAGTCGCTAAATCTACAAAAGGCTTAAACAGAAACAACAGTCAAAATTCTTATTTTTGACTAGAAGACAGTATTTCTCCAACCTTATCATTTTCAGTAGTTTGTTTGCTACTAGATACGAACTGAAAACGTTCGTCTGCTTTGTTTCCAGTCAACTAGCTTATTAATTTTTGGAGAAACTTGTGAGAACACGAAATACTGACACATTTTTTATATCGTTGTTAAAATTCGATGTGCTATCAGCTTGACGAGTTACTATTCTAAAAACAAATTAAGAAACTGGTAATTACGCGCTATTTCCATCTGTCGTTCAACGAAATTTGAGTGTTGGTGAACCGAAGAAGTAAAGCTCAAAGGTCTATTCGAAATGCTACAGAAATTTGTTGAGCACTAATAGACAATGTTGCATGACGTGAAACGTGAGTGGACTCTCTCCAACAAATTTTCGCAAAATCAGTTTGTTTGATGCGTGACGAAGCAATCTAGTACTTGTTTTTCCTAAAAGTCGGAATAGTTATCCCGTTTTCAAATGAATGTTACACTAAGCAGTCAGATAAGATTTAAGCGAAAATCAGGGATAAATTGATGATGTTCTGTTTGGGATGGTAATAGATTCAACTACATTGAACAGTAGAGTATCACTCACAAACGGATAATCTGAATGGGGTTTTGTACACACAGACTACATCGGCTATTCAATTAGATTACCGTCCTCACCTTATACAAATCAGTGTTCGGATAAACTATCGTTTAAGTTGTTAACAGATCAATAAAGAGGGTTCTGGTTTGTAGTAAACGATCCCTTTGTTGGACGGTACTTGAAATAATCTTAGGAGCCCAGAAGAGTACAGACTGGGGTGGTCATATTTTAACCCATTATGATGTGAGGTTTTTCAAGTTAAAAAAGCGAATGAATTTATTGTATATTGAGCTGAACTTTTACGAAACTCCACCTTCAAGGAAAACATATCGCAAGTTCATTAGAGATGAACGGGTTTCCTGAAGGAAGGTTACTGGTATCACGATACATTCGACATCACCTGCATTGTGCAGCCTGACAGAAATTGATGGTGCAAAACCACTCAGCCACGCAAAATTGATGGAAACGTCGGAAAAACTGTCCAGTTATGTAGCAATTCTATAGCATTTTAAGGGGCATGAATAATTGTATTTTTTATATGGCGAGCTGTTTCTCAAAAAGCTGTTTGCTTGAATGTAGATGTTTGTTTCAAGCGTATATCTATTTCAAACTGATTAATTTGCAATTCATTCTTTATCTCCTCAAATACCTTCTGACGTTTAGTTTCTGACTGTCTGCTTTCTGAGATGATAAACAACATACTTGACAGTGACGCTCATCCGAACATTTTCATTATAGCGAAATGCTCTTACACAAGAAATGTTTGACGCATAATGATAGGGAAACAATAA
>JTDE01000413.1:88021-125375 GCA_014338405.1 Paragonimus skrjabini miyazakii | reverse complement strand
ACTTGTAATCATCTATTCTGAATGTTGCACAGCTTTTGTTTTGAGTAAATTCGTGACAACAATACAAACCTTTTGAAGCTAAATCATACGACTATTGGCCACAATAACGTTGGACTATATTCTGAATAATTCTTAAACAGTGTAGATGTGTCCAGCGTACTCATCTTAAGTGACGAGGAAACAACCAAATTCTGGCAATTATAAAAGTATTATTTTTGGTAGACTATCCCTGTCAATGGTACGGGCGGCCTCATAAGCACGTGCACATACGTAAACAAAGCAAAGCGCCTGGACTCGATGATTAGCTGATTAACAATTAGTCACAGTCACATGACTGAATTAGGTCCCTACTACTCGTGTAACAGTTTGATTGAAGAGTGGCCTTGACAATGGTTACCTGTGGTAACCCAGGTTTCGGAAATAAAAATCTCACTTCCTGAAACCGTTGTGTTTCTGAGCTTCTGAATCACATAAATAGTTCGGTTGTTGGCAGGATTCAGTGAAGTAACTCGGGTAGAAATTATAGAGCAAGATTCTTGGAAAGCAGGTTTCTCAGGAAACAAGCATGTTTCTACCTTTACTTGTAAAAACGCCAACGTAAAGGGATATATAACATTGTTAACGCAATAGAAAAGTGTCAGACGCCCTGTAATATCTTACAACTTGTGACAAATGAAAATTCTCAACAATTTTATTTTAGGACAAAGACGAAATCGGTTGAAAATAGCTGAGAATATAAGGGTTACAGAATCCAAAATTGTTTGCAAAACTTTTACCTAGAAGCCCGTTTACAGCTGTCCATTGTGGGGAAGAGACCATTCGTGATGTCATTTCAGAGAACACACCTGTCATAGGGCAAAATCCTCTCTAGAATTTGTCAAAGGTGTTATGGTGACCCAGTATAAAAACAAAACATGAATAAGTCAGTTTTTGGAACGTTTATGGCCAACCGCTACAATCAGTGAGAATGCTTTCAACGTACGCCTGTAAACATAACGGATGTAATTTTGATTTGTATATAAAGTTTCTGGTTACTGGATGGCTACCTGGTTACTACGTAAGTTGTATACACGAGAATGTACTGATGGTTGGATCCTCACTCCAAAAATAGTTTCCTGAGCAAGAAGTAATTGATCGCGAGCTTACTAAATGAAGTCATTCCATAGTACAGCTTACTTTGCAAAAATGCAGTGGAGTCAGAATCTCCTAAATAGATGTTTGGTGGCACAGCTAACTGATCCAGTATTCTATGCGGAGCTGTTTTTATATCAACACCGCGGACAATACTGAGACTTATAAAAATCGTATTCATCTATGCTATCAACAGTGGAGTTTTTCAGTTTGCGTCCGGGCTTGGCATTTCTTTTTACGGTATCAGTAGAATTGTAGCAAATAATATCGTTTGAACCGGTAGAACAAAAGTATACCTGATTCTCTAGGTCGCCTTCACGGTTTTACTTCACACAAACGTGTGTAAGACGTAAGACGCTTATACTAAGGTAGCAGACAGCAAGTGAATAAACGAAACTCACTCATAAGGCATGACAAGAACGAACACTTCAATATTTTGCACACAGTGAACTGAAAGACAATAGATTGTTCGTTGATAGCCTACAAAACTTACAATACAGATTTTCATACCCACATTTAAACTTGTATGTTTCAAGTGAATTTTGAAGTACGGCTGTTAAACACGACGGTGTGTTGGGTTTCGTTGATAGTACTGTTAAATCAATAAAAATGGAAAGCGGATTATTCTGATCAATCCAAGTACAAGGATCTGTTGGCTCCCTCAGATTGCATCTTTAGACGCAAGTGTGTTTACGTCTGAAAGTCTGTGAATGTGAGCTAGGAAACACATAAGTGCCCAGAAAACATTCGCACTGCGCCTTCGCAATGGAAGTTTGATTTGACTGTAAACAATGAAATGATAGACCTTAAGAGACCTGAATGAAATTTATAATCATGCAAACACTGGAGATTGAAAATGACCCAAGCGTGACAAACTTAAGCAAATCTTCCCGAGGAAGTTTTCTTTTAGAGGAAAACAAGCTTTTGCTTTGTCGCGAGTCACTTGTGGTGAAGTAGTATTTAGTGGGGAAGTTACATAAGTTACAGTTGTAAACGGACAATCTTTTGGAATTTTCTTTAGTAATCTCATCTGCTTGTTAAGTTTTGATCAAATGCGCTTTCAGTCACTGAATATTCCGACTGAAGACATGTGCATACTGTCTGCACAATCAACAGGTACATTATATTACGATTTTTTCTAACGCGATACCTCTACGGTTGAGGTATAATCATAGGCGAAATCCAGAGCAGAACGTAAAATTCCGGATAGTCGAAAGGGATCGGTTGGATTGGCAAACCATTTCAAGCTGGAAATATATATATATATTTACATACATGTGTATAATGCGCGCAAAATCTGTGAGAACAAATTCGAATTACCTTTTCAGTGGTTTTCTGAAATCCAAATTGTTAGCAGAATTGTAGAATATACAGTGACTTGCGGATGCTTGCTAATCACCAATTAAAACCACCTGTGTACAAATATCTTCCACCTGCGCTTAAGAAGACTGTCAAAAACTTTGCTTGTTAGGTGTTATTTATTGCTGGGAAGAATAGATACTTTTCTGCCACCTGTCGGAATGAGTCTTCAAACGAATGAAACCGTGCAGTAAAGGAAATATGAACAACACGAAATCAACCCAAAAAACGTTGAAAATGATTTTGCGTACAGGTGAGCTCTCAGCAGTTTGATAGCGTTCTTTTGACCCGAGGAAAGTTTATGTAGTCAATAACTTACGCTCAGTTAGTGAATGAGACAAAACGAAGTAACCACACTAGGGACACTGAAAATGGAGGATAGGAGGAAAAATAGAAATCCATAAACAGAGATGATTACACAAGGTGGAAACTGTTCGCCGCGTCGTTAAGTTCAGTGGGAAAAGGCTTGTTAAACGAGCGGGCAGATAATAATTTTTGTGGATGGGAAATTAATGGATCGAAAGTTCAACCATCCTGTATAAACTGTAACCAGTCCGTCGTACTTCCAGTTAAACATAAATACTGTGCGGAAATGAGCAAACAGACGTTTGGCATCTTTGGATACATCAGCTTACATAGACAATGTGCAAACGGACTGTAAAAACCAACTATTTTGGAAATGTATGACATAAAGCAACAAGCATCCGTTTTCATTCACGCTGACCGTATGCCAACTTTCGTGTACTCTATTCGGAACTCATACAACCATACCGTGAGGAAGAAATTGCCCACCACTGTGTTTGATTATACATACACAGATTGAACTGATCCTTCAGAATGCCCATTATCACTATGGAATGATGGTATTCCCTAGTTTTATAATAAACATTTGAACACATTCTGTTTTTCACACATATTCTCTGTTTATTTACCAAAGCTACTAATAACAGTGTCTGGATAAATCGATCTCCACTAGTGATGATTTAAGTGTTAGTTACTAATTGCGAATTTTGCAGCGTACAGCTGGTAAGATGCAGCAAAACTCACTTCAAGCAAACTTCATGCGGTTCCTTGCTTGCTCTTTCAAATTGATTTAGAGAAACAGTTTTTCTATAGTATGCGTTTGTCAACTAGAATCAAGGTTGCAAACAGGTGTTTTCAACCATGAGTTGAAACAAGGGACAGTCAGCTTTAAGCGTTGCAGTACAGAACTAGATGTATCACGTATTTGTATTTGTTGATCAGCGTCTAAAGACTGCAGTGGGGGAGAAAAAAGAGTTAGTGGGTGATTTGACGTCCGTTGAAGTGGTAATCATCATTTAGGCTGTAAACACTTTCCAGATTACAATTGTACGCCTGTGGAAGATTCAATCTGTTACCAAGATATTCTCGAATACGTAGTGGAGGGAATTTAATCGGATTGTAATAACCTTTGAGACTGTCACTACATCATCTCCGAACTTCTTCAGATATATCACACAAGCTCATCAGTTCGGCTGAATAAGTCAATTGTGTTGGTCACTTTATTTTAATCACTAAGGTTCACATACAGAGAGGATGAGCAACCCTTCAACTATTATATAACCTTCATCGGATAGCGTTGTCGACTGAGTTCCCTTAATCGCCTTGTGTAGTGAAATCACAAAAGCAAACAAGATGATACGCATCGTCAGAAACAGTATGAGCAGATAATACATCTTCCAGTTCACGACAGAGTGAACTAATAAGTGAAATTGGTTTCACTAATTGCTACGCTAGGTTTTATATTCATTTTGTCAGAAGAAAAATTTCGTCCCAAATAGACAGGAGTATGGACTTATCTGTGTTAACCAATTGCATTTCAGTTACTTTATGTTTTATACCATAGTTTTGAGAATACCCTGTTCTGGATAGTCACTTTTATAAAGTACGTTATGAAGAAATTGTCTTTTGCTTGCTGTAATGTCATTAGAATGTATTGTCCAGGCTTTGCAAATCAGATACTAAATTAGATTCTTAACTGTGTACATACATTTCCACTCACATGTTAATATTTCAAAACTGAATTTCGATCAGATTTCCGGTGTGTCATTCTCTCCTGTTGAACTGATATGCACCCGTCTATAAACACAAGAACCAGAGGTGACACATGCTCTTAGTTAAAGTGGATGTTAATACAGACAATGCTGAAGTACACCATTATTTAACTGGAACTTCTTGGTCTACTTGTGACAAAGCTATTGGCGATAATGATACATTTCATCAGATACATGCATTGTACATGAAGCTCAAACTAAGTTCCAGAAGTAAGTAAGATTTCAGACCATAGGGCTGGACACTTTTTAAGGGAATGTTATTCTAACTGGCCCTGTGCACATGGATGACGCACGCGTCATGCGTGTGACATACGTTTGCCAGCATTTACTATTTCACACTCATCCTTACTTCACGTATTTGCGTGATTATTTACCCACAAGTGTAGATAAACCTCACCAAACTTTCTGTACACAGATACACATTCTAAAATGTTATGGCAACGTCTTTCATTTCCGTGACCTCTGTTCTTGCTGTTGCTCTTATCGATTGGCATTAGATTATCTGATTAGATTATCTGATTATCTGATTTGTGACACTGTGATCCGCCAAGGGCTTTCAGTTGATCGTAGATTAAACACGTGATCAAATCAAAGGTGCATATGTAGGTCATCATCTGGCTTGATCATGTGGTTAGTGTGTTGTTTATTAGATAATGTCCGACTGATTGGAAACAATGGTTGAAAAACTAGCTGTTTTTGCAAATGTACTCAGCTGGAGCCCGATAAACGAAGAATTGCACAAAAATCCATGAAAACGAGGTTAGCTATATTCTTTACCTGTTAAGCACGTGATCACCGTTGAATTTGACCTTTTTAAAGACCGTCTATTAAAATTCAAAGTTCGACTGAAGCAGACACCAGGGCTGCTGTTATTCAGGTTTCCGGTATGACTGTATCGCTTTTATATGAAAGGCAGCAGTTCAGATTTTAAAATGCCGACCTAACAAACTTATAAAGCTATCCAGGAAAAGTTGACATTCTACACACTTTCATCTGGGACTTTGGGCGCCTGCACTCACCTACGAATCCCCGTGGGTCTGAGGTAAACAGGGGTGGGTTATTAACAACAGTTCCGGCATCTGTCATCGGTTTCGTAGGATGTCACTACGTCTCACTGGGTACTATTACCCGATGAGCGAAGGCAGCTACAAAAACCGTCACATGAAATCGGCACATATTAACCTATAAACACATACTACGTATGCTGCACTGTTGTCTAAGATTTTGTGAGCTTACAACGGCACAGCAGTTCCACATAAAAATACCTCGAAGTATGTCACAATGTGACCGAATAATTAGGTATTTACCTAAGTATACAAATATACTCATTTACCAAATAAAAGATGGAAGCAATGTTTTCAGCTGGTTATCATTCGGTTGCATTCTATTTCGGAGGTTTTTTAATTGGACCGTCAGGACAGAACTGAATTTTCCACATAAAAGCAGAATGTGCAATTTAGGCAAAATGCTGATTTAAAACCATTAAGAAAACGCGAAGAACAGGCAAACTAGAGTTTGCTATTGAATTCTGGAGTGATGACAGACTGTCCATTGTTATATAGTTGCCAATATCAGATGACCAGTTCCTAAACATATCCTGAAAATACTCCCTTACTTTGCGAAAATATAAGGTTAACCATTTCTTCTACCAGTATATTAATACACCTTACTAGAGTGTCAGGAGTTCAACTAAATCGGAGAATAGCCTCACAGTCAAATAAACGTTTAAACTGGTGCACTTCAAACAGACGCAATTTTTTAATTGTTTCTTTTGCAAGATTTTATCAGAAGGAAGCTGTCTAATTGCTACGTTATTCTAAGTTGGAACCGTGATTATGTTTTTGCAAAGTACTGTCAGAAATTCATAATTTATGTTTTTTCTCCTCTTTTTATGGAATTTAGTCTAAAACGCAGCTTTCTCATACAACCGTATAGGAGTTAAGCAACAATGTAACTGAAATTGACAAAGTTGGCCGTGGTGACGACAATACTGGTGGTTAGCATTCTGCAACTCTTTTCCTACAGAAAGATAAGCTTCTATCATGTATGCTTAGTGGCCACCGGTTGACAAATCTAATTTGCTACCCGTTCAAACCATTACACCTAAATAGTTGTTTATTAGGACAATTCAGTCTATTTGTTCGTCCAAATAGATGTGATTCAACACATTGTTCACTTCACTTGTTGGTGCCTAAATCCATTTTAGAGCAAACTTTGCTTCGTGGCACTTACGACGCGCTTAACCAAGCATTTCAGCATTGAATAAATACAAGTAGGTTTCACTTCAAGTGCTATGCTCACAAATTAGGATCTAAGCAGCGCTGAGCAAAACTGTTCGAAGCAAAAACGTAGAGCATGTAAAGGCAGCTAGGAGTGTAAGGAACTCCCGAATACACAAATGGTTCATTGACCATGGCTGTCGGTTATGCAACCTGGTACCTGTAACCATGAAATAGAACTGTAACGCTATCAGCAACCTTATTTTCTTCATTGCCCATTAGCTTGAGTCGTGGGTAATCCATTGTATTTAAAAAGGATTAATGTGGTCCGAACTTCCGTTGAATTCGCAATTTGTAAACTGTACAAATCGTTGTTTTCGAACAGTCCCTTTATCTGTTTACAATTAATTAAAGTGTACACGATTTACATATGACAGCCAGAAAATGTCACATAGATCAGTGAACGTCACACATATTGAATGAACTGCGGTCTACTTTTAAAAGGCAGCGCAGTTGGGAGGTGGGCTTAGGTGTCACCTATGGCTAACAATGTCGAATTGCTCACGGTTGTCCAGGTCCCAAATAGCTTTGAGATGAAAGGCCAACTGAGGTAAGTGGTCAGCACAAACTGCCGTGGCACACACAGACATAGACCATAAAGTGCGAAAGCAATGGCTTCAGCTGCTGATCAATCTGGTGATCTACTTGACGGACATTGTAAATCCTTAAAAACTTAGTCCCGTTTACTTCAACGGCTAGCATCATTCAGATATGAATGGAACAGTTACAGTGTCATTTTTGGAAATGTTCTTCATTCCGTTCCGGTTGTGGCCCTGTGGTCTTCCCAACCTAACCAGCTTGATAACAACAGTTGAGAGAATAAACCGAAAATAGGGAGAAATCCTATGCATACTTTTTAAACGTTAGCTTTAGGATAAAATAGACATTAGGCAACCTGATAATTCGTGTAGTACGATGACAACTCTCAGTTGCGTTCGTCAGTCTACGACCGAACATTTCACTGTTGACCTGCTTTAAAGTATGGCATTTTTTCCACTGTTTAAACGACTTTGCTCTTACTGTTGGAATATACACCCGTATCTGGACTTCTCTCAATTATATATTCTCAATAAACACTTACTGAGTGAATTTTAAATCGCCCTATATTAATACTGATTTGTGGACCTTTTGTACACCATTAATAGGCCAATCGACCGGGTTAATTTCTACGTCAGTTGTGCAAATGTTTACGTTGAATAGTCCATGTTTTATTTCGAGGGACTGGTCTGCGATTTGATCCATCTGACTGGTCAACCAAATATATTTCTGAAAATGATAGTTTGTTGTCATGTTACATTTCGCTCAGGAGCAGACTGCGAAGAGTATTATTGCAATGGGTGGTCACTTTGTGGAAACCAGACAGAAAGTCTCATTCAAATAGTATGCTAAAGACGTGCGATTGATGAAACTGTTGTGGAGTTCAGTGGCCTGCAGTTTTACCATGTAAGTAGTGGGCCTAGAATTAAACCCACTGCTATTTCAGCCTTTATTCTTTAAAACTCTCTGGTAATCCTGTACTCAGCAGTAAACGTGCAAGAAACACCAACCTCTTCACGTTTCTCGTGTGATGCGGATAACAGTTTAATTATTGTTTATGTATTTTCACGTGGTCTCAACAGCTTTTAGTGGTATGTTGGTAACTGGATAGCTCGTGTACAAGGAACTCATTTGGCTCCTGACCTTTGTTAAATCAGCCGGGTCTACCGAGACAATGTGCCCTCAGGTTAAACACAGTTCGAATACGATAATTTCAGTATCTTCCCTAATTGCCGGACTGATATTGTGAATTTCGCTCGCACAGTGTTTGCTACAACGGCCAATTTTAGGAAGATCATATAGACGTGGAAGAACTTCTGTGTAGGTCTGACGCAATCATCAGTAAATTTGGATCACGTCAGTTAACAGAGCAGTTTCTACAGAATTTTCTCCACTGTTGTTGCTTTGTCTTTGTTCTTTCTATCTTCTTGAAACTTCAAGTTGTCTGACAGAACCGACAACCATTTAATAACGCAATGAATTTTTTCGATTAAAATTATTTTTTCTCTTCCGTCCAGATTTGTCATTAAGATACTCTGGTCAGTTTGAAAACAGCTATGTACTGCGTTGTGGTTTCAGTAGATCGCAGTTCGCCTTTTTGTTTGCAGGTAATTCTATTAGGCGTTCACAAAAACAAAGATACCGTTCCCAGCATTATTTCATGATATTGGAACCAGTCCATCCATATGCCAATACATGTTTTTAAACTAAGCTTCCGTACATAATCCGTTAGGTTTATCTTTCGAAGGACAACGTCTTCATTTCATTGATAACGCCTCCAACACGACTTGACTCAATTCCGCAGATGAATAATTGTAAATAATTTGTTCTGATCCATCGGAAATCACACTCTACATTTCGATCAAGCTATTCGGTTAGTAAAATCGGAAAACATCTTAACGTACGAAGCATATTGTTCTTGATTTTCAAAACAACGTGTTTTATGCTGGAGATAGCCGATCAACAGTTTTTGGTCTCAACTGAGTACATAGTATACACAGTTTGTCAACTGCTATGTCTTCAACTCTACGATTCAACTAAGTCTGAGAAAAATAGAAAGAGGTATAGTTGATTTGAACAATTGAGTTGTAATCAATATATGTCACGTCGCATTATAAGACCGTGCGTGAAAACTCTTTTCAGAATGACAAACCAATTCGTGAATAATAGTTTCATGAAGCCGAATGTAGGACAGGATGTGTACTGTAAACTCAATACTGTCAAATCCCAAGTGGCATCGTTGCAAAAGTCGGTCTTAATTGAAAGTTGATGTGAATTTCACTTAGCTTACGGGTTGTGACCTTGAATTGCACAACTGTTAAAAATGCTCGTTTGACTACAAACTACAATACTGATTTTATGCGCATCTACAAACTTTACCAGATACGGTTTATTGAACCTAGACAGGATAAGTAGAAAGTTGACACATGTAACATTCTAAAAGACAAAATAGACCGGAAGACTGACCGGACAGCTCACAGCAGTTCACGAGGACTAACGCATACAAAGGTGATTTGGAGGTCATTTCTCAGTTTTGACATCTTCAAATATGCCACCCATGTCTATAAACAACAGTCAGTGACAGACTTTCTTTCGATCCGCTACGAGTTTTCATATTGTCAAGTTTGAGTACTACCTTATGTTTACAGTCGGTTATCGGTCCACCTGTGCAGTCGGTGGGTGATTGCTGATGAGTAAAATTTATAGACCCTTATTAATGGCGATCGGTTTATCATATACCATCAGTGAACTAGTCACTTTTTTGCGTCTGTGTTTTGCACATAAGGGCCTGCTTGTTGTGGGTATTAGTGAGATTAGCCTACATGGGTATTTGTAATTTGTATGTTGTCAGAATGACGGTTGTGAAAAAACGACGATACGGGAGAGATTGATTCATTCAAGAAGGTTGCGTAAGAAGATTTTAGTGGACCCAGATCAGTAGCACTATCTGCTAGTAGAAATAATGATTGAGCTAGATTCCGCTCAGTAGTACAGAGTCCTCATTTTGGGACGATTCTGTAATTTACCGAACCACAGATTTAGTTTGCGTTGGTAATACAATCTGCTGTCTTACGTTCATGTCCTCGAACGTAGTTAATTTGCCCCGTTGATCCCTTCAATACTAAGTGAGGTGTTGTTGCAAACCTATCCATAGTTCATCTTGAAAACACATATATGTTGAAGTTGGGCTACTTAAAGTGAGAAACTAAACTGTTTTTATGTAATGAGTGAGTGGATAGTATTGCTGTATACTGGTTAACAGCTGTGTTTTACCAAGGTTGGTCGTTAAAATAGCATTCACACAAAACTTTCTGCCTGTCTTCTATAAACAAAACCATTCTACAATAGATTTTTTGGCTTTCGTACTCAAACCAGAGTTTGATAACACGTTCTACATTCACCGTGATAGTGTCACTACACTTGAAGATTCACACGCGATCACTTACACGTAAAGCTGAAAGTATGCTAAAGCAAACTCTCTGTACTGGTGGCTTCAGTTAACGCTTTGATGCTCTTCGTACTTTCATTTGAGAAGCTAAAGTGTCCTTTAGTCCAAGATTTTCATTCTGAATGAATTTTTTCACCGAACGACTAGTCAGACGGAGGACTGTATTCGGTCGATCGTCGCCATAGTATATTTGGGTTTGATCAAGGATAACCAGCCGCACTACACATTAGATAGCCGATAATTCCTCTAAATCTAAGTGTCGTACTGGAGTTTGTGGCCCACTAATTTTAATGAAGAACGAAATTTCGAAGGACTGAACGTTGTCCCGTACAAAATAAGAGAATGTACAACATCCAGATAGTTTCTGACATAAAGACCTTGGTATTGATTATTCTTTAACATTTTAAAGATTCAAGCTGAAAGGCGTTAAAAAACACAAGTGGAAGCAATTATGAGACGTCAGTAATATTATGTGCGCGCTTCACTTGTTCATTATTTGTGTATATCTATTTGAAAATGACAGTTATGACTATAAACTGAACCTCACTGTAAGCTGACAGAAACCTCATAATCATATCAGCGTTTCGTTTGACCACTACGAACCAAGCAATGTACTCGAGACTCACTCTTTTCATAATTAATCAGTAGAAAATATTCTTACCACTACGGAGATTAGAACTGAAATCAAAGTTAACAAAGTAATCGCACTGACAACAGCGCGACTGATATTATGAGCAGCACTACCGGATTAGCCCGTGCACATCGTTAGCTACACCGATTTAGGAATGATGTTCAAGTTGTCCACCACTAACTGCTGGAAATAAAGTAACTGTTCTGATATGTTCAGTCGACTACTTCACTGTTTGCTTCGGCACAAACAAACACTGCGGAGAAATTTACCTGGAGCACTGAGGAACTTTGATCTTTTTGAAAATCTTCTATTTAAATCTGAATGCTCCGAGTGTGTGTAAGTAATTTACATCAATCAATGATTCAGAATATTCATCGGGACTCAGCTAACGGTCCGTAAACGGTTGGTGCCAGTTAGCACTAGTGCAGACAGATAATGGCAGTTTGCAAGCTAAACACAACCCGTTGATTGACTCTCGTCAATGGAAGTGTAATAAGTAAGAACAGAAAGACGGTGTATGTTTGAGCTTAGGTTTACAGTAGCTATACAGTTTTAAAACCAAATCGTCGAAACATTCCAGGCCTCCACAACATCAAACACATTTTCACGACACACAAGTTTTTTAGCTAGTTCAAGCATTACTGGTACTTTTTTGCACAGCATCAAGTGAAGATGATTAGATTTGCATTCAACTTCCATATAAAAAGTCAGTTTTTGCTGACCAATTAGTAACCTTACAACTTAAAATAGTTTAGAGAATACCATTGCAAAACCTTCACGTCAGGCAGGTTGTAAACTGGATATGTATGGCTTGAGTTATACAACCCATAGTATTATGATCTTTCCATTAAAAGTGTTTGTTCTGTAAATATTGTTTCCTGAAACATGTTATCAATTACGTTTATTTTTATGACAACGTGTTTGTAGTGAAAACAGCCGTTGGATTAGGTGCTCTTGAAGTATGCATGTTCAAAAACTTAGTATCTGATTAAGAAAATTGGTTTTCTAGCACTTCAGCTCAGTTCTGTATAATCTATAACACCTGATACTCTTCTAGCGATCCGTTTCAGCAACGAACTAAGCAACCACAGATGGTTGTGTTGACCGTGTTACTCTCATTTCTTGTGATCAAAGGAAAACAGAGGTAGATGCCTTGTATCATCCCAGGAAATCAATAAAGGTTATTTGTTCAAAACGAAATTCTTTTAAAGCCGGTGCTACATTGCATACAAACCCGTTAGATTTGTAAGATTTCACCCGATCATGGGCAAACTGGGGGCTAGCTGTTAATTGTCATCTAAGATAATGAAGGTGATATCAATCCTTAGATCCTGGTGTCCAGGTTAAATGTTTTTTAGTTGTACAATATGGGGTAGTACGGAAAATCATCGTCTTCAAATACATCCACCAATTCAGTCTCGCGGTTAAATGTACTTGAGCTGCCATCGTGCAACAAGTCAAAATTGCAGGCGTACCCACTGTTCTTGAGGTTAGGTAACTATAAAAGTGCATGAACTATAATTGTGAATCATTTGCGGAACACGCGAAGGCAAAATCTGACAGCAAGCAGTCGCTGTTTGTGTTCACTCAATGTAACAACAACAATCTATCCTGTTAATCAAAACAACTGTGTTATTATTGGTAGTGGTTACACTGGTAGCAACAGAATGGGTTTCGAAACACATTATTTATCGGTCCAGGATTGAGAACATTTTTTAGGTCAACCGAAGTGTTGTATAATAAGTCCGACAGTTTCACGGGCACAGTTTCGGCTTTTTTTGTTTCTTACTCGGTATGTATGTCACTAACTGCACACTCGATTGTGTGTATTAGAAAAGGACCAGAGGGGTGTAGGGTGTGTACAACTTTCCGGTATAAGTTGTGCTAGAAACTTTGTCTGTGGACCGTAATTACATGAGTTCCTAATCAGTACACATATGCATAACAGGAGGTTCACACATTTCGATCTCAGCAATTCACGTGACCGATAACAATGTCATCATCCACATGTAAGTTGACACGAACGAGGGGTGAATACTGACTTGTCGGAACCTTGCGCTTACTTGCTTCTGATCCATTTCGTGTGGGATGGAATGACATCATAAATGTCAAATATAAAAGATAATTTTTAAACTCTAATGAATCTGTCAATCCTACAAAGTGATCGTGTTATTTTAACACAGCGAGCGACCTCAAGTTGATTACTAGGAGAAATTAGAGACAAACGTTTTCTTTTAAAAGTATTTGGAAATAACGCTCTAGTGCCTCAAGTAAATGAACTACACAAGAGACACCAACTGAAAGAAATGGTAAACATTTGGACAACAGTCATCTAATACCTTGTGATTATTAGCTGTGTGAGACTTTAACTACGTGCTAAACAACAGCACCTGTCTCCTTAATGGGCAAGCAAGTTGGTTTCTGTGTCTTAGTAGTCGATTCTGTGAGCATGGTAATACTCATGGCTAGTTTTCAAGGCTTCTTACAATTTTCTGTCACGTCTGTTACCAAGAGGTCGGCTGGCTACTCCCTTCTGCTTTGAAACAAACAAAAGCCATATTCCTCTCAAGTTATAAGCTAGCTGAAAATATATAACATGAATAGAACCACCCAAGTGAACCAATTAGATGCAACTATCCGGTTTTGAAAGCTTTCTGCTTAAAACACCCCCAACAAACGATATTCACACCTGTAAGCTTAGAAACTGAAAACAAAAGAATTTATTCAAGCTGATAAACGCTTGCATTTGAGAGTTACAGAAAAATGTATAGACGGTCGATTTTTTCATTGTTCATTACTATCAATTGGCAAATTTCCTACTTTTTCCGAACTCCGGATTTCCAAAGATATGTACCACCAAGAGTACTGTTATATTTAATTCGCTAACATATTAAATGCCATGTATGACTACTTGGTGATTAGTACTAGCTCATATTATTATACAGTAAAACGGAAAAGAGCTGCTTACCATATCGCCACATTAAACAGAAACTTAGGCGATTATGGGATTTGTGAATAAAGAATTTTCGAATAAACTGATGTGTAACGATGATTTGAGGAAAAAGATGGTGAGCCACGGCTGTAAGCCAGCGAAATTAAGAGCCCATAGTTGAAAAGAATAATACATTGACCAGGTCATGAGAATATTCACCGCATTGAAAGAAAAGGTTTTGTGAAATCTAGGAACCTAGTTCGATCTTACAAAAAACTCAATCAATTTTGTTACGTTTTGCGAAGTAAAGAGGTGAATTAAACATCACTCACAATCGATCACAGCTGTCGCATTCCCATGATCATTCCATTCGGCCACTTTGGAAAAAAACAACTAGACCCGAGTTTCCTTCTCATTATAGATTGTCATTAGTGCATATCCTTGCCACAGCCGAGACTAGAACTCCGGTCACGCTTCATGAGACAACCATGTTTACCACCGCGCCATTGACCTCACATTAGGCATGGCCGAATTATCATATGCAAACGCTCTACCATCTTCGCTTGTGAATAGAGAACAATTTGCCCGATCGCCTTGAGAAAAGGTAGCAATTGTCCTGTTAACTAAAATCGATAACCCCGGGTTTAGGAATTCTAAGACAGTTCGAGGTCTCCGAGATCAATAATCTTGCTAGGCGGTATTCTAGATTACTGATGAGTAGTCGGGGATTTGAGTTATGTTATGTAGAATGTTCTAAGTTTTAAGTTGACGTTTAAATTAAGATTAACGAAATCCCGGGCTACTCAACAAAAACCAGAACCAATCAGAATAATTCGGTAGTTGGAAACGATTGATTCGCCGAACTGAGGTTGAAAGTGGACTACGTTATTTGTGTATGTATGTTTTCGACTCTCTCTTCATTGACCTTGTTCATCTTTGCTGTGTAACCGCCAAAACTGCGGCATATATCTAACAGGATGAGGCAGATTTCATCAAACAATAAAACGTGCAGGCTTTTGTATATTTTGTCCTGTTCCCAAGTATGGTTTAGCATCACACAAAATGTAAAAAGCGCGTTTACTATCGGTTGGTTGACTCTGATCTGATGAAAGGAGGAAAAGGGTCTCGCTCTTAGTTCAGTCTTTTTTATGCTTACACAACCTGAATACTCAATGACTGATGGTGCATGGAGTAATGTATTGTTGCTGTAGCTGTTACTGCCTACTTCTCGGCACCAGTCGTTTAAGTGATCTTTGATAAATACCACTCATTCATCCAGTCTGGCTCTCATTTGGCTCATCCCAACTCAATCGAGCTTGACCTGCTGAACGTCAGACACCAAAATCTTTTGATAGATTAGAGTAGGGAGAGTGGGCCAATTGGTCCGTCTTAGACAGTTAAATAAAAATTTGGGGGCGTACATAGTGAGGGATGAGTTATTCTGTTCATCAGCTGCTACCTGATTGATCAGCAATCACAGACTGATTCTTTTGGATCAAAATGTCACTGTTTTGCTCACCAATCCTCGATCATAAAACCGTTTGTTACTGGTAATGTTCATCTTGCATAATGAGATATTTCAAGAGTATTTTGCTGTTGGCTCTAGATAAGGCCCTGCACTCAAGTCGAAGCAGCAATACTTTGGGGAAATAACATACCTTTGAATGCGTATTAATGGGTACTTTGTTCATATTTACCCAATTAATTATATTACTCGAGATATGACATCCGGTGATTCGTGTGAAAATCCATTAACCGAACAACGAATATCACTTAACAAATGCCCTCCTACGCGAGAATCACTGAGAAAGGAATGCAACTGGGTACAGTACAGCCAAATGTTTGGGCGGGTTATGTCCTTCATCCTATTAAACCACAGCGTTCTATCCAATGTTAACTAAACATGATGTAGTATTTTGTCTATGGGCATATGTATGATTTATGTGGGCAATATTGTACAAACCATCTCACTCATTTTCTGTTCAGCAGGGTAAGATATGGTAGAATGAAAATAACATTTTGAGATAATCATTCCTGGAAATCACAGACAATTTTCTTCAAAATTATACGAGCCAGTTTGGAGTAGTTTCTTCATCAGTCAACTGGTATATGTGAGCTTAAAGTTAACTCTGAGTCTTATTCAATATTGGTTCGAGTTAGCTGACAAGTAACTAATTAATTCAATAACAGCAACAACAAATTAAAAATCTTTGATTTGATGGTAAATTAAAAACCGATATCCAGAGGTCTTCGTTTGAATATACAAACTGAGAAAATATGCGAGATTTTGTGCACACTGCTCAAAAAGCCTTCACTTACAGTCGATTAATGTTGTCTTTTTTGGCCCGACATATTCAATGACATATTATGATCCTTATCTGTGGTGCGACGAGAAATATATTTTTTGGGAAAGACCAGAAGTTACATTGGACGCCCAATAACAGTGCCATCTATAGAATGGACATTTCAAATACCAAAAACAAGCAAACTTTTACTGCAGTCTGTGCATCATATGGGATAATAACAGATTCTGTTTACCAACTGGTCTGCTTGGTCGACGGTATTGATGTGGTGGACCAACCGAGTAACAAATTAACTGAAAATAACCGCTTTTGTATTAACGCTAACCAATAGAAATCTATGCCGAAGCATTCGGATAAACGTACTTCGGCTATCAAAATATAGAACACACAAGATTACGGTTTGATATAGGTAAGTAGTATATCGAGCTTTTTAACTCAATTATACGACAAATAATCGGTATTACAGCATGTAGTACATGTGGGTACGCTGACTGTATACACTCTAATCCTGTTATTCAGTCACTTAGGACAGCCAGAATCAATGTTGTGACTTGACTATCAGTGAAAAGTTCACAATTTTACAATTCGTATGGTTTACTATCGATCTTCCTCTTGCGTTATAAACTATCTGCCAGGCGTAAAATATGCCATGCGGTGTGTCTGGTTGATAAGGACGATGAACGCGACACATCAAACTGTGCCACGATAAGTTTAGGTAAAAATAGTTTTCACACGTCAATATTGCTCTGCCCGATCAATCGACAATAAGCTGTCCATTAAACTCTAAATAAACAAACGTTTATTGGTTTTTCAAAAGTGTACAGGTTAGTTCAAATGATTTGCTACAATCTAAGTTACAATATGCGTCTTGGACACGGATTCAATAGTGACTGTTGTGGGATCAGAAAACATCGTTTTGAATCACATCTTGTTGCAGTGTTTTGTCAGCATTTCGTAGCTACTGAGTAAAGCATGCACTGCAAGTAGTGAGGTTCAGCATTACGCATTAATTGCCAGTAAGACTTTTTAGACTGGACTAGATTAATCAATCCAACTTTACTGATAACGATAGGTCAGAAATGGTATTTATGAACTAAAAGTTACTTAGTCTGGAACAAAATAATGGGCTATGATTTATCGATCATCAGTTGACACATTTGACCAAAAATAGACATTTTGCGTAATGTATGATAGGATGTTTTCGAAGCAAAAGGCCAACGTTCAAGTTACTTTTTCTCAGGAATATTCAGAACCTGGATACAAAAGGCTAATCTGCAGTTTTTGACAACCTAACGAATCAAAGCACTTGGTGGCAGAATTCGGTTTAGATGCTGGAATGAACTGCTTTGGAATGCAAGTTTTTATCACCAGTAGTCCCCAAAAGGAAATGTTTGGTAATGTTTCCGTCACCCATTTATCTGACGGTTCGATTATGTCCTGTCTAAAAACAGATTTGGATCTACCGATGAAGTTCTGCCAAATGAAATGAAATTCCAGAGCATACCGGAAATTTGGCCGCCCCTAGGAGCTATCAGATAACGCAACCGGGTCAAGCTGTTCGTTAAAACCAAGGAGGCTACAACTTGTTTTTTATCATCATAAAAACCCTGTTGATTTTTGAGTGTCACGGGCTTCTCGTTGCCAAAAGGCAACACGCTGTAACGTTAACTCTGTAATGATTCTAGTGAGCATCCAAAAGTATGGTTTTCTTTCAACATTTCCGTGTTGTAAGTATTTACGTGAACTTCTTTACGTACGACTTTAAGCTGAAATAAATACAAATGGTAATATGAGATTCTCATTTCTTCACAAAATGCAGAGCGTTCCTGACAATTGTTTTGGATAATTTATCACCACCTTTAAAGAGTTTTCAATGAAAACTACAGAGCATTCGAGATGTTCAAATGGTTAAACTCAATTATTGCAGACAACACCCACAAACATTAGTGCGAATTTTTTTAAGAGAGCAGTATGGACCATTGAGTTTTAACAGTGTAACGAATTGTTTACATTGACAAAGCACTCTGTTAGATAATCTGATAACAATCGCATCAGTCACGAGCAAAATCCACTGCATTGAATTAATTGACTAGAACAATGTAGACTGTGCGAACTGCCTTTGACATATCTATGTGATGATTGCACATAGGGTTCGAAACGATTGCTTGGTTATTTCATTTGTGGTTCCAGTGCTAGTGGTGATTATCATCAGTTCAGTTAAACAGTAGTCTACTCTGCCGACACTAATGCTCTGCTGTACAGCAAATGCAAATGAGAAAGTATGCTAACAATGATTGTGGTTTGTGTATGTTTTTGAAACTAACAGTGAACCAGCCACTAAAAGATGTAGCTAAGAATGTTTGTTGAAACAATGGGCTCCATTTAATAACTTGATCAGCACAGAAAGAAGACATGTTGAGTTATGTTAACATTTCGTATACTCTCATCAGTCGCAAACGTAGAACAAGCGAGTTATATATGACACAGAAATAGAGATATATGGGATACGGACACGCATACAGTCACATCACTTATTATATCATCACCACCGCGGCAACCCCATGGGTTGTTTCAATCACTTCTGTGCACATAGCGCCGGCTGGTGAGTTCTGATCAACATGGCTTCGTTAAATGCCAGTAGCTTCGGGTTCTTTTGATGTAACAATATTTTGAATGATCTAAGCGGGTCAACCTGGTGATCAGTTATCATGAAGTGTCGATGATGCGGGACTTCAAGTAACGGATTAACCGTTTGCTGATTGCTGTGTCATAAGTCGTTTTAACCAGTTCGGGACGTATTTTTCCACTTGCTGAAATAGCTGTCGGTATGTTCTGCCTAAGTAAACATCACCTCAAGTGCAAGTGAGCTAATAAACAACGTAAGAGACAGATTGGTCAAAATGATTGTGTAGAACGGATCCTTTGATAATTTGAACCAAGCGTAATTGGGCAGCTCTATACGTACGGGATAAAGCACGTTGTAATTTATGGTTTATGTCATTTGCCATATGATCACCTTTGAATTGCAAAAATAACAAAATATCTTTCTTTCGAGCTATTTGCACTGGCCTATTGCATTTATTCACGCTGCTATGAATACCTGTGAACTTTTCAGGATATCTGTTTGCCAGTAACATGTTCTCAGCACTTATTGTTCTATCGGCAGCTTATCGGAGGTGCAAATATGTCTGGCCCTATGAAATAGGGATTTGACCAAACCCTGCTTGTGTGCTATCGGAGTAAGCCTGAAGAAATGGAAATATTGTCTGCCCTATGTTGCTTTGCGATGGACCTATCGCTGTAGTGTTCCATCCTCATGCTTAGTAATGAGCACATCTAAGAATGCTAAACTACCGTTTGCTTCAACTTCGTGAGACAATGATAGGTTCGGATGAATAGAGTCATATATAACTCGCATGTTCTACGTTTGCGACTGATGAGAATAAACGAAATGTTAACATGTCGCAACATATGTCTTCGTTCTGCATTGATGAAGAATGTTTGTTTCAGGGACTAGATTAGAAGCCGATTCATCCGGTTAACTGTTATGTCCCTTCTACATGAGTGAAATGAACACAGTTCTTTTGAGTGTTTAGATTAAGGTCCTCTATAAATGATACGACTAGGTGTGACCCTGACGTATCCATCTGGAAATGAATTTTATGTTAGGAACCTTCCCTGGGGCAAGCTTATCTGGCGCATGAAGTGAAGGTGACGCGATGTGTAATACCTCACTTAATATCACCTACTGAAAGGAATCTAGTGTCCATTCGTTAATTTGGTTTGCCGCATAAAACTTTCAATTTTAATATGACTATGCTAAATAGGACTTTGAAAAAGTCAAGGTTGGACTTCGTTGAATAAATGTGGAATATTTTAAATGCGTGTGAATGTACCGAATAACTAGACAATGTTTACAGAAACACTAATAGTGTGTGGGCGAGTTCACATTCAGCTGATGAAATCGGAAACTCATTTCAGTGGAAAGGATGCAGTTACATACTTTGATTAGGTTGAACGCAACAGGCAGAAGCTAAACACAAATGAATACTAACGTTTCGTAGTTACGCGCCAGGACTGATTTACCAATACCATGGGAAGCTTCGTTTTGACACCTACACAACTGTTGTATTGAAAAAGTACACCGAAATATATCGATTGATTGGGTTGGATTAAAACTGACGTTCAGTAGCTTAACCAGATTTCAAGCAGAGTAAGTTTCGTGAATAATTGTTTTCCTACACCCAAAACCGTAGCAGTCAGGCTAATCGAGTGTTTTAACGTCAGGGATCGGTGATGATGTTACATATTCAACCAGTTGGAAATTAGTTGGAAATTGCATGTTTTCAGAATAGCTTACACCTTTCTAACTGCAAGCTGGAGACTTCTGATCAACTATAACTATTTTTCGAAGTTTTGCGGCTACAGCATAACTCGATATTTGCCTTCGAATGTAATTAAGAATCGTAACACATTGAATTGGTGTTATTAACAGATGGATTACCTTGGGTTGATTTAAGGGGCTTTCTATCCGCAGTTTAATTTGAAGAATCTCCTATCAGCTCCCCAATAAGTCTGCTTTAATTTTGTGACACAGAAGTAGCACTTTGGAAATGCAGCATCATAATTACCATATAAATGGCTGCTTCAGTTTACTTAATATTGATCCATAGTTTACCATATTATTTTTTGAAAAGACGTGGTTAAGCATTCTACCTTAATGTGTCTGTGAGTGGTAGTTTGTTCTGTACAACACTATTGGACACGTATAACTGATTCACTCACAGCACGTAACCTGGTTATCACGGGTACAAACTAAGGAAACACATACAGCAACCAGACAACGCTAATTTCAATGACCACTTTTGTTGACTCACTGGAATTTATTATGAGAAAGTTCAGATAGATTAGATGGTTCTCAGGTTCTTTCCTACGTGGTATTGCGGTGCTGGATTGAAATTCACGCACTTGTGGCACAAAGTAGTCGATACGTTTACTGACACCGGCAAAACAGTTCCAACAGCTGCATGGTGATTACAATGCAACATTTTCAACCTAATACCTGTTTGCTTTTCCCATTACCCAACATATCCCATATTAAAAGAGACGTCCTGAAACTAAACTAAACCATCCTACTTATCTTAGACTTTCCGACCATAGTCGTTAGTCTCAGTTTCTGTGTACTGTGTCTAGAAACAAATTATCTTTGAATCTAGGCTGTTTTCTATAGCGTTACGCAATCTGTCGTAGATATTAATCAGACAGCACTTATGTGCGTTCAAATGTTAATCAGATTCGCTTGTGACATGAGGTTGAGAAAACGTCCATCTTCTTACTCGTCATTTGATACGGACGACTCATTGTGAATTCGCTGATGACATGGTCGGTTCTGCTAGCTTTTTCAGTAATCTGTCACAATTAGTTCTGATCTGTGGTTCTCTGCCACCACATGATATTTATACATCACCCACTATTCACTACTCATATACGAATGTAACTGTGTTTACATGATGATCCACCTGTGCATACTATGAGGTCATTGAGGTATTTGTTGTCTTATACAACCGTCGCCGGAGTTCTAATCTCGGTCGTGGCAAGAATTTGCACTACTGACGAGCTCTACTGAGAGCAAAACTCGAGTCTAGTGATTCTTTTCGAAAAGGACGGACTAGAAAGTCTATGGCAATGCAACAACCGCAATTAATTGCAGGTAATGTTTAATTTATACAAGGTTCAACACCTCCTTTCCTGCTTAAGGTTACGTAGTCATTTTAGTTCTAATTAGAATCTGGAACCTAGTATTTGACAAGTATTCGCTGTTGACGTCAATGGGAAACTGACACGTAGAACATGATGTTCTTTTTATTAGAAATCATCAGCGCTTTGACATTTAAGTAACTGTCACTCCAAAACGCTATTACCCCAACAGAAACTGTCAAACTTCAAGGCCGAAAATGGGTGGTTTGTAAGTATGGGTGGCCATGGCAGTTAGCGGTGTCACTAACCACATATTTTGTATCGAGTAACTGCAGCATTGGAACGATAACTGTATTTCACAAGGATGTCCAGGTGGGAGTTGAATCATGCAAGCAAGAAATCCGGCTGTCATTATTTATGCCTTTAAATTCAATCGCTGGTCATGTCCTTACTGGTTTAGTGGACACTGACGTCACCTATTAGATGATTTTTAAAGACAACGAAAGTTAGTATAATCGCCCTCCTAGCTTTATTTAAACGGCCGACAGGCAGGACAGTTAGGAGAGAACTGACGGGAATAGACACTTGAAGAAGATGGTAAATAATGATGATCCACTGTTTCTTGGAAGAACGGCAACGAATCCGCAATTCTTGGAAGCTACATGTCGCAAATTCTGACTAGTTTTGTCTTCGACTTTCAACTTCAAAAATTTTTCATCGTTTGTAGAAAGACCATAATGACCTTCGTTTAACAAGGCTACGTGACAGCTTAATGCGACATAAAGAAGTCACCCCCTGTCTAAATGCCGCGTATTTATTAGATCTAGATCCCACGAAAAACTTAGGTAAACGTTTTGTTCGCAAGATTAAAAACGAGAGATGTTACAACGCTTCTAGCCTCAAACTGACCAGAGGACAGCCTGAAGCGTTATACGTAACAAACGTAGAGTAACAAAACAATGACAAACTACACAAATAACTAGCAATGTAAGCTTAATATTATGTTACCCTGCGTGACTCTATCTCCATTCTGCTTTGTGTGAGGCTATTTCTGCTCTAAGTGCGTGCATAACTTTCCGATAAAGTTGTAAATAATGTAGCTTTTATTTTCCGTATAGCATAGACGCTAGAAGTGCACACAACGTAGGTAAACATAATACTTATCAGCAGATCTGCTGTGTTGTGGCACAAATGCTCAACAGACCACCAACTTCCATTTTAAAGTAAAAGGCTTACAATCAAAGTATACCTCTCTTGCCTGCACAGTTCAAACGAAAGTAAGTTATTTCAATGAACTCACAGAAGCAACTAGACTGAATTGTCACGTTTAAAGTACTGTCATGGTGGCTCCAGTGTAATGCCCTGTTCGTAAATTCTTTGAGATCGATTCTCAATCCGCGCCCGTTAAAATGAAACTCGGTCCAGAGGCAAAACTTGACAAGGAGACGTAACAGGCTCTGTCGGTGAGCAACATTAGGTTAATGTTTCCAATCAGAGTGAGCTGGCCAAAAGCTTTACCCGATTTGCGAAAATTACCGTTAAACTTGAGGTGCGTTCACCTGGCAACGGACACAAATTCCTAGAAATCATCAGCAATACAACCTACTTCTTGGGATGACGTCACCTACTGAATTTTGTCGTCCTTCCAAGAATACACCGTCTCAAGTTGATTGCATGCCGAGTTCAAGCATTGGTGACGGCCCTCGTGGACCATTCTTGGAATAAACAGAATCTTCTGGGCTTCTCATACATTACAGTATTTACACTGTGTACTCACCTAAACAAACGTTGTTTCAGAAGTTTCATATTCGTTTTCTTAGTTGTTGAACAAACCTCAACCACGAAAGTCTACCTTTGTTCCGTTCGAGGACTTAATCAATTTTTTTACGATGGCTTAACACCTTCATTGACACCTGTTAAGATAGTTCGAACGACGTTCTCACACCGGAAGTTCTGCCTTGTTATTTTTTCACGAAATATCAGTAAATGGCGATCATCGTCAGCAGTTGCACCTTTTGTAGGGTTCTAATCGTTTAGGTGACACTTCGTCTAAAGGTTTGCATTCATTGTTGTAAATTCTCTTGTCATCTGTAAGTCTCAAGTTTCTAGTGATGTCGCGGGATGGCCTGTTTGCTATAACTAACTAAACAGCCGAGTAACGAAGTTCCATTTGGCACTGCCATTTACTGATTATTATCAAACCAACGCTGCCCTTTGCTTTCGGAAAAAGTCTTATAACATTCCAATCATTTGTTTCAGTGCGCTGGCAGGCAGCAACTTGAGTTAAGTTGGTACAACGAAATGTTTTATACAAGCTGCACGATGAAGTTTCCGCCTCCATCCCAACAACAATTTCGTTGGAAAATATATATGCGCTCAGCCTCTCAAGCTTGAAGAATACAACAGGAATCACGGTAACGTCCAAGGGCGAGTCACTGTAAGGCTATATTGAGTGTTAACTAAGAAAAACTGTTGGTTTACTTTCGTGATTTGCTTAGGAACAGTCTGGCAGAGTTTGTGTATAAGATAAACTGAATAAGGATGAGCACAATAAAAACAAAGACCACATGAACGAAAGGAATGTAGCGACACGTTTGGTTTTGCTCAGAAACCAAATGTAACACCTCAAACGATCCGGTCAATCTACTGGTTAATGAGATAACCTCAGCTGAACTATAGTTTCTAGACTTGGTGTCTTCTGGCGTCCTGTGGCTGTAATTAGGTTGTGGTATTTTGCAGTAGATTAGCAAGGAAACACAGTTAATGCTTTCTCGCTCTGACAATCAAGAATTGTCCATATTGCGGGAAAAATAATGTGCATGTGGTAGATGAGAGTGAGGAAACGAGTCTTTACGTTTTATAGCCAGTGATGGCAGCGACTCAGCGGTGACGAGACTATCACGACACATGCAAATTCATACATCTTTATGACAACACAACCATTTATGCCCGAAAGCCTGATGACGAACAGTAAAAATGATATTGCGCTAACTAAGAATAATTAGGGAGGAAATATGTAGTTTTGTTGAATGTCGTCTTATTTTAACCGATCTATCCCAAGAAAGTACTTCCACGAAGCTGAGATATTTTTCAGAACGAGCTGTGTTCCGTTACGATCAAAACGTAAAATGTCGTGGTTGATGTTGCACGTGACGAATAATACCAAGATAATGTTTTGCGCTGTAGTTGTCTTTAGATCCACTCTTGTTTTATTGAAATGAGTAAGGCGAATCAGCAATTTACACGACGAGTAGTTAACTGTGCATAAAGGGATTAATGTTTCCTATTTCAAAGTGCCGCAGCACATCTTTTTGGCCAAGGTCGCCATAAACCACTAGCAGTGAACTTTAGCGCTGATTGACTTGTAAACAATGGAATACTGCGTCTGTTTCGTAAACAAGAATGATTCGTCTTGTCTGTAGTTCACTGAGGGTATCACCCACAAGTGCGAAGAGATGACATATAGTGTAACACTACGTTTATTGAGGCAAAATAGTTTTCAAGATGAAACAAACGGGCAAATCAACCACAGGTAATTAGGTCGAAAGTTTTCTGTTATAAGTGGAGCACCATTCACACACGTTCGCAGCTTCTACATACACGTAATCTATTCAGGCAGCTCATCGTGAAAATTAACGAAAACAACAAAGCAGCCAAGAAATTTCTTTATTGTGTTTGTTCATTAAACTGACTATAATAAAGTGCACATAATAGCAGAAATTATGGTCGGGTTGATAAGTTTGCGGTAGAGAAACTTCAGATTATTGGTTAAATAATGGTTATTCCAAGTCCCCATTTCATTTGGTTGAAGATCAGGTAAGTTTGAAATTCCTACGTAAAGTTTGTTTGATCAGTATGTCTAAACAGCTGCTAACGGTCTCGACAACAACCAGTATTCAATTTTCTGACGTATTCTGTCACCTTTAAGTACTCTAAAAATAAACTGATAAGAGACTTTTGTAATCATTAAAGTAATAGATTTATCCAAAGTGGCAGCAACTGTTCTTGAATGTAACCTATTCACAGCGCTGTTCAGTGACAAAGGACGGTACTAAGTGCTCCGTCAGAAATTTATCTTGTTCATTATTTCCACGCCTACACCCAACGTCAAAATATGCGATCTTCGGCACTGTTTAAAAAACACCACTGAAATAACCCGACAATCAAACTTTGCATTATACATGAAGTCAGCTAGTTTGGCCATTTAAGTTTTCGCTTAACATTTGTTGGTGCATACCCCATTTCTTAGATCAAACCAACTCAAAACCTAGACTTAAATTTACTGACTTGAATTTCTTCAGTAAAGTGGTAAAAACCATGGGCAACACTAAATTCCTCATGAGTTGGTAATAAATAACATTATTTCACCTTTCGTGAACACATTCAGTAGAATCATAATGAAACGCCTTTAGAAAGGTCACTTTTATAGATCGTGTGGGGGCATTTTGTAAAGCTTTTCGTGTACGCCTTTTATGAAACAAAAAACAAGGTACATAATAGCCAGACGTCAACAACGGAAAAATTAGGATAAAAACTACTGCTGTGTACAGCCACGATCGTCAATATGCGAAAGGTGGTAGTGTGACCCATTATTTTGACAATTGGCCCAATACATCGGCGATATATACCCCGGTACTTTTAAACTTGCCTGGAACTGTATGGCTCATTATGCTCTTTAACAAACATCCATTTATCTGGTCGGTGTGAGTTAATGACCCCAATCTGGCTTGCTGGTCAAACACGCCGTGCGCATGCTGACTTTTATAGGAGTCCCACAGGTCCTACTTATGTGTGATTTAAGTTATCCTGAGATGGACTACGACAACAATTCACATCATCCACCTTGAGTTTTAAAATGCAACCATGTATTTCGACTTGATTGAATATATCATAGGACTTATGCAAAGGGAGTTTCCTTTTGGAAGCCTCAAGTCCTGGTTATATTCTAACCAGCGAAAAATGCGGATAACGACTTGCAAATTAGTCCCCGTCTTGGTAATAACCATAGAGATCATATTTTACTTAATGGGCGAAATAAAGCTGGTAATGCCACTCAAAACTTCAAAAGGAACTTTAAGAAAACAAACCAGATATTCATGAGGAAAGAACTCAGCATGCCTATCACCTGATCACCGTTGGCAATATATCATAGAGACCATTATTGAAGTCATCGGCAAGTATATTCTGACCACGTAACTTAGATGACCCAAAAGCAGAAACCAACTCCGACACGGCACAAGACATTTCGTCACAGTAAACGGATCACTCCGGTTCATGTGTCAGTTTGAGAGAACTGAAAATTCATACATTGAATGCTGTATAGTCTGCAGCTAGGCAACAACAGCCATGAGGGCTGACAAACGTCATTATTATCAATCTTAACTTTTCTATAGCTCTGTTATATTCATCAACAAACGCCGTCCAACTATTCCACAGTCGTACCACACACGGTATATGACTATCTCATAGACACAAGCTATCAATACTCCTGGTATTCATTATCGGAAAGTGTTTGCTATCAGCTCCACAAAATCAGTACCAACACTTTTAACGCCTCAAGAACAGTTGCTAACTCACCACACAACGTTTTCGAAAAGCTATCAAAGTTTTTAAGATACTTTGTTCAGGTCCTAAGCTCCTTTCTTCTCTACCACTAAAGGGGTGCGCTAAAGAGTTGTCAAGGCCGCTTTGTGTAATTTTAATCGACCCCTCAAACAAAGCAATCGTCTCACAGCATGGAAAGTGTAGACGGTGTCGACATCTTTAAAGGTGGTGATCGCAATCAGTCCGATAGTTATCGGCGGCCACAAATGTCATTGACAGCCTTATTGATGACTCGTTACGTAAGCCTACACTTGATTTGTATTGTTATCTGACAGTCAACACAAATATGGAAAGCGATTTTTGTGTGCTGGTAAATTGCTAATGGTAAATTGCTGATCGCACGAAGGCGACTGATGGAGGCCAACCAGCTTAACTGATTTTCATATACTTCCCTCAAACTTCATATTAATGGTGTAAAAAGGCGTCTAATCCTTTGGATTACCAGCGACCTCCAAGATCGCTTGTGTAACATCAAACAGAACTGGACATTTTCAGACCATTGTTTTTAAGCAGTGTGTCACAAGGTTCCAGACTAGGAAAGCTGCTGTTTACTAGTTGTGCTCGACATCACACAGCTTGTCAAATTTCCGTTGCTATTGTAAGCTAACCTTAAAATTTGGCTTATAGTGGATAATACGACTAAAGTAAGAAGTTGAACAGTGACTTCAACAGACTACACTGTTGAATCACAGACAACCGACTTTTTTAACACGACTAGATACAAAGCGATGTGCCTGGACCATACAGGCTGTACAGAACGGACGATTGGGTGTCATCGTACGCTAGCTCGACTTGGGCACCACTGTCCCGAACAATCTTGACTATTCTGCCAGCAGTTTGTCAGTGCCGAAAATAGCCAAGGCTGGTTGGACGGATTTACTCCAAATCTTTCATCGCTATGTTCAAATCCTTAGTTTGCCCCCATCGTGAGCTAAATATCTACGTTGGTTAACTTTATTTCAGGAAGGAGACGTCTTGTTGAGAGGAAACATAGTGAAGTTACAAAACGAGTTACGTTCTCTACCCTATCCAGATAGGTTGCATAAACTTGGATAATCCTGAATGCGCTACGGGAATATCAGATAAGCTTTCACTTCAGCGTACAGTAGCAACCCCAACATCCAACAAAAGTAATCACCTCAGACACAACTCGCTTACACTACCAGAGGATCCAGATGACTTGCAAGAAATACTTTTTTAACATCCAGATCAGCCCATCCTGAAACAACTTGCCAGAGTTTGCTGCAAGTGCATCAACCAAGCACAGACGTTTAGGACAGCAAACCGGGTATTCAGACAGGTTAATCGGCAGGAACATTAGATTAAAAGATTCTTGACTTCATGGTGTTGATGCTAGCCAGCCATTACCCGCTGTATGGTGAATTGCGGTTGTTGTACGTCTGCTAGATATTGGGTGGATTGTTATTTTGTTCATTATCCCCCGAATTCCTTTTCCGCGGTTTTTCTTGTTGACTCCGTGGAATTGAAACAATCCTACTACCTGTCTTTTTCTTTAAGCCGCCTAGAACACAAGTATGCATTCTCAATATTATCTGTCCTGTAAATATCCTAACAATCTTACAAAGTAAAGTATGTAAAAGTTTGATTGTTTTAAAAACGTGGATAGAATATTTAAATATCACACAATATTGAGATAAATGAATCTTATTATCTGTGTTTGCGACACTTTTTAACTATGGAGCAGAATCGGCAAGTATTCGCATACTTTAGTACCCAAAACGTAAGACAAAAACCTTACAAAAAATCGACATTTTTCTTTATGTTTTAATTAATTTTGGTATGTACACAGCTGACATTTTGTAATTGAAAAAGAATACACTGCACCATTTAGATAGAGTAAAAACAGAATCAAGAAAGCTTCGAAACAGGAAGATAAAAACATATGCAGTAACATAAAAATAAATCTTAAGGCACTCCTCAGGTGCATAAAATAGAGCGATCTACTCAGTATTAGCACAAAGTCTGAAGAATGCATTGTCGACACAGCTTAAATGAAACACTGCTTCAACTTGGGTAACATTATCGACTCCGTTCCCAAATATCATTTGGTAGACTTCATGCAGTTAAAAACAGAAGGATTTTTAGAAGTTCTATAGATTTGTCAGACTGCCGAAAACATTACTGAGACATTTTATCTGGGCAAGTAAATTTAGGATTTTTGCAAACCACAGAAAGCTTTATGGATACAATTCGTAGCTAACATATACTTCTAAAATCCCATCTATCCAGAACTTAATCTGGCGGTCCTAAATAATGTAGAACTTCGTCAACATTACCCGCAACCTTGTTATAGACTCCCTCACATTAAGGTTGTTGAATAGCATGGAAAGGGGATTCGTGTTATACACATTCCGCGATTTTCCTTCACGAATTACCCGCAGTGATATTGTGCGTGTTTGAGCACTGCATGTATGTAACTGTATTAAGGCTATAAACCAGCAAAGCTACTGCCAAGTCAAGAAATTGTTTCATCACCTGCGAAAGCCCCTGAAATGTCTTGTTTTTATGGCATAATACGGTTCAACTTCGACATTTTCGAGTTACCCTGGCAGCTTTTGGAGTTCAGATGGTGAAGTTACTTTTACGTGAACTTGTGCCGTTCATATTGATGTTTCAAACCCCGTAGAAACCAAAGAAATTTTAATTAGGTCTGTCCGAACTTAATGTTTACAAGATCGGACGGCAAGAATAGATACAGGTTCTAAACAACTGCTTAAAGTATGCAGTGCTTGAAGATACTTTCAGTTATACTGACTACTTTGAGTTTTAGGACGAAATTCATATATGCGTGAGTGATTGTTTAATCAAACCTAAATTGTCTGTGATATGCAGCCTCAGAATTTGTGGCATCCATTCATCGATCAGACTGATTAGAATATATGACTGCAAATTGCGAAGTGCGCAGAAGCTGAAGCTCCTTTCAGGAAAAGAGTAATTTGCAGATCAGTTGAAAGAACGAATAGGCAAACATGCCGGGAATATTAGAAGTGATGTGCGTCAGCTACATATAGTCATTATGACACTGCCATATAAATAGTACAAAACATTACTCTGCTTCGACCTTGTTATGTTGTTGAGTATGCGTCATACCGCGATTCGTTAGGAGACCACTTAAGGGATTCAGACAGTGTTTCTTCCAAACGTTCCAGGATGACCGTCGTTGTGTCTAGCCAAGTGAGATCCTAGGGTAGTAGAAAGATATTATGACACGCATTTTGGTTCATTGTTCCGATGAACAACTTGACGAAGTTATGACCGCAACAGAACTAATGATTAACCAGTTTAAGTCCTCTTCGGAAAAACTTTACAGTCCATTTAAGAAACATACTGTATCGTTTTGGTGACCATCTCATAAGTTCCCGGTGGCAGGCTGGACACAAGCTATTTTCTTCTCTGTTTAAAACGTGCACAAAAGTCTATTACACAACGACAGAGTTCCTGCTTCAAATAGCGAATCTATTGAATTAAACGGTATGCAGTTCTGATCTAGCTCCAAACAGAAATCTTGTGGATAGTTCTGTCGACAAGTATACAGGGATCGTGAAAGTTTTGACACTGCGAATAAGGTGCAAGCCATATTACGGACATAATGGAATAGTATGAGTTTAATCTATGTTGCTTTACTTACGAAGAGCCTGCTGAAATTATGTTACTAACTCAAACTGGGTGCACAGAAACAACCTCACGCTTGCTGCTCCCGAAACGTCACTAGGCAACCCCCCTCTGATTTTCTCGTAGTAAAGTTAGTAGCTGTCCTTACGGACATAATGAAATCGATATTTCTTTTGATAAACTTAGGACACCATGTCAAGTATTAAGTCTCGGTGAACAAACTCGCAAAGGGCGCCTTCTGAGCTCTCAGTTAACAGAAATGTCTTAATAAGTCACGGCGATCGCGAGATGTATGTTAGCATAGTGCACTATCTTATCGTTTCGAACAAGATTTCCACCACTCAATTAAAAGTAAACAAATGTCCGTGTTGAAGTTTTATCTTTGGTGCTGCTTCACAGTTTAATTTGACTTCACCGAATATACTTGGTTGCATTCAGGTTATATCGATATGCGCAAAAATGTCTATATTCCTTTTTAACTGACACTAAAGGTCATCACATCTCTTTTTTAAAATGTTAACTCAAATTGTTAACTAATCTCACTTGGATGTATAATGTGATCATTGTAAGCGTTCTAGTCTGGTGTACCGTCGTGAACGGATGAACTGCACTGCAAATGTTTGGTTGTAACAAGTAGAGCAGAATCATCTCAACAAGTTTTGCACTGGCTTTTTTCATGTACTGTTTAACAAACAGGGTTGTAGCATATGTGTGACCGGCTTCGTCTTTGACCATTTCAGATCATTTGTATTACAACTCATTACTGATGCTATATACAAGACTATATGTTTTTATATTTCAGGGCAAATGACCATATCAGTGATTGTACAAGCACAAAAACTAAAAAGGCACAAAAAACCATGGGAGTTGCTTCAACCAAGAGACAACGTTGCTGTAATTTTACGTCGTTTTGAAACGAATATCTGCGTATGCATGTCATCCAGTGGGATTGTTACAACCGAGGTAAGCAAAAGCGTCATATTTTCAGATAAACTATAGTACGATGGTAAATAAATAAACCACTATGCATCTGCATACAGAAAAATCTAGAAACACATATATATGTCTAATGGTCTTCGCTAAAATGTTTTAGTCGGGTCAAAGCAAGAGGAATAGTGACGTACTTTTCAATAATTATAGTAGTTCGTATGATATTGAATAAACCGTAGAATAATATATGAGTAGAACAAAGTTATTTCCTGGATACAGGATGTGCGTGAGTGTGGATGCTGATCATGTGAACTTTTCACCAAATACTTTGTCGACGAATATTTATCACGGTATGCGAACTGACGCATTCTTTGATTTGATAAATGGGTCCCAGAAACAAGTCAATGATTTCTGTTATTTCAACTTGGACAGGAGTCCTAGTCGAGGGGTCATCGATTGGAGTTGACAGAGAGTAACTGTTTCTCCTATCGAGACGATCGGGCAACCTGATCATTACTCACAAGCGAAAGTGGTTGAGTGTTCACATATGATAATTCGTCCATGCCTAATGCGGGATCAGTGGCGCAGTGGTAAACACGGTTGCTTCATGAAAAGCGTGGCCGGACTTTTAGTCCCGGCAGTGGCAAGGATATGCGCCACTGGAAGCTCCAGTGGGGGCGCAACTCTAGTCTAGTGCTTCTTTTCGGAAGTGGTCAAATAAAATGTTCATGGGAATGCGACAGTTGCGATCAGTTGTGGGTGATGTTTAATCTATATGAAAAACAAAATCCCCTACTACTCATCAGTGTCCAAGAAAGTTACAAGGCTTCAACAAAACACCTCGGTATGTGCCGTTCGTTTCGTCATCACAAATGGTGCACCTTATAGCAGCGCTTATTAATATACAAAACATATCGTTCTTCATGAGTAACCTGTAATCAGTACATTTCGCAGAAGAAAAGTGGCATCATTCTTAAAAAGCATTTTCTAATGTTGATTTTTTTGTGACTATTAGCTTATTATTTGGAGTGATGATAGTTAAACAGGACTTTGAAAGACTATAAAGTTGAGTGCATTACAGCTGAAATTAAATTCATCAGGCCTGAGTAAAGCTAACAAATATTTTAATTTTTTAAACTCATTTATGAGTGAAGAATACTTTATTTTGCGTATCACCAAATGAAACGTAATATAAGTAAGAAAATATCCTGTAACCGTTCAAGCATGAATGACACTGATCAGTTCTTTTTGCGCATGTCAAAATATTGATCGATACCAGGTTATATTATGTGCAAAGTTAACCCTCTTATGCAACTTGTTTACCAAAACAGTTCGAGCTGTCGCAGTGAAAATGAAGTCGTTACTGAAACTGTATTGTTTATTTTTCAGTTATTATCACAGGGTTAACGTAGAGAACCGTATTAGTGAAATGCTTTCTCTTATCTGACAGTCATTAACAAACGAAAAATACCTTTAAGAAAAAAACCAATGCAAACAAATTAATTTGTTGCATTCTGTGGTTGACATCCACCGATAGGTTAGCCATTTTCAGAAAACACTCAAGACTCCCTCTAGCGAATACATGAGAAAGGAAATAGAATCAGCTGACTGTTTTGGCTAGTCATTATGCATATCTGTATTTATTTTTAATACATACAAACTCATATTGGCACAAGTATGCATTGATGTTCTTTTCCGCCGCTACCCTACCTTGTGTTATCATTAGTTCTGCCCAATGAGATAGACAATAAACTTCTGAAATTTAATCAAGCTTCACAGCTCAGAATGGTTTGCACTTTGGTCGCTGCAAACTGGACATAATTTTTATATGAGCAATAGTTCTGCAAACGTTAGGCCAGACCTGCGAGTAATATAATTCCCGCTGACATTTATATTCTAAAAAAATACTAGACGAGATAAGTATTCACCATTGGTTATGCCGGAACCTCATTCACAAATGATTGCAGTTTTCGCATTGTGACAGACATTTCACGCAACCTCTTTTGGAAGGAAGCACTTTTCGTGAGTTTCGTTCTCATTAAGATTCATCAGTGGTGCTTATGCTGACCACGGACACAATTATTACTCACAAGCAAAGATGGTTGAGTGTTCAGATAGAACAATTCGGTCGTGTCCTACATGAGGTCACTAGTAAAATGGCCACCACGGTTGTTTACAGAATGAGGCTACAGTCCAACCCTTGACCGCTTCAAAGATATGCATCGTCAATGAGCCGTAACAAGTGCGGAACTGCAGTCTAGTAATTATATTCTAAAGAGGCTGACTGAAATGACTATTTGAAGTAACAGGTGATCTAAAAATAGAAATTCATGTATGTCAGTTGTAACACGCTTCGTACCTGCGGAGTTCTGCTGACAGTGAGATAGTTTATCGTACGGGCACATCACTGGCTATATATGAATGTCGGGTTAGGTGAACCTGCATCATTCACAGTCTACATAGTCACCTTTACGACTTATCAGATTTGCGTTAACACCAACTTAAAGATCGTGAAACGCAAATTCGTATTCATGCACTGACTGTTTGCTATACGAGCCCGCAGCCAAACATACTCGAGCATGAGTGGTGCCCCGTAAACAATTCGTCTTCTTTGCTCAAATTAAAACAGAATTTGTATCTTATATATACATACTATTTAATAGCACATAATTCTGTGTTTCTTAAATTCACGCATTCACCTAAACAAAGGTGAGGGCGACACCTACTTCTTTTACCAATGTTTCCAGAATGGGCTTTTAGCATTTTCAATCAAACCTTTAGCGCCAGAGGTTATTTGAGCTCTCTAAACTAGTTTCCTCATCAAAGTGCAGAGAGTGGACAACTATAATGGCCAATCCACAGAGGCCAGTGTTATGGAACAACAGTCTCCCATAGTCAGGAGGCAATGGATGGGAAGGGTGGTCATCACTGTTGCTCATATGTTTGTGACTACTGTTGGAGAAGCAGATATATTTCTCTACATTTGTTGTGATCACACAGGCCCCATGTGTTGACTACTTATCTCTCTATTTTTGAGGCCATAAATTCTTCCAACTTTGCAACAGGCTATTAGCTGTTAAAGTCAATCAATACTGTCGTGTTTACTCTCCATCTCCGCAAAACAAATCTCAGTTGTTGCACATGTATCGGCACAGTTTTCGAACATTTGTTTCCATTGCAAACATTTATGTTCCCTTATTTTTCTTTTATTTCTGCTGCTTCATGGCACCTACTAAATGTTTTGTTGGCATCGAAATAGGCGGCTAGTTGCCGGTACGCGTAAGATATGTGTTTCTATACCAATTCTTGCTTTGTTTACTTAAACGCAACTGTCCATAAGCTCAGTTGAAGGGTGGATAATTCACCTGGGTACATCTTGCTATCACCTGTGAAGGGTTCAATATGTTTGTGGCATTCGTATGTTGGGAAGGCAAAGCCGATTTGCTTGGTGAGTTGACCGATAACGGTGCTGTAGAGGTCGAGACTAGTTACTGAATAGACTGAGTAAATTCGAGCTTACCTCACTAGGCTATCGATGATAACAAAAATGAACGAATGAGACAAAATAGTTACAAAGTTCCAGCAAGTTATGGTAATCAAAAGGGTTTGACTCACAGGAAAGTGTTCACAAGTGTTCGAGATGACCACCACAATATTCCAAATTACCAGTATCCGGAAGTGAGTGATATCACAGAGTTGCCGTGGACTGCTAAAGCGCGATCAGGGATGCGACGATGTTCGTAGTACGACGGAGCTAAAAAATTGGATTATAGATCCGTGTAGTATCGTCAAACGACTGCGCAACGGAGAGAAGAGCAGACTGACGTGCACAAGATTTGTATTGAATTGCAAGGTCACTTTTTATCAATTTCAACAAAATGCAATACAAAAGGGTGTTGTACAAAAATGAAACATCGTTTGCAAACAAAAATAAGCAAATCTCTACAGTGCAGTAGGTTCAGCAGTGGCACTCGGTCCTCCCTATGTCCACGCTCATAATGAACTCGACTTATCTTTCGGTCTGGCAGGTTGTGTAACCAGCGTGGATTTTCTGAGACGAAGACTTGGTATTGGCTGGAAGCGGATATACTACATCGGCTAGTAATTAATGTTCGTTAACTGTGTGGAAGGTTATCACCCACTGCCCTTAATAGTCGAACGAAAACGTCCCGCTAGAGAAGACGTCTTCATCAGAATTTGACATCGATCATATTAGACATGAAGATCGATGGAGAATTTGATACAGGAACCATTCTGTAGTACCTGCCGTTAAACAAAGCGTGGTTACTTTAGCCTAAAAGCCTGCTCTGTGGACTTCTCACTCGAAAGACCATTAAGATTCCTCCTGCTTTGTGGATTCTACAAATAAGCGCCAACATCTCGCTTTACTCATTCTAGAAACAAGTTCAGATTTTACGGTCAGCCACTTTAGTTTTCATAAACTCCAGCGCAAGCTAAAATTATAGATTATGAGCTAGAAAACTATTTTTGCCTGCCCTATATACTGAGCAATCATCGGTTAAGACATATCGGACTATTTTAGGGTTGAATTACTGAATTTTGTGGATGAGTTTTCAACCTTCATAATGTGAACTGCAGTTGCAGGGCTAAGATGGTGGACTAATGTTCATTCTCATTTACAGTCAGTAGTCCTCTTTTGACTGTTGGCTGTTCCGTATAACTAAAAGTTATAGTTAACTCTGTTTGATATGTGACTAACGAATTGCGAGCCAGACTAAGTAAAACCTGTTTACCAACCCGTCGTTATATGAAAAGTCTGAAGGAATTCCGGCCA
>JTDE01000413.1:54910-84194 GCA_014338405.1 Paragonimus skrjabini miyazakii | reverse complement strand
CAAAACAGCGAGAAAGAGAAGTGAGCACAACGTGGAAGAACTAACAGTTTGATGACTTTTGACAACGGAAAAAGATGAGGAAAGGTTTACAACGTCGGGCTCACTAATTTGTAGTGGTCGAGACTAGTTACTGAATAGACTGAGTAAATTCGAGCTTACCTCACTAGGCTATCGATGATAACAAAAATGAACGAATGAGACAAAATAGTTACAAAGTTCCAGCAAGTTATGGTAATCAAAAGGGTTTGACTCACAGGAAAGTGTTCACAAGTGTTCGAGATGACCACCACAATATTCCAAATTACCAGTATCCGGAAGTGAGTGATATCACAGAGTTGCCGTGGACTGCTAAAGCGCGATCAGGGATGCGACGATGTTCGTAGTACGACGGAGCTAAAAAATTGGATTATAGATCCGTGTAGTATCGTCAAACGACTGCGCAACGGAGAGAAGAGCAGACTGACGTGCACAAGATTTGTATTGAATTGCAAGGTCACTTTTTATCAATTTCAACAAAATGCAATACAAAAGGGTGTTGTACAAAAATGAAACATCGTTTGCAAACAAAAATAAGCAAATCTCTACAGTGCAGTAGGTTCAGCAGTGGCACTCGGTCCTCCCTATGTCCACGCTCATAATGAACTCGACTTATCTTTCGGTCTGGCAGGTTGTGTAACCAGCGTGGATTTTCTGAGACGAAGACTTGGTATTGGCTGGAAGCGGATATACTACATCGGCTAGTAATTAATGTTCGTTAACTGTGTGGAAGGTTATCACCCACTGCCCTTAATAGTCGAACGAAAACGTCCCGCTAGAGAAGACGTCTTCATCAGAATTTGACATCGATCATATTAGACATGAAGATCGATGGAGAATTTGATACAGGAACCATTCTGTAGTACCTGCCGTTAAACAAAGCGTGGTTACTTTAGCCTAAAAGCCTGCTCTGTGGACTTCTCACTCGAAAGACCATTAAGATTCCTCCTGCTTTGTGGATTCTACAAATAAGCGCCAACATCTCGCTTTACTCATTCTAGAAACAAGTTCAGATTTTACGGTCAGCCACTTTAGTTTTCATAAACTCCAGCGCAAGCTAAAATTATAGATTATGAGCTAGAAAACTATTTTTGCCTGCCCTATATACTGAGCAATCATCGGTTAAGACATATCGGACTATTTTAGGGTTGAATTACTGAATTTTGTGGATGAGTTTTCAACCTTCATAATGTGAACTGCAGTTGCAGGGCTAAGATGGTGGACTAATGTTCATTCTCATTTACAGTCAGTAGTCCTCTTTTGACTGTTGGCTGTTCCGTATAACTAAAAGTTATAGTTAACTCTGTTTGATATGTGACTAACGAATTGCGAGCCAGACTAAGTAAAACCTGTTTACCAACCCGTCGTTATATGAAAAGTCTGAAGGAATTCCGGCCATCGTTTAAGGACAGGTTTGCCGAGGTTGCCTCAAACCATCTTGACTCGGTCAGTCAAGCTGTATCTGACGTTTTCATATAAGTAAACTTATACTTCCCGTTAGTTTGCTTACATACCTTGTACATCGACTTGGCTCGTTGGCACTTAAGATTAGCGGCTGAAACTGAAACGTTAAAGACGGTTGGTTAAAAACTTGAACCATATATTTTTGCTTAGTACATTTTGTTGCACCTACTCAAGTGTTCGTTATTGTGAATTTTGGTGTTCACCTCCGGACCAGGCGTTCATTAAGAATAATATGATTTTAGGTTGAAATCTTCGTTCTTAAAACAGTCTCTTTTTGCACGTATAAAAGTGTCTTTTGAATCCAACTATCGACCTAAAGACACCGTGTTAAGGGTAGTAAAACGTTAAAAACCGTCTATAGTACAGTCAGTCGAGAGATTTTACACTTAACGAGAGTGTCGCAAATTACGCACATCGCCTACCCAAGCAGAATCATCTGTATAAAATCCCATGGTCAGTTTGGCCTGTTCTGTTGTGAGCTATCTGACTTGATCTCTTCCTCGGTAGGCATTGTGTACTGATTTGACGCATAAGTGGGGAACTCCAAGCCTTAGTTCGTTTCTGAAAGAACGGTAGTATTGAGAAGTCTACTTTGCTAAACCCGCAACCACATTGAGAGACACTGTCACGAATAGGCTGGATTCACACGCAAAATACTTCATAATCCGAAAACACTCAGGTGAGTTTGTCCGACCGAACACCGGATTCCCCCGGTAGGCTAGAATCCAACATAAACACGATGCAATTTCTACCTTGGAAATAATTAAAACTGAAAACAGCGTGAAATTCAGGTACAAAAATTGTATGCTGTACAAAGTTCGTGGTTGAAGATAGAGGTAAAATGTTAACTCTCTTAGTACCTGCGGTATAAAACTGTACCAAAGTGCTAGTGAAGACAGCCCTTTACACATCCATCGTTTGCAGTGGTAGAAACAACTGCACTCTCTTCTACTTCCATACTAAGTGAAGTGCAGTTTGTATCTGGATGCTGTTAGTGTCGGTTTTATTCCAGAGTTCGAACTACAAATCGATCGATGGTTTGACCTTAGTGAATTTAGTCGTGAGTTTAGGTTTACTGAAAGTTGCCAGTGATGTTGCGGTACACAGATAGAAGGCTGCTTCTCTTGTGCGACTACAAACTAGCCAGTTAAAATTTGTGAACGCTATGATAAGCCAGAACAATGCGTGGAAATCCAAGCGTGTTTCACGTTTCTACTTATACCAGCACTGAATAGTATTACATTTGACTACTGCTATTGTAACATGCATTTAAAATATGGCAACTATTTCCCTTGTCATATGTTGAAAGTCCTGACTGAAGCGTTTACGTAGTTGTATCTTGTTGGGTTAGATTCTAATGGAAACTAGTACCAATAAGTGACAATGTCACTTTTCAGGTTCATTCAATGTCCTGTCGTATGCCTTATAAGTTTCTGCGTTACTGTCTTTATTAGTGGTATCTTGAAAACTTTTAAACGCTAAAATTTCCACAGGTCACGCGTGACGAAGTCGTTCTGCGATAATTCGCACCTCGCTGGCTTCAACCGTCGAGTACTCCATGTGATGCGTCCCAGAAGAAACGTGCTACTGAGGCTGGTATTGTATACAATACTATTCAATAAATTTAACCAGTGATTGTATACGAGCCTTCACAAAACAAGTGGGGATATTTCAGTGAGATCAAAATCACTCGGGTTAGGTGAAACTACATCTTACATTTTGACGTGGATACTGATCAGCTTATGTTCCATGCCCACCGCGAATAGAGAGAAGGATGAAAGAGAAGGGTTTGATTCGTTATGTAAAGCTCTCAAATAATAACTTAGACATTCTCTATCAAGGTGTCTATACCGCTCTTACAAACAACCAGACTGCAGTTAAGCATACTACAACTTCTTCAAGAATGTTTTTTCTGTGAGATTTTCACTATACTGTTTCATGTTTCGCAGGCAAACAGTTCCATCACTTAACACGGACATTCGTGTCCTTGATTCCAATTAGTTGCCGGCACCGCTAATGTATCCAGTAAAATATTCGTGAATCCTGAAACTACATTTCAAGCGGTGAACGGTATTAACATCACAAAATCTTCTGATAAACGTTATCAATTTCTCACGTCCGTTGTCGGTTGTCTTCCTCGTCAGTCGCTTGTGGTTTGGGTGAAAACTGCAGAGCATGGTGAACAACTTTGTAGCATAAATAGTGTACGACCTAACAACCCAAGTCTACCCACGTTACCAAATAGCTTCTTCCTATACGCATTGCTGTGTGTCATCTGTTGCAATCTGAGGTATGTGTTTCAAGGCAGACAGTGATAGCAGAACAGCTAATGACAGTTTACGTCCAGCATCCTGTGTGATCTTTTTGGCAAACGCGAAGTAACACTACACACACAATGGATTCATACACTACTTGGAAAACGTTGGAGGCAAACAAACATTAATCAGTTTTTTACATTTCGTTGCTCAGGATGTCAGTCAGAAGTGATGCTCATTGTGTGTGACATTTTCTTTAGACTGTTTAAGTATTTCAGACGAGCGTGAGACTTTTTGGCCGGTAGACTTATGCACTTTGCAGATTACTTCCTGCTCTTGTCGCTTTTATGATATCCTGTGGCTGAACGCAGTCAAAATTAGTCTCTTGTACTTGATAACTATTTCAACCTTCATTTGTTATCGTTGAATACTTTGTTTGGTTTATAGCTTCGACTTGCTTAATCTGATCATAAGGACGCATTGGCAATTGCACTGTTGCTGAATGGTGTGCCACTGTTTAATGTCCGTCAAACCTAGTTCGATATTCCTTGCAGTCCATAACTTCTCACAATGAGTATCCATTTGGCTGGCCTCAAAAATGTTTATAAGTATCGCATGACATATTCAAGTGCATGTCTGACATACGCAAACCGTTGTTGACGACAGATTTTGCGCAAAGTATACGTGGATACCAGACCGACATTAGTAGAATTATACCAACAAGTTCAGCCTATGGAAAAGGTATATACTTGTCATTTAAGTCCAAAATAAGAATATTTAATTTTCTCTACACATAATGAAGTGATTTGTCACCAAGATGGGTAATAATTCGTTGATTTCACCACACATTGATGGAGAAGGTAGAATAACGAGGGGGTGTTTGATTTTTATCCAGCATTGTAAAAGTAGGTGACTCTTCGTCATAAAGATATATTAAGTTGGTTGAATTTGTCTAAGCTTTGAAAAGACTGGTTCACGTTCCTACTTGTATGCCTGTTTAGTTCTTCATGCTGTTACAAGGCGCTCAAATTCGCCGCTAACCCGAATAAGTACATTATTCAAAATTTCAACAGCACTACCACTGAAGTCATTCAGGAGTACTTTGAGATTACAAATTTCATCAAAAGTTTTCACCGGAAATCAAAATATTTCATAAAGTCTCCAGGGCAGTTTAAAAGTATTTATCTATCAATCACGTGTCGGTGTTTACTTATCAAAATAAAACCAACCTTTCGTAAAATAATTATTATACAAGACTGTGTTGAAGCAACCATAATCATACAAGCGATTTTGAATAGAACTACATTCTAGCCTTGCACTTGTTCCAACCTGATATGCATGACGAATTAGTAACCAGAAAGTACATCCCAAACAGTGGGAATAATAAAAAACAATGGGTGAGAGCTGGTTGTTATTGGTATTCCGTACTAGCTTGTCGATTTTCAGTAGCCGAAATCAGGTTTTGTTTTGCTGTTTCCAAAATTAGCGCGGTAAGCCTTTGTTCAGAAGTTGAACAGTAGCACCACAGCCTGAAGGACACACTTAACTATAATCTAAACGTTCTCATGTTCACAATGAAGCATGTTCTAGACATTCAAAACATGTGTAGACTGACTGCGTGAAGGTTTGCGTAGCTTATTTGCAAATTAGTCATTTATTCCGTTGTTTAACGATGAACGGGGATTTTTGTATTTTTACCACAGCGTCTGGTCAATCAAACCGTTTCGGACAACTGTGAATGGCGACTTCGAATATCGCGACATGGCGTTGGATTTGAACGCCTCATTTACAACGAGGAACTCTATCCATTATCTTACAGCCCACGTGAATTCCAGTCAGCAGTACAGCTAATGACCACGTCACAGCCAAAACAACCGCAGTATCGAGTTGCCACTTTGAGCACACTGGGTAAATGGAGTGATCTTGCTTCCGGTTGGCTGCACAAATTGTGGCAGCCAGAGGCAACTTGGACAGTTTATCATACTAACCTGTCTTTCGTGAAAAATGGCAATTTAACGGAAGGGACTATTAAAGGCTCGATTGTGAAGTCTATCCGCAAAAATGACATTGATACAACGACATTGCGGGAAAATGAAACTGAAACGGGCACACGCATGCGCATCGGAGACAGAGAAGTCTACACAAAAGAAGCTGCAGCCAAGGAGATCCATCGAATTTATGAGACTGAACGAACAAAACACTGCAATAAACTATATAGTAACCTGACTTATACCGTACAGCGGGAAATTTTAGCCAGTGTGGATGTACTCGAAAAGCTGCAACACGTGTTCCGACAACTGGACAAACAATTACTGGTTAATCCTCCTATATTCAAAGGAACGTCCATGACCAGGTTAATAGACGAGTGGATGTTTTTATCCGATCTCCGGTGGCAACAGAAAATTCGGGCAGTGATGAAACGAGACAGACGAATCCCAGCTCTGGGCTGTTCGTTAAGCTTTAAAAACTCCTATCTGAAATCGTTCGACAGATCGACCGCGATATTATTGGAAAACAACCATTTCACCAAGTTGCATCATGACATTTTTCTAAAGGTGCAGCACCTGGCATCATGGACTCCCTTGGAGCGAATCAAGTGGTTAAAACATCCACGACTATCGATATTATTCAAATTTTTGGGTCTGCGGTTGCCGTCGTCTTCACAGTTGCGTAAGGCAGCTTTTGTGTTACACCGTTATTTAGCTCATCCAATCATTTTCAACTCAGAACCATTTCATTTTTTAACCAACAGATTCACCCGTGATAATTTGACGAAAATTTTCACCAATCGAACCGTCACACGTTTTCTATTAAATCGAGCAGCGCTGTTGAAGTTCGAAGAACTATTGTTCTGGCTGCGACCGGTGCGTCGTTCTAACGGATATACTTTGGATACTTCGATCATTTCCAGCGACTCCTTACGCTCGGAACTACAGGAGATGCGAGTGGATTCACTTTGTTATACTACGTTTTTGTCCAAATGGCGAGCTCAACGTGTGCTCGATTCCCCAGAAGAATGTACATTTCCCAGAAAGTCGTCTGTCAGCAAACCACCTTCCTTGTTCGCCACTGCCACAAACTTGTCGTAACCAGATAATTCGACTAGATGTTGATAACATTTTCTCAGTCTTAGCTATAAGATCTCCATATGTGTCGAAACTCTCTGACGGCTTAGGCACAGAACGGATTTGGTCGAGGCTGAACGACACTCTCAACGTGACAACCAACAACAGAGAAATGTGGTAACAAAGCATTTGGATTCACAAGATCTCACAAACTCAGACCTTGTTCATTTCGTTATTTTGGTGATTGTTTTAAGCACACACACGTTCACCGTCTAGAGATTGAGTCTGAGATGAAACGAAGCAAGTGACCGCTGTGTCTTACAGTAGTCATATGTACAGCTGGGGTATCCCAGACATAATAACCAACTGGTCAATCACCGTAAGCAGAATTGAACAAGTTTTTTACACCAATATTTTAATATCAATATTGTTACTACTGTTGAACAAAAATTTCCGTTTTGTTTTGTCTATCTAAAGTGCTACGATATGGACGTTTTAAGTTGAAAATATCGTCACCAAACTTGGCACACTCAACCTAAAACAGCTTCTAGCAATCGTGAATGAAAAGTTGATCAAACTATAACTAAAAGACAAAACCGAATGTGAGTTATGGCACGGAATACTTACCTTCAAAAGGTATTATGTAGAATGTTTCATGTACTGTGGAAACCGACCGATGCTATGTTCATGAGGTCATCTTGCCTATGTGCACAGAAAAGTACATAAACAGAGATGGAATAGTGGGCCGTTACACCCATTTATTGATCACATTATTGTGGTTACGTCTCCAGACACAATATTGGGACTGATTTCGAGTGGTTGTATCACCGTCCCAGTATACATATTCTGCATCACACAAGATTAGAGTTGGAACATGCAAATAGGCAACTCGCTTCGATAACTGATCCCCCATATTGAGTGACTTGACTTTGTTTTAAGAAGCTATTAAGGTGCAAAGATAGAAATGAGTAAACCAATAAATCTTAAGTATTGAAAGTATATAGAAAAAGCGTCAAACATTTCGAAAGACATTGCAGTCAGTTAGCAAATCTTAGGAGTGGAAGCCCGACAAAAGAATCTGGTATATGTGACTAACTGCTCTACAACACAAAGAAAGTGAGTTTATCTGTTTGCACAATCAGTTTTCCTCTTTTGTGTTTACGCTGAAGCAGCGTTTGAACAACAGTGATATTGAAATCAAGCGCTCAAAAGAATTCTGCTTTAAATGAAACTTGTAGGAAGGTGAAGCTGAATTTGACGAGTAGGCAACATATAGAGAGCGTGAGCGCATATGGATTCATCTTGACTAGACTAAATAATCAGTGCTCACTTTGTAGCAAAGTGATGGAAGGTTCCAATGTTAGGATGTTGGAAAACACTTTTTGGTTAATTAGCTTGAAAATCTGTCTATGCAGGGCGACAAAGTCCTAACACATGGGCACGAACTGACTAAAATAAATAAAAAAGTTATTTCATGTATTTAACAGGGATACTACCAGGACGGAATATTGGGAAATCTTAGAATCTCAGTTGTTACCTTGGACCACTGGACTTGTCTTTGGCTTCACCAGGATGACAACGCCAAATGTTGACTAAACCGCTGACACGAGTATCCCATGAGCAGAACATTGTGGTTAAACTGCGGCTGGCTTAGAACTGGCATTTTGAAGCCCAACCTTCCGATCTGTTTGCAGTTTACTGCTGAAGGAAAAGAAATCGAAAAAAAAAACTCGGGCCTCGGTAAACATCTATTATCAATACAGACTACAATACATGCGCGGGACTGCCCAGGTGGTCATCATAAACAACATGGTGATAGCGGCTATATAAAAGTACTGTGTACTACTAAGCTAATATGAAATAAGAACAACTTCGAATTTGCGGAGGTTCTCAAAGTAAAGTGAGTGGTGTGTGATCAAAAATATGGCATAATGCTCAGTGAACTACCTCCATTAGATATATAGAGCAGATCGCGGGTACTGGCCACACGACTGACTGCCCTCTCTTTCTGGTTTACACCAGTTCGTGTAGTTTATGAGTAGTGACTATTTTCCTTTCCAATAAGACCATCATAGTTGATTCAATCAAATGGGTAAACCGATCTTTAATATCTGACTCTATATTAATGATTATCAGACAGGCTAAACTGGTTTTATTCCGGGTAGAAAATGAGATGCTAAGGTCGGGACCACAAGATGGTGAACTATGATAGTAGTCAAGACAAGCAAACTGTCGAACAATCTTGAGTCTAGCAGTCCAAAAGAAATGAAGGTCGTTCGTAGAATTTTATAGGTGTACGTCCGAAAATGACGACAGACTGCTGCCCAGAAAGACGGCAATGATTCCAATTTCGTGTAAATTAGTGCTACATAATTTACACCCGTTTTTGACTTCCCCATCCACATTGTAATAGGATTTGAAAACGTGGGTACAAAGTTTAAAGTTCAGAGAAAGTCTCTGTTTTTAAAAGTAAATTCACACACATGATTAGACAATTAAGTTATATGTATGCAACAGCCGTTTCTGAAGCTAGGATATTTATAGTGACAAATGGAGGTTCACTTTCCAAAGTCATGATGGCGGTGTGGGGTTCTAAAGTACTAGAAACCAGTAATCCGTTATTTTAAGTGACGGTCTAAAGTATCTTTATAAAGTGGACATGGATGAGCAAAAGAAATCAATTAGTGCCATTACTGAACATATTACTATAACGGGACTGTGCAAGATTTTCAACATTCACCTTTTACCATAAGGCATGTAGTGGGTTACAAGCTCGTGCAGAATAATAAAGCCACATCCTACCACACGACATTAGTACAACTGCTTAACCGTAATTAGTAGTGAATTCGCGAAATTATGAGAACAGTTAATCTGCTTCGTTTACAACTCATCAGAAACAACGGAGACCATTCTGTCTGCATGAGAAAATAGAAGGATCTCCAACTAGGTCTCAGTAAATTCAAAGGAGAGTTCAGTACGTTCTGACACACCAGCTCCGTTATTTGCCTTACTGAAGTGCCGGAATGTTAGCCAGGAAGAGATGATGAACTTAACAACCCACACGGCAACCGTACGCGCAATTAAAATATGTGTACTTCTATAGACACGCCAATCGTTAACGCATATGTTTGTTTGATGTGAGCGCCAGCTAGTTGTATGGTGTAACATACTGAGTTGTAATTCATGTGATCTTTGTGGAGAGCCGTGTTTCGGGCTACTTTGGAAAGAATGAGTACTTTTGCTGTGTTAGCGCGCGACAGTTAGAATGTACTCTTATGGCTGACATGGAAGGCAAAAGCCGAATGAATGCTGCTGATTTGTATCAAACTGTAACCCTGGATTTCCACAAACAGACGGCAAATTGGATTAAATATCATATTAGTAAATACTTAAAGTATTTTGTTGTCACTCAAAGCCACTTTTCCAGACGAAAAGCGCAGGTGATGAAGACAAATCAGAAAATTCGTTATGCTACTTCCATCAATGAATTCATATTCAGTGACATTTGCGACCACGTTTTGTTGTGCTTGCAGTAGCTTTGCCACGCCTGGTGGCATGTGGCTGACCGTATAAAAGTGCTCCCCAGTTGACTGTTTATTCTTCATTCACCGAACTTATCAAGCTGTTTCCTACATCAGTTGATTTTGTTAGCCAAGAATGTTGTCGCTTAAAAGCCTGACGTGTTTCTTTTCAAATTTGGTTTTCATTTTTAGGAACAGCTTATAAGTAACTAGTCCATGGTTGCTGAAAAGGATCGTACCGGAGTAAGACCATCGGCGCGAAGTGTAACATGGACCGTCACTACCGCCCCCTTGATTAGACGCTTCTCGTTACAAGCTAACTTAAAACTTAACGCCTCCACAGGTTACAAGGTCTCATAAGGATATACAGTTACTCTCAGAAATTATCACATTTATCCACTTCGCTGAGTTTGCACAAAGTTACAATGTGAATGGTACGGGTACTGTCGTACATTATAAAATTACATATTTCTTCCTCGGAGGCAATAAACTAGTTTCAAAAACCAATACGAACATCATGAAGAAAACGTTTTAAAAAAAGTGTGAAGTAAGAATGTACTAGAAAAGAATAAAGTCCATTTTATACAGAGTATTCAGGTATCAAAATGTACAACGACTAGACGGATATCACAGTCCGGAGTAGATGAAAGTTAATCGATTAGGAATGGTTGTAGCTGAATGAAGTTAGCAACCAGGAGCCGTATATATAGGTAACCAGGAATATAACAATAGTAATGTTCGTTGAAAATGTAATTCACTTTCTGATTAGAGAGAATTGTCTCACGAGGCTACCCCGTACAAATATCGCATGTTATTTGGTCTACAGTATTAGTTATCCTGGTTGGCCAACACACTTGTGGACAACCGCACTTGCATGTGACTCAAACACACGTGTTGATTGGCTTCGTGATACTTTAATTTTAACATTCCAGGTTGACGAAGTTGATATTGTTCTACTTGAAAGGAGTCCTAGAGAATTTCACATTGTAATTACCTCAGTGTTTAAAACCGAGATAAGTCCATTGAACGTAGACTATTTTGAAATCAATATGAAACTTTCTCATCCAATTACTGTTTCCCCAAACTTGTTTATCAGTCCAACTAGGACAGTCTGTCACAAAATAATCACGGCCGTCAACAGTTGAGTCGTCATTGTGCGTGTGTAGTATTGATGTAACGTACAAAACAACATTAACAAGTTTTCCTTATGCAAATCAAAAAGCACACCTATCGAACTCTGAGGATAATATTCTATTAACATACCACCGACTTCACAATAAGGTCAATCGTCGGTGAGAAATTGAACACTAATCACATCCACTCTGCATTTAATACTTATATACATATCGATAGCAGTACTATACTTGAATTTCGGTATCGTTGGACTTCGTCGTTGTGTACTTCCTTAACTTAACTGGGAGTTAAACTGCGATCTATTCTCATGAGCTTACCGTGTTGATCATTGTGACCTTCATCCAATACCAGGTAAGACCAAATTATCAGGTTTTAGTACACAGTCACATCCGCTTCTTAATATCGTTCAGGTTGCCTGGTCGTCTCTGTAATGGACAGACAAACTATTTGGTTAACTCAACTCGATCACCTTATCAACACGGATTTCTTAGTTAATTTAAGATTATGGGATTCATCAAACTCGACTGGTTACCCCCCGGTATGTGATGTGTGAGTTATGTGGACGCAATTCATCAGTCGTTCGATGTTATTTTGAAAATGCTTAAGACTGGGAGAGATGTACAAACTGTCAGTCATGTTCTTCATTAATAACGCTCATTTTCTCACACAAAAGCTCCTGGAACACGGTTGAGATGGTTGCAAAGTTGTTGGTATATAAATCCAGAGACACAAATGAATAGGTGAATCTAGTGAGTACATTCACTAGCTGCGTGTAAAGCCATGACATAAGAGAAGTCGGTACAATCTGCAAGTTCGAAACAGCAACCATAATCCAACTCCGCTAAATCAGTCAGCGCATTGCAATAAGACAGCCTCTTGTAACGTGGTCTTAGTATCAGAAATTGAATTTCATCTATTGGAAATCTACCGTCGTTAAAAACTAGTTGTACTAGCTTTATTGAACATCGTGTCAAAACTGGCTGCAACAAAAGTACAAAGACGGTTTACGTATGCCACGCACCCGTATAGGAAAGAAGTCAGATGTAAACCATCCTGGTTATTCCAAAACTTCAAAACAGTTTCCACATGATTCCGACAAGCTTTGTGAGGATGAAAGGAAGCATGTCACTTTTTTCTTCAGAATTCTCCACAGTTCCACAGATCAGCTGACGATTCGGACACGTTAACACACATTTCCATCAATTTTCCTCATAGAGTTTCAGTGGCATTCAGACCCGGACTCCTAGGTAACCATTCAACGACATCAATTTCTTGGGAAAAAATAACCGTGTTCTTCATATGTGGACTGTGCATTGCTATGTTTTCCTGCTTAGAAATGTTTGATTTATGCAGATTTCCCAATCAGTGTTGGAAGAAAGTGTTGTGGTACAGTACTACAGACTACCTCCGTTTTGATTTTAATCCAAGATTTGAAAATCACTGTTTGTCGTTAACCTATTTACGCAAAACCAGTTCTTCATTTGCAAAGATGTACCGACCGTAATTCTAGTCATCACGTTCAGACAAAAAAGTATTATGACTGTTTCAAGCCGAAAGTTTCTGAGTTTAGCATCAGGTTAAGGTGGTCACCCTATTTACCGCTCGGTAACTCAGCGAGGGGTTTTCACGTCGTAACCCAGCAATTCAATTTGTCTTTTGTTGTCAATAGTTCACTGTATTCTGATTGGATGAATAGATTTCCACACTGTCTTAATAAAGAAGCCGTGCGCTTAGCTTCCTTACCATTTGCTACCTGTTGCAAGTTGCAATGCTCAGCACGGATTGTGCTGTGCAGCAGCAGACCAACTGCAATCGTTGTTCTAACTTTCTACCTAGTGATCTTCAAGACGAGTATATTGAATCACTGAGAGGAGACCTTTTGGCATTTTATACCACAACTCAGTACTCTGAACAGCAAACTAACGAATGTATTTGGTCATGTAATTTGGTTGAATTTGAACTATTCTTGTTTTAGTTTGCCTTCTGCAGTTTAACTTTCTCGAATATACCTTTCACCAGAAAGCAATCAGCGCTGCAATGAGAGCAACAAATCTTCCGTATCAGTGGTTTTACTGATCAGATGCACTGCCTTTGTACTGATAAAATATACCATTAAGCTTTTTCTATTTCTGTCTGACCGAATCGTAAACTTATCCAGTGGCCGGTGAAAACACTGAAAGCGACTAGAACACTCCTGGTGGAAAAAACACGCTTACCTTTTATTCTGTTACCTTGCTTAAGCATGATGTGATCAATCAAACCGTATTATGTATAAGCGACTACCGCTCTTATTTGCAATATTATTTCGCCAAATTACGATCTTCTTTCCATTCAAATTCCATTATCTCCTGGCCTCATCGTATTATACCCTAGAAACGCTGTGTTCCGTTCCACGAATAAAATGACGGCACTGGAATGTAAACAACTTTTCTTGTGTTTTTGATTCAAACTGCGAAGTCAGAAAATGGTTTTATGTTATGTACCGCTCATACACATTCCGATGCACCACACCACACTTGCATACATGAATATGATACTTTTCTCTGGGCATGTTAAGACAAAATGTAGAAATCGACAATCAAACAGAGAAGCACAGGCGTGCAGAGCGATGTCTTTTGGCTACTATGGTGGTATTGTTAAGCGAGTCTTTCTGTTTACGCAAGGACCAGTAAAACACTAACTGTTTGTAGCGCTTATCCAATTGTTTAATGCAGGAGAAAGACATCTTCATTAGTCAAAAATATGAGAATCAACGCTATGCCAACAACAACCGGCTACCTACCGATAACAAAGACAGTAACAAATCTAGGTCGTCGAAAGAACCAACTGAAATCAATGAACATGAGCACGGTGATGCAATGATATTCAGAGTTACTGTTACGTAATGTCGTAGAGACTACTCTGTACCACTGTCTTCCTGTCTAAAACATTGTGAGGTAAAATCTCTGAACTAGCCCAGGTTTTACCATTGATTATAAGCACTGTCTGATAACTCTCTTTCACTGTGAATGACGAATGTGTTCGAAAGAAACTCTGTTCGAAGTAGTGTAACTCGATCGAGAGCTGACGCAGGCAGAAAGTTCTTGAAAAACTCCAACAATTTTAAAAATTACAGTTTATTTCCACTTGTCTTATATGGGTGTAGGCCCCACCACACCTAAACACTTATGAGACTCCACGATATACTACGTAGATCAAGTGGTCAGGCTGTTGAACGGCATGTGAATTCCATCATCACCATTAGATACATTTCAACTGTTCACTGTAATATTGCCCGTGAATTTTCGTATCAAATGTACAAAACGAAATAACAGTTAAGTTATCGGTCAACGAACACATCCCGATATGTGTTCCTAAAGTATCCGTGTACTAAAGGTAAACACTAGCAAGTTCAGAATTTCCCGGCGCGGTACAAAACACCAACGTCATCGATCGCTGGTCAGTTGTTGATCTGTCGATCTCAACCAAACCTAAAGCCTTTCGACTCTGTTATGCAACTAAGGATCAAAAACCTCTGCGATTTGTGAAGACAGTAGTCACGAACAGATTGAAACTACCTCAGTTCGCGCATAGCGATTTTCATACGGTGCATCGTTAGCTGATTGGCACTTGTGTGTGTGGTTCTTGGTTTTGTCATTTTGTTTCACAAAATCTGATGGACTTTTCTATGGCAACCTGGAGGTTGCGAAGTGTACCTGATGGATTGCAGCAAATTGTGCTCAAGAGCGGAAAAACCTTCTGTGGTCACTGGACTTGTTAGTTCAAAGAGATCGCAAGGCTTTTTGCTAAAAAATATGAGCATGGTAGTCTGGTAGGAAACTTCATATATGATGTTTTAAGCGCCGGGAGGGGTAAAAATCTTACCAGGATCTGTCTGTTTCGAGATAGCAAGGGAGAAGAGGTTAGCATCCACTTCAGTCAGACCCATAACTTCCATTGCGGCTACATCAGCTAATCCCGGAGAGGCAACAAGTTAGCTTAACTCAACCCTTTCTACAAAAGTGGCTGATTAGCTCGGGCACTGTTGGAGTTCCTTGATCCAACCTGCTTCGCCGTTTTATGAACAATTTGGAAGTTCTTGCTTCCACCAAAACCACGTTTATAATTTTAGTTACACTAACGAAAATGTTTACATAGGTGAAATGGTAGAAATTCTGGAGCTCAGACTAACGGTTACAGATTATTTCGACGCAAACTGTTTTTTTTATTAGGCAACACGAGGCTTCTTCAGCGACCAAATATTATACGTGATTGGCTCTTCGACTGACAAACCAATCGACATTTCATGTGCCCTCCTAGAGTGAATATGTGTCAGCCTTGGAGCATAATGAAGTGATATGAATGAATCACCAGCAGCTACCCGTTGAAAATATATGAGTGATGAGTTTTATTTTGCTGTCTTGCTTATCGTTCAAACATACATCTATGGTCAGTTTCGTACTCTTAATTTAAAAAGATTTGCGTAAAGCCATCCCGCACTGGGTATCTACTCTCTCTACAACGCTAACACAGTCGGTTTGCATATAAAATGAGCATTCACTCATTCAGCGTTCTGTGAGTATATCATAAAACATCTACGAATTTGTCTGTTGAATCGTTCATAAAGTGCACGTATCTAAATTAGAACACCCGCACCGATGAGGTTGTATGACACGGACACTAATATGGGGGCAAGCAATAATTCGTTTATCATAAAAGGCACAAGAACAATTTCATGCAGTAAAACTGCGAAGGTTTGTGATGTTAATTAATTCTTTTGGCTCGAAGTATTCCACTGACTTGTCCTCGATCCACACATTTGGCAGCCGCAGTGCTGGAACGTTTTGAGTTTGTACTGCACTTGGATTTTAGCTGGTGCTTTGCACTCTGGTCTCGTGAGGTACTGGTCTGCAAAAGTGATAAATAAGAACAATCGCTAGTTTTACGTTGGCGACTGATAAGAGTAAATCAAAATGTTAACATCTTGCGATATATGTCTTCTTTCTGTTTCGACTAAGTATATGATATGTCAGTAAGCTAGAATTACTCATCATGATCCATGGAACGTCGTGGTTGTCAACTGTATATCACTCAAACTTTAACTCAACTAATTAAACTGTCATTCAGTATGCTCGATGAGACCAGTTGCTTTGTTATCGGAAAAAAACCAAGCTTACCTGTTACCACAACCTAATCAAGCAACTCGAACATTATTCATAATAAGTTCTAACTGAGCATTCATGAACGATTACATTGTAGTGACAGTGATAGGTTAATGGGAGATCGGTAGCAAAGTGGTGAACACAGATGTATAATGAAAGCCTGACTGGAGTTCTAGTCGGCCATGACAGGACGATATACTACTGATGGGCTCTAGCAGAAGCAAAACTCGGTTATATCGGTTCTTTTCGAAACAGACTGACTGGAAAGTCTGTGGGAACGTGACGCTTGTGATTACCTGTGAGTGATGTTCAATTTACCTAGAAACCAAAATCTCTTACTACTCGTCATTGATAAATAAGCGCCTAACACACCCGTCTCAGATGCTCTTGTATAGAGGTAACTATTTTTGTCCGGATCGAGATGAGCACTATTAATAAGCTTTAGGAAGAACAACGTCCGTGTTCATTGTTGAGTCCAAACTGACTCAATACCAGTTTTGTGTTTGGTGACAGTCCCTGAAAAGGGAAAAGCATGAAACTGATCGGGGTCATCGATACATATCTCAGACATTGCTCGCACGATCTACCTCGTTGCTTTCACATACTCCTCATGAACTTTTGTAGAGACACCTTTTTCTCGCTGTTACGCTCTCCCAGTACATATTTGCTCGGTCGCAACGACTCAGTGACGGATATCTAGTTCACCTTTTGCCCCAATAATCAGGCGAAGTAACCACACTTTATATCTGTGCAGGACGTTATGATAATGAAATTGCACAACTTCCACTACGCAAGGGAATGAGAACAAGACAACACAGACTGAACCCTTTATCTAACAACTATTTTAATATAAGGCACACATATTCGCTGTCCCTGATGCACCTACTCGGTAATCCTCATTCTGAATAGTTACATTGTCTGCCAGAGGCAATCAAGTAAACCTGAGCCTGACTATGGTCCAACCGATTGCGGAATTCCAAACTGAAGTTATCATTGACCTTAACGTTGTACAGTTGTTATTCTGTCTGGTTTCTCATCTCAGTAGTTACTCGTCGGCTGAAACGTTCCCAATCCACTTGCATCAGCTCGAGCCTTTACTTCGAACCTCGGAAATGTTTTCTTTATTACAGTAGTCAAAATTGCAAACATCTAGCTCGTACAAACTCTCGGCATGATCATATTCAGGATAATGTTTGAATCCAACCAAAACCGTCCACTGTTCAGGATGTTTGCTACTCACGGATTATATGCCACACAGCTGCCTGTCGTGCTCATTTACTCTCCCACCTGTAAGACTGAATGTGGAGATAACGTAAAGGAGATTTAAGTACCGGTGTCTGGACTCTTAAGGACAACGTTACGGCTCCCACAACTTGTGTGTCGAAGACTATCATTTGTGAACGTGAATTCCAGGGGCTACCACATCTAATTTATATTCCAAGCCTGCTTCATGTGACCCCCGTCTGCCTCCTTATTCAAATAAACATCAGTTTTCTTGCAACAGAACAGTTGTCAAGTATAAAGGACTGGTTTGGCAAATGAACAAAGTTTTTACGAGATGGACGGTGGTCATTCGCGTACTGATGTGAGATGTGTGTCGAAGCAAGGGCGATCGTAGTGAAAATAAAGAAGTGAATTTTCGGTAACAGGATAGTTATATACGACAAGCGAAGTGTTTGTGAAACATCCTACACACATGCACATACGTGTTCTTCACCTTCGAGAAAGCAAATGTTGAACCGTGGCTTGTCAGCCATGTGTAAGTCACTAGAGGTCAGATGCATGACGACGTTAGTGATGGTGTTGGTGCGAAGGACTGTAATGATGATGGTGATCATCATCATGATCATAAAAAAGAATACCATTACTGCAGCCGCTGAATTCTATTGCTGTTGGGTTGTTACTTGACCGTTTTGACGTTCCTCAATCTGTATAAGTGCACATTATGTGTTTATATGTTTGAAAAAAATTGGTGTGGCGCGTGTATTCAACGGCAAATTAAATACGCACGGTTGATAAAAAAATAAACTAACGCAAAATGATTTTTAGCAAACGATTTGAGGATAGCAACATTACGAGCAAGTTGTAATACTCCGCACTTTAATCACCTCGAGTGGCCTTCCTCAGGACGGCTATGATCGGAATCACATCAACAGCGGAACATAGATCACGTGAGGTCTGCAGCGGTTAGGTCAATCTGTGCTGCATCTGAACTGATTGTTCCAATCCTTTGGTCATTAAGTGGGAGTGAGATTGATGTAAGTAAGATTTACTTGTGTCTGGTGTTATTTATTCATCCACGCCATACTGCAGACGCTGGTTTGCTATCATTGCGATTAACACATGCGTGTTTTGTGTAAATGGTGAAAACTTCAGCACAGCATCACTCCGCATGAGATGGCGGACCCTTTTGATTCAATCGGGATTGATCGAAACATACGCTGTAATTCTCTGGCAGTGCCTGTAGTATGATGAATCTGGTGGTGATATGCAGACTGCACATGCGTAACCGTGACAATTGAAGATACGTGCTGCCAAACACAACAGGCACAAGCGGTTTCCTCCTAAAGACGCATGTCAACTTCAGAAGCTAAGGAAAGGTTCGATCATTGCACATGTATATATACATGTATCTTCTTGTCGGGCCAAGTGATCTCCGATTGATTAAGACATCCAGGAACTTCATCCTCTCTGGTTATCTTAATTTAGAAAGTGTTCAATTCGGCTTGATGTAATGAGATCATTCATGCGTTTAAACGTTGCCAGGCAGTCGTAGTACCTGCGCAAATTGCTTTCTGACAAATAAATTATTAATTAATTATTTTTTTGTTCAGGAGTGGACACAATAAAACTGAGAGTACTTGTAGCGTAAGGTTCGCAAAGTGATGGAATGCATCCATATCGCTGTCCAAACGGGGTGTTCTGGAAACACAGACTATTTCTGAAAATGACCGAATAGTTTTAACGATATTTACATTTCGCGTAAGGGTAAAGACAACAAGCAGAAAGAAAGACACTATATTACCTCACGTCTACTCAACATTTAATACAACGGTATGAACGACGGCGAGCTTTCGTTTACTGCAAATAACTCTTGAAAGATATAAGCTTAAGGACAGTTGACATTAAACACTGAGCTGAAATCTTTATGGTAAAGCTAGAATGTAGTTTATTAGCTGATCAAATAAAATCAGTCACCCTTTGAAAGCGTCATGTAGACGATATAATTTGTGTGGCGGATGAATCTAAAAGCCTCAGTGAGATACTGACTCATTTCAATTCTTTCCATAGAAATATTCATTTTACCTTAGAACCCGAATCACCCGCAGGTATAGAATTCCTAGACGTGCTCCTGTCTCGTCGCGAGGATGGCACGATGCAACGGAAGGTTTATCGTAAGGTAAATTGGATGGGTCAGTATACAAACTTCAGTAGCTTTGTACCACAAAGAAATCAGAGGAACCTAATCCGATGTCTGATAGACAGGGCCACAAAAATATGCTCGAGCGACAGCATTGAAAAGGAAAGATAGTTTATATTTAGTATACTTGTTGAAAATCGCTATCCGGATTATTTTATTCATAAAACTATGCTAATAAGAGCTAAGGCAAATAAACCACAAACTGCGGATAAAAAACCTGGTCATATTTCCTTGCCCTTCAATGGGGATGGTGTCACTGAAACCGTAACCAGGAAGCTTAATATAGTGATCACTAAAACATATTTCGCAGCCCAGCTACGCGTTCAGTTTACCTCCACATCAGTATTGCTCTCCCAGGTGAAAGATATATTGCCTGTACATGCCGCCTCTTTCTCTGTTTACCGATTCGTCTGTTGCTACGAAACAAGCTACGTGGACCGTAAAACACGGCGAGTATTCAACGCATTCGGTAGCACCAACCGGTGTGGTTGACGCGAGGATCGATAAGGCCCTATTCGTCTGCGGTCACTACGCATTTGATCGCATCAAACCACCTGGTCAATCAGACCGATTCGTTCAAGCCAATCTACCGAATATGCGAGATGCAACCGAAATAGGTCAAAGGTTGTCAACTATCAAGTGCAGAGGTCAATGCAATCCGCCTACACTCACCACCGCTGTGCCCTAAAAAACGGCTAGTCAAAACGTTGAATCTTCCACGGCCGTGTACGCAAACGCAGGATAGAATGATCGCATAGATGTGACGCATCTCTCGCAGATTTCTTATGACCCACGTGATGAGTGCTATATAACTAAGTCTCACGACTCAAACCAAACAGAAACTGTTGGCTGACACCTTTCGCCTCAGTGATATGTTATCTGCGACCGCCATCAAACCCATATAAATGTGTTATATTTACCCTGGTGATGAAACACCGAAAACGAGCTTGGTTGTTACACGTTTCTTCAAAGTAGAGAAATAGAAGTCGGTTTTAGAGTAAAGAATTTGCTTCATGCGACGGGTTGCACATCAAGTTTCAGATCTGGCCTTACAATTGAGCAAGCACTAAACCATGTACACAGTAAAGATAACAGAAAATGTCTAATAGTAACCGAAAAATCTCATTCAGTGTAACAGACAGTGTTGCAATTCCTAAACCGCACACGTTAAACTGCTCAGTTAGACCGACCAAAGTAAAAACAATAGGTCCTTTTGTGAAGTTTTATGATTTCTATACAAACGCTGTAATCAGCATCCATTTAGATTATGTAAAACAAATGTGATTTCATGTTCTAAAAGAATGTTGTGACGTAAACCTTGAGATAAACATTTATTACTTGTTACTCTTCAAAGCACCCTTTTTTACCCTTAGTGAGTAAGAAAATATCTTAACACTACGAATGATATTGAAGTACAGATTAAGAGGAGAATTACTGTAACTTGGTTAAAATCGGAATAGCAATGGTTCGGAGGTGGTGCGAACAGTTCGTTGCTAGCGTGAATTTTTCATAACTTGACTCAGTTTATGAAATATTTAGGTTTTACTCGGAAAGAATAAATGAATTGAAATATTTCAGGTGGTTTCCTGCCTAACTGGTGGCAAAGATTGGTTCGACTTTACCTGAAAACATAATTACTGCAGGCTCCTGGGCATAATGTTCCATTTGGTTGAGTTATTCTCTAACAAGCCAATTTTTGCACAGGTTGTCATGCTTTCCTGCGTTGTAAGTTTCAATAAAACATACCTTATCTTCCAAACTCATAGTGGGTATATCTTCAGTTCGTGCTACATCTTATCAGTCTAATCATGAACATCTTTATGTCTACATTTAGAATAAAACTCCGTCATGAACTTAGTTAAAGCTGATTGACAAGTTTTTAATTATTGCTAGGTACAATAGCCTTAGTTATGCCTATCTATCGCTGGTAAACGTTTCGGGCTCCGCGATACTCCATATCTAAATGGTTCTCAACTTCTCCAATCCAATTTTTGGAACAAAAATGCCAATCATTGTTCACAAAACGTATGTTGCTAAAAAAACCATAAAGTTGATGAAACGTTATTTTAGCGTGAGCTGGGACTAACAGGAAAAAATAAAACCTAGACAAAACTGAACCGCAAATAAATTTCAAGTGACTCACTAAAAAGTAACTGTTTGAAAAATGATTGATTCTGTTACGATTGTAAATTGAACGAAGTTAAGAGACAAGTGCATATCCGCAATATGTTGCGCAAATTAACGGGATGGCTCCGAATAGACATTATAGTGTTTTATGTCAACCGGACAGAAACAAGTACACAGCTTTCACAAATACTGCTTGTCACGGGATTTACACTCAGCTGTTTGTATTTGATCAATACTACAAGTTAACTATGAGTTTTCCCCTTGTTCTAGCTACATACCGTCTATCGATCTTAAATGATCGATTCGTACTATGTGATAAGGTGAGTTTTTACCCATAAAACTACATTCTGTCTGCCCAATTTTTATCCCAACCCACAGAAGCATACCATATAAAACACTATCTGTGTCTTCAATTTTGGTAATAATCTTGGAGGGAAATTTACTGGAAGCGTTACGTGTCTAAACTTCGAAAAAAATTGTAAACCTTTTGAGTAACTTACCTCACTGGATTTCGGACTGGTTGGCATGGTAGTCAGCCTGGCGGCTAGTTTAGCTTGCTCGCGTTTTGCCATGTCTAAACGAGCTTCGAGTTTTTCGCGACGCAGTCTTTCGTAATCGAGTTGTACCTTGCATTCCTCTAACTGTCTAAAATAAACGAATGACATTTATTCCAGATGAAACAGTTTGCACTTGTTCGAATATATAAGAAGCTAAATTTATTTGAGAACACTGAGCAAAACTGGCACAAGTTATAACCTGTTAACTAGGGAAGAGGTTTTTAAGTACACGGGCTTAGGTGCCAAGTTCACAACTACAGTATTTAATAAAGTGAACAGCAGTAGCAAGGCATTCATGTATTTGCATACGATCATTTATGTTATTCTGGAATATACTTGAAGTGTCTGAACCAACTATTAGTGTGACAGTTAACTAAAACCTGGGGGTGCGTTGAGTATTTGGTCTTTTTGGGTTATGTGTTAAATGAAAGCTAATTTTCTGATAAAAATATGTATACGTTCAAAATGATTCATGTATGATGCTAGTTAACTATTTACTGTCGTACTTGGCAGCACATAAAATCTTTGTTACGTAACATATGGTAATCAACTAACCAATGAATTCCATACATTCGTCAGAGTAGTACAATGAGGCAAGCAGTGAATACTTGTTTGCATAACACTTAGCATAAAGTGACCTTGTGTCACAACTACTGGAACCCAACTATCACTTATAAGGCACAAGGTCAAATAAAAGTGCATCTTGAAAAATAACTGATAAATGTAGAACTATTTTTGATGTTATCTGATGACTAACTTGTAGAATGGGGAAAAATAGCACCACAAACTTTCCTTACCTTTCCAGATCACTTTTTATTCAGGTTCATGAAAAACAGAGAAAACGTGTTGAGCAATACTTGAGGTAAGAATAAAAACAGATAAGTCATCAAATAAATTCATCCCCTTCATAGTATCTACTACCATATAGTTATAAGACCGTAAGTCCACTAAACAGATTGTGACAAACTTTCCAGCTGCAAATCACTGATCAAATAACAGTGGTAAGTCCTTTAGCTTAAACGGTACAGAAATAAAACACGTTACGACATGCTAACATCTCGTTTACAATTACTGTTCACAAACGCAAGTGAGAGATGTACCAAAACACACAAGGATGGAGTACTTCTGCGACAAACTTTGTGTATGAACCATTCATCATATCATTAGGTGACCCAGTAGCTAGTAGACACTCTGAACCCTATTCGCAAAATGTTATCTCCACATTGTCCACCAAATTCTTCTGAATCAGGGGAAACATTAAAACGCGTGTCGACGAGTTCACACCCTAAGTATACGATTGACTTTGATACTCTTTTTACTAATTTTCTTCTTTTTGATATGTTTAAATTTTTATCCGACTTAATTTCTAGCCAGAACTGTGATAAAAGTATTCTACTTGAATATCTCAAGCATCTTATCTCACTATTTTTAGAAAACATCATGTTTAATTTTAGGGTATTCTTTTAGACAGGTAAACGGGGTTGGTTTGGGTAGTTGTTGAAGGGGAATATGTTTCAAAATTCTCTATTCTAATCATTATTTTCCGTAATACGCGATCGTGCATCGAACAAGTAGGCAGCAATCTTGTTGGATTCGCTAGAGCGGTGTGACAAAATAGGCATAGATGTGTTCCAGCTTCCCCATTCACAAAAAGGTTTTACATTGGTTGTAGCCCATGCAGAGACTCAACATTGGTTTACTTCCAGTTCCGGATCTTTATCTTAATAGTATACGTTAGAAATAGGGCTGTTTGTGGAGTTGTTTCGGAAAATTACTGGTCTGCACTGTTTTTGGTACTCGGAATACCCTACAACAATAGTAAAAACTGCTTTTAATACCTGTCTTAAGTAGTGTTCATAGAACTACTGTATCATTGGATGTGCATTTTGGCTCATAACATCGATTATCGGTTAAACCTAAATGAAGACGAAACCAGTAACACGGTGGACTGTTAGCTTTTAAATGATTAGCAAATGCTGTCCTGACATGAGTTGTAGAGTATCAATGAAACACCCGAATTATACTGGTCTGCCTTCCCCAAGCGACGTTCATAAAAATGATAGCTAGTTGAGTGAACACTCCAGCTTGCATGGCAAATAGTTGCCACCTCCATTCTCTTTCGTAATCTGTTTGAAAATTCCAAATTACTTGAATACCACTTGTTAGTTTTGGGATGAGTAGTGAAAGACGTTTACTTCAGAACATGTAAGGTCTAATCGATTGAAAGCGAAGGTTTCATTACAGGAGATGAATTGAATGTTGTCTGAGGGCGCTTTTAGTCAGAGGATAACATTCTTCGATAAAACATGATAAAAACCTGCATTTTTAATCGCATGTATGTCTCATATACAAAGTTCGACCTAAATAATACATACAGATCTACAGATTATTAGATAATGAATCATAACACCAGGTGAATAAGCTGACGTCATTTTAAAACTTTTACTGGTCAAGTCCGAACCAAGTGGACAATATAGTAGAGTGAAATGGTGGCTTGTGGAGGCAAATTTTTACTTAACGATTGTCTTGTGGAAGCGTGACTGGAGTTATACTCCAAGTCATGACAAAGGTATGTATAAATGACGAGCTTTAACAGAAACAAAATTCAAGTCTAGTGCTTCTTTTAGAAAAAGGCTGACCTAAATACCTATGAGAAAGCGACATCTGTGATCAGTTTCCAGTGGTGTTTGACTTATAATTATGAATACAGTTTATCCCTCTAATCCTCCTTCTGGTTGACAAAGCAAGAGGAATATGTTGATTTCTACTGACTGCAGTAAATAACCCGTGGGCAGTTACGCTAAAAACAATATATCCGAAAAATGTTATTGTCACAACCGTTCAGTGTGTTATCGGAAATTTTGATAAATAATTTTAGTGAGGCCTGAAGCACACCTGATCATCTATTTTCACGCCTATTTCCGTAAATTGGTGATAGACCCAGCATGTGGCGTATCCTCATAGACTTTCTTTCCCTGTAATTCTTTCCCTGACTCCGATGGGATCCTATATCAATACAGGTTGTAAAACTAGCACAGGTGATAAGAAATTTAAGGACATGAAGAAGGAAAGTGAATAAAAGTTTACTCACTGCGTTAGTTAATTTAATGTGAGACAATGATAAGCAGGCAAAATATCTTAGGTTCATAAGGTGGCCTATGAGAAAGCGGGTTAAGAAAAAACATAACCGTAATTATATGATCGTTGATGGCTTGGTGTATAGAAATAAAGCCGTTCACCAGGAGGCTAACCACTGCATATAATGGTCGTCTACCGCGTTGGGGCTCTTATGACGTTAAGTGAGATGAAGGTTGCTCGAGCCGAATGACGTAAACGTTATCGTTGTTTGCTCGAGTGCTCGAGTGCATACGTGAATTTATTCAGTTGATATGACCTCGCGACTGTTTTTCGTTTTAAAACTTGCATTAGACTCTCTCGTTTTTCATGATCTTGTGGTGGTTGAAGGTTTCCGGAAACCTTGAATATATATTCTAAATTTTTACTATGGTGATGATGATATAAATAGGATGTCGATAGTGACTGCGGTGACAATGGCAACTTGATAATGGTCATCATGATGTGTGATAACAAGAGAACTATTCTTAAACACACCCGACCCCTGCACAAGCACAATTTGTCTACGTGCAGTCGATCACTTGTTTAACTGCACAGGGTATGCAGACATTAGTGATATCATGACCTGTTAACCGTTCGCGAATATCCATACGGTTCCTATTCCCCTTTTGAAACACTATCCCGAATAGGTTTTAGATACAGTGGTTACTTCAGATCTAGTCAATAATAGTGTTTTAGCTGTTATCTTACGGTCTGGTTAAAGGGCCATATTGTGGAGCCTATTTTTACGATACCTTGCCTTTATCAATATACTTCTGACTCACTTGAATTTCAAACGTAAACAGTCCGCGAGAAATATGAAATTTCATTGCTGGTATTTCACTAGTCATGCGTAAACTCGTTTTTAGAAACGTTCATTAAACTTCCAACCGAATTTAACTAGTTAACCAAACAGGCCGATGCATTCCAAACTAAAACCCGAGAATAAAAGACACTGGAAATAGGTGAGCATTTTAAATGATGACTTACCAGTTCACTTCCCGGAATTCTTCTTGAACGCGAACTTCCTCCGGGCTTGGTTCACCACCAAGCTGTTTGTAGTCCGATTTGGCTAAGTCGAGCAACTTTTTCATTTTTTCAACTTTTCTTCTCGCCCTTCCTTATTATATGCAATTTTTGTAGACGTAAAGAAAAAGCCCTAGTTTAACCACATGCAATTCTTCGGAATAGGTTTGACTTATGAGTTAGCGTTGGCATAAAATGTGTAATACAGTAAAATCTTCCCATAAACAAATCCGTATAGCCTAAGCCTTGGGCTTGACTGATAGCTGAATGGTTAAGTTGCATGGCTCTAAACAAAGTACGTTTGCAATGTGCTTCGTCGAAACTAGTTATTCTGTCGCTGGAACTATCCACATCAACGACTTAGGATTGTATTTTTTTGATAATCAGAACTCATCAGGATTTAATACCTTTATCTGATTCAACACTGGAACGCTACTACAGTTATGCGAACACCTTAAGAGGTGGGCTGTTACGCTGAGCTAATTATCAACTGAAGGCCAACCATGTACTGCTTGCTAAGCTTATCTCAAATCGCAACCGGTATACCGTAAATGACAATACATTTATTTAGCAACGAACTTTACTACTGTCTATTAATAAGTAGTGATCAAAATATGCAAAAGCGCGTCAATCATACGGTCAGCTTTTTGATTCGGCACATATTTTGTTTTAAATTGTGGACAGTGTTCGCCAAGGAGAGAACACTCCCTGAATCAACACTTCCAACCAATATCCACCTTTCCAAGTTGTGAAAATTCTTTTTCATCACCTGTTTTGTAGAAAAATTGCATCTAAAAACAATACACGAAACAATTTTTTACTTGAAATTATCTCAGTGTACCAGGAAGAAGCAGAAGGGCAGTTTTGTCAGACTGGACTATTTCTGTCTGCAAATTGACCTCTGCGATTACCGTTAATTTCCATAAAACTGCTCACAAACACCCCGAACCAAAAATATCGCACAAATATTCATCAACTGATCTCTTGGATGTAAGAAGGAAGTGATAAATATATTGAGAGTAACACAACGTTACGAGCAAGTTGTAATACTCTACGTTTCAACCACCTCGGTTAGCCTTCCTCGGGAAGTGATTTAGTGCTGACTTCCTGCATATGTGATATAGCGTTTTCAAACTACACTGGCTCTTGTGGGGCGTGCATCGTGGCTCATCCAACAGAAATGAGTCTCTCAATGATAAAGTGAAGATAGTTTACGATATCAAATGCAACGGCACAGCTCATCACCAGGTCTTGTTATCTGGTGCTTGCTCTATCGAACTTAGCAAAACAAGTATGTGGAAAAGAAGTGAACGAAATGTTGTCGGTGCAAAGGATGCGAATGACGTAGAAGTTGGTTCATTTGCGAATATCAACTATGCCGCTACTTAACCCACTGTTTTTATTAAACTATACTCTACTACCTCAAAGTTTCACTCATAACTTGGTGCAGGTCTCAGACAAACCAACGGTTGTGATGGTATTCTGCTAGTCCAAAGGTCCAGGGTTCGCCGGTGGTGGTGTAATGAATATCAGATTGTTTTTCATCCTTCATTTGGAGCTCTTAATAGACACTGTTTTGTCAACTTCGAAGTATGCCTCTTCATCATTACAGGATGTTCGCGTTGGCATTAAAAGTGACTGTACGCGGGAATCATTTGAAAGCACAAAGGTTTTAAAGGTGCCAGTAACACTTAATGATACCCAAGTGGCAGCCATTAGAATGCATCAAAGTTTAGGATTTTTATAAAGTGAAATAACCCCGCGGTTTTAGTTAGATTTCCATCGAACTGGTTCCGTAGGATTAAACTGTCTTTCCCAAGACTTAGTAACAAGGCCGTTTATAAACGAATTTCGCAACCTCCGGAAGATTTTTCCTGTTAGAGAAGCACAGTTTAGTTTTATTCATGCCAATTTGTTTCCTTTCCCTAATTTCGACAGTGACGGAACAAGCAAACTCCAATCTCAAAGCCTTCATGTCTAGAAACAACCGGTTATTCTCAGTAAGTTTGACGATGAAGTCTACAGATATCGCTTATGTGCTCATCGTACATACGTCTGCAGCTTGCCTGGTAATGACAGAGAGACGTATTATGTTTAGAACCACAACCATAGAGAGAACAGTGGATATATTATGTTAGCAATCGTGGTTGTTGGGCAGAGCAGATGGCAGTGAATGGTCACCGAGCATCAATATGGTCAAAACAACCTACAGTAGTCAAATGCTTAGAGGGGGTTGGTCACAGCAGGTGCACCAAATCAAGAGAGCAGTCAGATCCCATTTATCGCAAAGCACTTGCTTCAGACCGGATTTAGAATAGGTGAACCCGACGCACTTGGTGTAGAATTCAGAGGACACATGCTGAAGACCTCCACGGCATTACCTCTGAAAAGCATTCACTTGCATCTCTGACTACATCAACCTC